>VXBU01013684.1:0-34688 GCA_013400315.1 Bombycilla garrulus | reverse complement strand
ACCAGCACAGGTGTTTTTTTTTTTTTTTTTTTTTTTTTAAATTATAGCACTGCATTTAATTATGCCAGTAATGTGTCTAATGTTTGAGCAGGCTAATATTCTTATATTAGAAAACTAATTGCTTTCACAATAAAAGAATTTTCCTAAGGCTCACTATTTTTATTGCTTAAGGAAAGAAAAAGAAAAAAATTGTTCAATTTTTGATAGCTTACATGATAATTGCAGTATGTCAATGGTAAATGGCTTGTAGATAACTTCTAACCCAACAGTGATTACCCCACCATTCTTCTCCTAAACTACCCTGCCTCCACTCTGGCTCCTCATCTTTCCCATAATAACTCCAGAGACAGCTTCCACACTGCAGTATTTTTCCTTTGTGCAGTTAATTTCTTACGTTGGCAAAACATCTATGACATGTCTTTAATATGTGGGACTTGAAAACAAGTTTGTTGGGATTTTTTTGTTAGAGAACATTTTCCTTCTGGAAGAGTAAATACATCTGGGATGGCCTAACACTTCTGAACTGTAGAGTCATTCTTGTATCAAGAAAGGCTCCTTGGTACATTAACAGGACTGACTATTAAGTTGAATAGCCTGATGCTGGCTCTGAACATCTCTGTTAGGAGTCCAATTACAGTGAATCAGGGGATACAAAATCCTCTTCTGTGTCTGAATTTTCAGTACCGATACACAAACAGAGGCATTGTCTATGTCTCCAGTTCAATTTTTTTAATGCAAAATTTGTGTTCTTTCATTTTCGAATTTTAATTTCATAGTTCCCTGCAGAAGAGTATTTGCTTTCTATTTCCTTTATGTTTTCCTTTTACTTCCCTATATCTAGGCTTTTCCATTCCTTACAGTAAGACAACTTGTTTAACTCAGTACAAGAGTGTCTTTATAAAAAAAGTTAAGTCTATTATAGCTGAGTCTCTATATTTCACATGTGTCTTTCAACTGAATTGTATGTTATGAGAACCCAGAACAGTCATTCTTCACTCACGCCACTTATCTCTTGGAAACTAGGAAAGCATAACAGCTTCAGTAAATTTTAAAAATCTGGTCACTTGAAAGATAATGGGTCTCCTATACCAGTCAACTCAGTTAGCTTGATGTGTGGTAAACCAAAACAAAATTCCCTCCTCTTATACCTTATATTTTCACTGTATTTATTAATAAGATAATACATTTTGAGACTGTATTCAAGATTGTTCAGTTTTACCTAGAAGTAAAAAACTTTGCATGGGACCAATAAATGACAGTGATTTCTTATTGACAGGAGACATCAAACCCTCAGAAGTTCTAGGCAGCTCACAAGAAGAACATTATAGATGTAGCTTTCCAAGCCACTGAGTATTATGTGATGGTCTCCTGGATAAATCTCTGCTGTGTGGATTTTTCATCCAAGAAAAAAAAATAGTGAAACAACAATTTCAAGCCCCAGAAACTTCATACTTGAGGGCTGAAGCGAAGAAGCTGTTGATTTTTATGATGATTATGCCCAGAAACTCTTGTCAATGACAGAGGGATTCCTAGAAGCAGATATATGCAGCTTAAGGAAGGCAGAGGCCACTAGGGCAAGCAGTCTGTCATGGCATCGGTTTGACTCGGTTGCATTTCCATAACTCAATAGGAATCTAACTTAACCTGCTTATCTAACTCTGCTTGAAGGGAGGCATAAGGTGAGACTGGGTATGTCTGCAGCCTGACTGTTTAAAGTGCCCTTTGCCTGCCATTTTTTTTCCAATTGCTGAACAGACAAGCAAACAAACAACTTTGCTTTAATAGCTGCTGATCAGCACTGCAGCAGTGGAATTTGAGAATGTGAGCGTCAGAGGCAACCACAGGGGTAAGGATTTACATGAATGAGAAAAAAATGTAGAAAAAGTCCTGTATCTCTTTTGAGACACGGATAAAATGTTCAAGATTCAGCCTCTAATTTAGAGAGAGTGTTAAGCTGACAGACTGCTAAAGCCAGAGTGGGACTGTGTCACTCACTTGCATGCCCCATTTCTTATAATCTTTCTCTCTCTTGAACACTGCTGGGCATGGAATACTAGCTGAAGCACCTTAACATGACTAGATGTGCCAGTGCATTATGCTCATTCTGTCTGATTTAAAGAAGATTTAAATTCTCTCCAAAGACAATCAAATCTACCTAACATTTCAGGAATGTATTGGAAGATACTTAAAAGACAAGGATAGGTGCAACTAGATCTGTGGCACGGGTAAAACCCCAAAATATTGTTCTGACATGTTCTGTTGAGGCATGCTGGTACATACATATATTTCTACTTCACAATATGCTACCTCTGCTGTTTGAGTTACAAAGCTCAAATTGTCCCATCAACCATAGCCATTTCCTTAATAATGTTATTACCCTATATTTCACACACATTTTTTCTCTGTGCTCTACATTACATTTTAGTAAAACCTCAATTCTTTGGCCCATTGTTTCTCAAATAGAAGTGGAAAAAGTATTAACAGCAGTTCAAGAAAACGTCACACTGTTGGATAATGTAGAAATGAAAAATTGCCCATCAGAAGTAAGCCACTTCTTCTGGAGTAGAATATCTAACAACATTATGAAGTTAAGCACAGGGAGATTAAAAAGTAGTTTTATCACATCTCCAGCCAGGTGCACTCAGAGCCTGCATCCTACTCATAATTTATAAACTATATTTGAATTTTATTCTTTTCATCTAGAGGTGGTGTACTTTAAAGCTGATGGTGGAGAAACAGTATATTACAGAAAATCCTAAAAAGGGAAATATAAGTAAATATAAAATTTTTCTCAAAGTCAATACCTTCTTTTAGATTATTAAAAAAAAGTGAAGAAAGCTGCTTTCTACGTTCAAAGTAAGGAAATGAGGCATTCATTTTAATTTAGATGGACTCAGCTATAATATAAAGGCACTTCCACCATGTTAAAAGACTTTTTTATTCACATAAAATCTGTAGTAGCTTGAGAAGATAATGATATGTACTTCAGAAGGATCGGAACTGACCAAAATGATGAATAAAGAACAAGGAAAGACAAAAAATTTCTTATGGCAGGATAAAGGAACATAGAATAGCTAAAACCTGCGGCATTTATAAGGCAAGGAACAATTTCTGCAAATGTGAACCTAGACAGTTCACTGGAATGAAAAAGATTTGTCAAGTTTGAATGTAAAAAAATATAATTTTGACACTATTCTTTTGCACAGTTCACCATCACGCTGCAGTACTCCATGGTATTACATATACACTACTGCTTTCAACAGAATTTCTATATGAATTTCATTGCATAAACCCCACTGTTTTAAACAAATAAACCATTTGTAGCAAATAAATAAATAAAAAAAATCTCTGGCAAGGGTGGGGTATGCATGATGACGTGTGTGCTACAGGGGCAGCTTCTGTGAGAAGCTGACAGGAACCCACCCTCCAAGACTGAGCCCATCAGTGACAGTGGTAGCACCTCTTGATGAAAAACATAATTAAGGAGGGGAAAAAACTGCAACAGCAATTATGGCCAGCAGAGGAGTGAGAATCTGTGAGAGGAGCAGCCCTGCAGACACCAGGGTCAGTGCAGAAGGAGGGGCAGGAGGTGCTCCAGGCACCAGAGCTGAGATTCCCCTGCAGCCCGTGGTGCAGCCCATGGTGAAGCAGCTGTGCCCCTGCAGCCCATGGGGATCCACAGGGATGCAGAGATCCACCTGCAGCCCACAGAGGATCCCATGCCTGGTCAGCAGGTTAAAAGCCTGATGGAAGCTGTGAGCTCATGGGAGGCCCATGCTGGACCAGGGTCATGTCAGGACCCTGCTGAGAGAGGAGCCCAAGTAAATTTGCTGGCAGGATTTTGGCCCGGCAGGAGACCCACACTGGAGCACTTTGTGAAGAACTGCGGCCTATGGAAAGAACTGATGGCTTAAGTTTTATTTTTTATACTTTTTCAGACTTGTGCTGCTTTAATGTGTACTTCTGGGTTTCATATTAAGGGTTGACGAGTTCTCTTCACAGGGTAGACAGACAAAACAATTCCTTTCTAGCTGGGAATCAAGGCCAAATTTTAAACAACAGTGAAGAAGAGAGACAGAACAAAGAGGATGGAGCTTCATAACGTAAGGCTGTAATTAGACAATTAACTCCAATATGCTAAAGAACCAGAGCTTATAAAAGTGTGAGACCTCGTGACTGGGTGTTCGTTTTTTGAGATGATTGATAGATTGCTTGGGTGTAGCCCCAAGGGGTTCTTGCATGGCCCAAGCTGTATCCTTTCAATAAATATCTTTTCATGCTTTTAATCTGCCTAGTTTCTGTTTCCAGGTCAGCCTTTTAGGCAACAGTACAACTTGTCCTTGGGGAGGTAGTGGAGGGCTCTCTCCCGTGGGTGAACTGACCACAACCCGCACTTTCAGTCTCCAATATTTAGGTAGGAGCAGGTAGAGAAAATCAGGAATGAAGTTGACAATTTCTTTGTGTTTCTATATTCTGCTATTACTCCAGCAAATTTCAGTTTCTGCTGTAAAGCTGAGCTTCAGTAGGAGGGGATGATACTTTCCTAGTCACATGCAGAGAAGTGTCGGCAGTCTAATATTTAGGACACTCACACAGGAGGTAAAATATGTGAGGTTAAATCTGCTCATGCTGAGCAGAAAAATGACCTTGGGTCTTTTGTTTGCAGAGTGAGTGCTCTGATCAGGGAACTATAATACCAAAGGTCAGCAGGAGAACCACGGTCTCTTCATTTTGAAGAAGGCAGAAGTTTCACCTGCATTTTTTTTTTACAGTCTGTATGTGCTACAAAAGCACAGTGTACACACAGTAAGATTAGGGGCTTCATGGGATATTGGCATATGGGAATCCAGCTCCCAAATCCTGACATGATTAATGGAGTTCCACTGCCTGGGGTGCTGTACACATGCACTGATGCAGAAGTTGGAGTGCTTTCAGGAACTTTCTCATCAAACAGGGTTATGCCTGTAGCCCTGAAGTGCTTCCAGAACAGTTCAGCAGCTATGCACTTTCTTGTCCCCAAAATCTACTTTTTTTTTCCTACAGTACAGAAGTTCTGATTTATTTTCTTTTTTCCTTACCTGTTGAATTCCTGCCCCTCACTGCCTGTAGTTGTGTATTCTGAAATGAAAGACAGAGTGGAACTGGGCCCAAGGTCTTCTCATCATAAAGAGTCTTGACTTGAGAGTTTGTCATGTCTCATTTTCCTCCTTCTCTTTTGCCCAACTTCACATTTTCCCCTTTTGGCTGTTTGGGTAGTACTAATATAAACAGAAATTTATGGTCATTTAGAGCAGGATCCTAGAAAAAAGGACAAAGATAGCAGTAATTGCTACTTTTTATTCAATATGCTGAATTGTTTTTTTGATACTTCGTTTTGTAGAGGGTAAGTTTTCAGTAAAGCAACTAAAAGTGATTTTGATCTTTTCATTTGCAGAATAACCTCTGCAATCAAAATCAATACTCATGCAATGGATAAATCAGACTGTTCCTGCCCACAAGTATCTGCAGCATTATGTTTAAGCAGATGTTGATTTACTTTCTTTGGAAAAATGGCTTGTCTGCAGAACAGTGTATGCATTTATGCATGGGATAGTTTAAGCTGTAGTGCAGAATAGAGTTTTAAAACCATAATCTAAAATCAGGAATGGGAGAGATTTCTAGTTTCCAAATGACATTTCCACTTACATTCTCAGAAAAGAGTAGTTCTATCTTGTCTCACCTTGGAGATATTTTAATGGAGACTGTTTTAAGGACTTTTATGAAACTGTCTCTGTCTTCGGTAGTTGAATACCTGGTAAACATTGCAGCTGGTTTTACAGACAAATAGCTATTAAGGACAGTATCGCCACCATCATCAATAAAAAGAAGTATAAAAATAAACAGATCCTTAAATCATATTTGTATAACACTTCAAAGTGAGTAAGCCCACAAGCAAGAGACATTTCCAATAAATTTCATACTGATATTCACTTGGGTTAACCAAGAAGAGATCTTCCATTAGTACATGTAATTAAAATCTCGTATTTGTGTAGTGTTCAGCAGAAAACAATCACCTGGTTTTGACCTCTCTTCATATCTTAAATCCTAAACAAATCCAGTAATATGGATAAATGGATGCATTCATGATTCACACATGAAAAGCCATGCCTGATGCAGACTTGGATCGACATCATATTAGCATTGAGTGTACATAAATAGCTTCTCGTATGGAAACAATCTGCAATAATGAACAAGAGAAACAGAAATTAATTTATCTTTAAAAATCCAGCACCTACTTTTGTGGGTCATTATTTGCAACTTGACTTATTAGATTATATATCCATATACATACATATACATAGATATATCTAGAAGGGCCAGTGGCTATCTTGAAAACCTTCAGATATACATTTTGACTCTTTAAGAAGAGATTTCCAGAGGTTTTATACAGTGATCTTTGGATTCCCAAACAGAACATTTACATATCCTTTTCACCTCGGGGTCTGCATGCAAAAAATGCATAAAACCCCTGTAATGAATATTTAAAAATTACTAAGATTTACATAGAATAATACCTTGACCCTAGTGTAACTTATACTGGTTCTGTGACCATCAGGCAAGCTGCTTATTTTGATGTAATTCAGAGTTATTGAGTTCATATGTTGGATTTCTATGTCCCAGCACTGCTGCTAGGCTCTAGGTGCCAGTGCCTGGCTGCCACCAGTGCTGGAACCACTGAGTAACGTTTGGTGCAATAAGCTCCTTTTATTTATTTATTTTTTTATGGTTATTGGGTTCCTCTGAAAATAGTGTGAACCAGGGAGAGACAATGTTCCAGCAATGGTGTCCAGTTACTGGCACAGCTGGCATGAGCAGGACCAGGGGAAGGCAAAGACAGATGGAGGTTTAAAGGACAAGCCAGAGTCCCTGCCAATCAAGAGCAGAGTTACCAGCAATTGCAGCAAGGTAAGTCTAGCATCTAAGGCAATGAAATGAAAAATGACAGATACACCTAAATGTAAGTAGGAGACTGAAATCTCAGTCTGAAAGGAAGCAGGCAGAGCAATATAATGCTGTAGAAAACTGTTAGATTTCCTGCTATAAATTAAGGGTATAACAACGTAGCTGGAGGCTAAATTCAGGAGGTGCTGCTGAGTACAGGACAAAATGTTCAGAAAGAAAAATCAGCATCATTAGCAGGAATGGTTGACATGGCATAATTTTGTTATGTTTTTAATCAGCCATGAAGCAGCTTTGGGAGAGAAAAAGATGAACATTTTTAGAAGATTGTTTTCAGTTTGCATTTTGCTCACAGTTCAAGATATGCTTGATCCTGCTGATTCCAGGCATTTTGGTGGGGGGCTGAGTGTGACAAGTCTCTCTGTTTTGTGATTCAGTGAAGCATACTCAGTACCTTGTGAGAGAGCTCTGCACCTTGGCAGAGCAAGCCCCGGGGCCTCATTTTTGTGAAGCAAGCTTCAGCTGGAAGCACAGACTAAGATCTGTCTGCAGTAGTTCAAAATGTCATTAATATTATCACATAGTTGCAGTTCTGCTGTCACGTAATACCAGGCCTTAATTAGAAGTGTATTCACCTTTTTCTATTCCTGCAAGAGTAGGTCTTTCACTACAGCCCCCTTAATGGAGATTAGTTGCCTGAAATGATACATCTCACAGCCTGCAGGCAAATAGCTGCTGCTGTTTCTGTTTTCTTTACCCGTGCAAGCTGCCTGTGGAGCAAACCACTGTGCAAGGGAGGAGGTCTGCCAGGCTCTTCGGCCACGAATTGTGAGCTAGGAGCAGAAGTTCAGCCCTTCTCCAGGGGCAGCTACTTGATAGCCTGTCACACAGGGATGAAGCTTTTGATCTGGCAGCCTGCTTGAATACCAGAGTCTATGCTTTGTTTCCATATACCAGAAGCAAGCATACATTATTATTTTAGATTAAAGGTAACAGCCAAACAAGGAAGAATAAAAGAGAGATCTCCTAGAGAGAGGAATTCTTTATGCCTGGAAATGACCTAGCACACTTCTGAGTGTTGTATATGAAAAAAAATGAAATATGCCTTTCCAACATCCTGCAGCTGTGGTACAGTGAAGCAAGTCCACAGGCAACAGTGCTAACCATTTATATATTAAAATATTTAAACTTTTGTTTAGCTAATGCTTTAATCAATTCTATTTTAACTGTTTTTCTAAATGAAACACTTCCTTGTCAGTTTAATATACCAAGATAAACAGCACATAAAATATATACAGTAATCAGAATTCAGGAAAAAAAATCCAGTTTTCATTTACTTTAAATTCCCCATATGAAAGAAAACTTTCTCTGTATATATTATCAGAAAATCATAAGTAATTGTCTCATGAAACATAATTTCATAAGATTTCTAGTATAAATCTGAAGAATGCATTAATATGTACAGGAAGATTTCTTTTTCTGAAAAGTATACATGATTACATTGAGGGGAAAAATTAAGTGAGTACAACAGTTTTGATTGTTGTTGATTAGGTTTTGCTTCTATACATGGACGTGAATTTTGCCTCAAGTTCAGTTTATTACCTTTGCAGATATGATGCTACAGTATTGCATATGACTCATGAGGACTGCTGCAAATTGTCACCATTTGATAAGATTTATTGGAATTGACAATATTTATTAGAACACTTTGGAAAAGTTTATTTAAATCCAAGGATAGATGGATTCTGAACTTTATTTGCCATGAGCTTTTCCACAACATTTCCTTTGTAAGTACCCATGCCTTAGCACACCATTATTTATAGATGCTTTTGACTGTGTATTTGATCTCAACAACTGAGATTTATGCAATCAGGTTTATTTTCACTTGCGTATCCTTGCCTTTGCCCTCACTCATATTCCTATAATCTTTAAGTATGTGTATGGAGATGTGCACAGTTCTGTGGCTGCAGTCAGTATGAGATGGATGAATGTTTCCTGTTATTTAAAATGCAATTGATGTAATTTTGGAACTGGAACTTTTCATTATTCACTAGTTAATCATATGCTAACTTATAGCAGGCACATTTTGCCCTAATTTGATGAAGCTTTTCCAATATTGCCATATTTTAAAACAAATATATTTGATTCTTCCCATTAATGGGTGAAAACTTTTTTGTTCTTAAATTTTAGCTTTCAAAGGTAAGGACTGTAACTGCCTTTCTGACTTTGTGCATTCAGTTTTGTCCACAATTGCTACAGGCTTGATAGAACACATTGACATAATCCTGTATTTCCTTAATTCAGGAATATTTGCTCCTCTGCCTTTTTTTTTGCTCTTTATTTTAAACATTCTCAATACTCAGCACTATTCATCTGCTCTGCAAATGGGTGAGTTATATTAAAAACTCTGTATTATCCTTAGGTTTTTTCTTTAAAGAATAAATGCACTTTTTTGCTTGTCAGGATCTGCTGAATTGGTCTATATTATGCAAAGAGTAATCAACACAATCTTCAGAAACACTATTTCTATTAATCAGTGACTTCTCCCTGATTCTAACTAGCTTTCTTTGAATTATTTTCAAGCCATGTTCTTGTCAAGTGAGTAGTAGTCTGATTTTTTTCATTTTCATAATATTGAAAGTATTTGCTGAATAGTGTTGAAGAATTGATTAAGCCAATTAATGAATAGCAAAAAGAGGTGCTTATTTCATCATTATCATTGTAGTCTTCTGAACAAAGTAACTATACTTAAATTTCAGATAAAATCTAATAAAGCACACAGTAGTTTTATTCATTTATGTGTTTTATGTGTTCAGAATATTCATAAGCTCATTGTTGTCTTAGCTGCTAAGTCATTAAAATAAAGCTTTCCTGACATTTAAGTAGGCTATGTAATTTCTGCAAGTTATTTATGGTGGGTGATTTTTACTGAATAAGCACAACACAGCCTTAATCCTTGAACAAGTAGCCCTATGCTTCGTATTATTAAGTTGAACAAACAGGATATAGTTTTAAGTTTAGCCTTTATTAACATCTTGAAAAGTATAGCAGAAAAAATCTAGTGATCAAAAGTCTATGCTTTTATTATGAGTTTCATAGTACAAAAATGAACAATCATAAGGGTCTTGCGAAAAAAAAATCAAAGAAGAGTTTTACTAGAGGACTGAATGTCTACTGTATATTGTGTTTATCCAGGGATTTTATCCAGATGTGATGCAGAATTTTCTGATCTTAAAGTAAATGTAATTAAAATCTGTGAGGAATGTTGAATAGTATGAAAAGATTTAGTTGTTGTTGCTCTCATTAGGTAAGTCTGGTCTCACGAAGACTTCCCCCTGGTCAGCAGAGCTGGGGAGGGTTTTGAATGTAACCATAACATTAAATTGAGAAGCAGAATATGTGTTGGCCATGACTTGGCAAGAACTCTGTAGTTCTGCCCACAGCTGGCACCCATGGAAGGCATAAAAAGCAGTGACTTACAGAAGAGGATATCTGTCTATGAAGGTCAGGCTCAAATATCTGCCACTGATTATACAAGAATACAGTAGAAATTAGTGATCAGAAAGCTCCCTCTACAAAGGATTGACCCTCCTTTGGCTTTTGAAGATACTCTTACGATGCTGCTCTATTTAAAAATGAAGGGATGAAGGAATTAATAAAAATTGAATTCTTCTTTGTCTTCTTCTTCTTCTTCACCATTATTATGGTTATGATTATTATTATTTTTAAAATAGTTCTCCCTAGTGAGAGTAAGAGCTTGGAGCATCAGATCCTTCTCAGCAAATCCCCGCTGCAGCAAGTAGTGTTAGTTTTGCATGGCCAGAGAGGAGGCAATATTTTGAGGATGATACAAAGTTTTGCTGCATTTTTCATTAGCTACCATTGTCCAGTGACCAGCAGTCATTACTGAAAGGGAGTGTTGATCCTAGCCCTTTTCCTTTGATCAGGTGACCTGATTATGACTGCAGCATAAGACTTGTTCCTGCCTGTTTTCTGCTGCTCTGCATTCTGCTGCTCCCTTTCAGCAGGGAAAATGCTTGTGCACAGAATACCTCCAGGTATGGTACTTCAGGCTTGAAGGATTTTGAAAAGATGGGAAAAATATGATAGGAGATTTCTCTATTCCCCTTCTTTTTTGCTGTGTTCTGAGAGTGTAATTAGCACAGGATAAGGAGTGACATCTCTCTTTATCACAGCGTAAAGTTTTGAACACGTTTTTCATATTGATAGATGCCCATGCAACAAACACATGTGATTTTAGGGACTTGCAATGCTAAACAATGCTACTGAGAGTAGCTCTGAAGAGAAAGATGGGGTGTCGGTTGATGAAAAACTCAATATGACCAAGCAGTGTGTGCTCACAGCCCAGAAGGCAAACCAAATCCTGTACTGCCTCAAAAGGAACATGGGCAGCAGTTGAGGGAGGTGATCTAGTCTGCCCTTGTTAGATCCCACTTGAGTTCTGTGTACAGTTCTGGTGTCCCCAACATAAGAAGGACATGGAACTGTTGGAGAAAGCTTGAGGAGGGCCATAAAGTTGAAAAGAGAACTGGAGCCCCTTCCCTACGAAGACACACTGAGGAAGTTGGGGTTGTTTGGCCTGGAGAAGGGAAGGTTGTGTGGAGACCTCACAACAGCCTTGCTGTGCCTGAAGGGGCCTACAGGGGAGCTGGTGAGGGACTCTTTGTCAGGAGCTGCAGTGATGGGACAAGGAGAGTAATGGGTACAAATTGAAAGAGGGAAAATTTAGGTTAAATATTAGGAAGAAATTCTTTACTCTGAGGGTGGTGAGACACTGGAACAGATTGTCCAAGGAGATTGTGGATGTTGCAACTCTGGTAGTGTTCAAAGCCAGGCTGGATAATACCTTGAGCAGTCTGGTCTAGTGGGAGGTGTCCCAGTCCATGGCAAGAGGGGTTGGGACTAGATGATCTTTAAGGTCCATTCCAACTCCTTAGCATTCTACGGTTCTATGATTCTTAGAAACAGGCTGTATTTCTGTGTGGAGGTTAGGCAGCCTCTCCTGGGCAGGCAGAACAGCATGTCAGATAAACTGATACAGATATCTCTGCTGCACAGCAGAATATTCACCCCAACCGTTAAGACTATAGACTTTCAAATACCCTGACTTTTTTTTTAAGTTCTATTCTTTGAAAACAGGATTAGAGGAAGAAAAAAGCACTGAAAATTCAAATCTCTTTGGGATACTTTACATATTTGCTAAATATCTCTTAGGTTTATTGTTTGAGTAGAGTTGGGCTGAAATCCAGAAGTCTCCATTTCATCCTGCTTTTCATGCAAGGTCTTAACTCAAAAGTCTAAATATTTTTTATGCTTCTGCTGCATTTGCTTTAACTGAAAACTTCACTTGGAGCTTAAAAGGCATTTTGTTTGTAGTAGAATTCATAAGATTCATGTCAGTATCAAACTGTGAAAATTCATTCCTCAGCAGCAGAATAACTTTCCATAGCTGGACTGAAAAATGCTGCCCTTTAGAAGTGTTGTAAGTCGTATAACATTTGTATTTGTAACTTAGACCAGAACAGAAAGAACAATTTGATCATCCAACACCTGTCCGCAGTGTATGGGAGTTATGGGACCCAATACTAAACACTTTACACAGAAGTTCTGTTACAGAACAGAACTCCATTTTATATCTTTTATTTCCCAAGTTTCTATTGCAATTCTTTAACTTTTTTTTTCTAGAAGTGATGTCTAAAATGACAAATGGTTATATCCTGCTGTTTTCAGTTAGGTTCTTGCAGTTGCGGGAGCAGAAATCTTTTGATGATTACTAAACAATACATGATTGTGAGCATCTGTAAACAACTTGTTAATATAGCACGTCAAAACTTGCCTCATCAACTTTTCAGGCCCACAATTTTCACATACTATAGTACTTGATTTTTAACCAATATTTTTTACCACCCCTTCCTCTCATTATATTTGCATATTTCTGTTATACATAACCTGAGATTCATTTCATTGAGTTTTAGATGTCTACATCTAGAGGAACAGAGCAAAACTCTCCTAGTCATGGAAAAGCAAGCTCTCTAACACCAAGTTGCAATAATCTGTATGAATAACACAGCTATAGCTGATCTGACTTTGAGTCAGGGAATGGAGCAGATAATCTCTGTAATTTCTCTCTGCTTTCATCCATTGTGATTCAAAACCAGTGCAAGACGATCAAACTTGTCAGGTTTTGAATCTAAACAGCAGCAGAATTTGGGATATTGCAGGAGAAAAAATTAATACAAGTTTGCGGGTAAGGCAAAGTTCTAATAGATTATTATATTATTGAAGCACTTAAATATTGAATAGTGAAGGCATATATCTCTCAGGATATGGGTCAATGACTTTATTTTATAGAGTAGACAATGATAAGAATTCACGCTAATAGTAGCTGTAAGTATATTTACAAAAGATTGAACAAGTCCCTAACTTGTGTAGATTCATACCTTGGGAAAATTTTAGGCAAAGATTTATTGTAAATACAATAATAAGCTGATGTTGCATGCAGATCTTTTTACAATTCTATGCCCAGTTTTCTTTAAACTAGACTATTCTCCTGTGCAGAATAACATACTATGTCATTAAAACTGGTTTATGTACTCAAAATGATTACAAATAATTTTTAATTCATTGCTGCTGCCCAAAATTAAATTTCAAAAGTATTACTGAGAGACTTGAGCAGAAGAAAATATTTCATATTTTAAAAGTTATTGTGCTGGTCTTCCTTTTTTTTCTCTTCTTTTATGATTTGAATTTGGTATAATCTTGCCTTCCTGCCTTGTTATCTACATCTGTGATTTTGCTTTCAGGTGTAATCCACTGAGCAATGGAAAGCTTAATTATTCTACAAGTGGGAAATGCAGGTCTTCAAGTAATACTATATCTCATAATGGGTGTCAGGGAAATCAACAGAAAAAGTAATTCTATACACTAGGAAATATTTCCTCATGTTAGCATCCTCATCTGTTTGGTCACCCATTTTTTTCTTCTATTTTATTAATGTCTGTGGTGTCGTGGTTTTGTTTTATCTTTTTTGTGGTTTGGGGTGGGGTTTTTTTGTTCTGGTTTGGTTTTTTTTTGGTGTTTTGTTTTGTTTTTTAAGATTGTCTCTCATGCAGAAAAAGGGCTTTGTATTACCTGGGAGGTTTTGACTGGTATAAAATCATTATATCTTTTTCTCTCCTGGCATTATTTTTCATTTTGAATGTGGCAGAAGTATCCTCTTAGATCATAACTTCAAGTATATTTTTATTCAAACAGTGAGACAAATAACAACTCAAAGGTCTTATGCAGAGCAGCATTCATTATCATCTTGTTCTATACCATAAATAACAAGAGTTCAATTTGTAAAATTATTCCATTTCTGTATAAAAATATTAACCCTGTGTGCTGTTTGGAGGACTTATATGCAATAAAGAAGAAAGGAGAAATGTAGAATGATGTTAATAATTGTTAATATAATTGAGAATAATATGAGGTAATTGAGAAAAAAGAAGATTTTACACATAGGGATAACTATAGTATAACCTGGAGAAAATATGTGTCACTAAAGTCACAATTGACTTATCAGTTATTTATGGTACTGTGGAACTCACACTGGAGGCAGTACAACATCATAATGAGAATCAGAATATAATATTGTTATAAGAGCAGACATCATTAAAACAATATTCATCAAAGTGACTAATACAGTGGGGAAAATAAAAAGATTTTTCTCTCACTCACATAAATAAGTCTCAAACTTAGAGTAAAAATAAATGTTTAAATGCATCAAGGAAAGAGTTATAAATCCATACTCTAAAATATAAACAATAATTTAAAAATATATTTAAAATTATTAGATGTAGGCATATATATTCTATAGCTGCAGAGCCAAAGGTAATTAAGCTAGATTATATGATTTAAATGTAATAGAAAAATAACAAAAGAGCAACTAGTAATCCTTCCCCTTGCATCACTGCTACCTTTCACCAATGTAGTTAAAAAAAAGGAGTCAAACTCAAAAATCTTTGATCAAGATATATATATATATATACATTCCTCATATAAAAATCATTTGATTATCAAACTAATAAGTTAATATGAAGCACAGCATCCAAAATTTATAATTCCATGTATAATTCTTGTCTCAGACTGCCACTAGGAAGAAGACAGGACTATTTACTTCCTTGTTTTGATAATACCTTACATCAAATACCTGTTTTTACTGATTCTAACTGAATTTCCTAAATTCTGATACTCTAAATTTTTTTTTCCAACAAAAAAGTGTTCATGAGAGTTACAGTGAGATTTTCATTTGGATTCAGTTACTTAAGTACATACTACTGTCAGTTCAAGTAGAAATGGGAAAAAGATGCATTTTCTTCAAGCTGTTCCTCATTTCTGCTCCTCTTTTTCAAGTAGACAAGAAATTCCAGCCCCCTGCCTCCCAAGATACTGTTAGATAATAGGGTAAAGGACAAGAACATGTAAGAATAAACAGAAGAGGAGAAGTTAAATATATGATAACATTTAGAAGCATTGCCTAATGCATTATTGGAACCTGTTCAAAAATGTTGGATAGGAATTTTTAAGTATATGACATAATAAAAGTTATTTAGAACATTAAAGGAGAGCAAGGAAAATGAGTACTTACAGCAAAATTGGATATTGCTAAAATATATTTTTAATACACAAAACAGCTAATAACTTGTAATATGTTTCAGTAAATGAAAGTAGATGCTTCAAAGGAACTGCAGCACACAAGTTCTGCAACAAAGGGGCATATTTAGGACTATGTGCATGATCCAGCTAGATAGGTTACATTCCAAGATACAATTTTCTACTGCAATGAGACAAAAAGTAAGATCTGGCCATGGACACTGCAAAGTTCAATTTATGAAGTAGAAAAAGCAAGAGAGGAGGTGTGTAGCAGCCGCAGAGCCTTCTGCTAGGCCTCCTTGGAGATAGGAAATGCCTAGTCATGGACTAGGCCCTGCTTCCTTCCTCAAGACCCTCTCTCATCTCTTTGTAATACTATTGGCTACATTCCAGATGTCCTAAGACTATAGGTCATTTCACCTCGACCCTAAAACCATTGGATAGTTTCCCAATCCTAACTAACTCTATAAAACCCCTGCTCCTGCCCAGTTCGGCAGAAGAAGCCGTCACTGGACACGCCTTCACGGAACTGGCATTAAACGATTCTGTGGAACCTCCACACAGCGCTTCTCATCTCTTCTTCCCTGAGTCAGCCAAGGCAAATCTTAGCAAGGTAAGAGCTGGAATCCTCAAAGAGCTAGGAATCACCCCTAAAGAGCTGAACCGCCTGAGTCACTCAGATTGAGCTTGCTAGGATAGCCTGCAGCTGGGAGCCTGCTGGAGATCTCCAGGACAAGCAGTCCCTCCCAGGACCCCTCTATCTGGGAACATCTGCAGCAGCAGGGAGTCTGACTGACCCCCTGGACCGAGCATTCATTAGAGGTATGTCAGGAAGAGCTCAGTATCTGTCCATGCACACACACACACACACACACACACATACACGCGTGTAGAGTTGGAGTTAGCCAAGACCTGCTCACCACGACCACTGTGGTAGGCTGGCACAATCCAGCCTGGGGAAACAGGGTGCTCATCACAGCCAGGATCTGGTCAGTTATTTGACCCTGACAGAGGCTCTCTGTTCACAGACAATGCCAGATGTCCATGTAGTGATATTTCCCTCAGCTTTTTCTCTTGGAGGGGCGTTTGTAAGCAGATACTGGCACAGGCAACCAGTCAACCAGTCTATCACTCCAATGTGATTTTGCACCGCACCTTTTCAGCTGTCTCAGGTGTTTTCTCCTGTCACTTGCTGTTGCAACACCCCTACCAAGGCCCAATCCATCCAGTTCTTATCTGAGTCCCCAGTTCTTGGTCAAGGTCATGATGCTCCCCTGATATTGCCATTTGCCTATTTGGAGATGAAGCCCTGTTCTTTTTACCCACCTGCTCCCTTCTACTTCAGAGTGTGAAAAAAAGCCCATTTGACTTATCAGATATGAAAAATCTTGGATCTAGGAAACCCATAATGATTGACTCCCAAATGCCGATTTTGAGATTACTGTTACTAGGAAAGGTATGTGATCCCAACAAGATCAGAACTCAGTTTAAATATTTAAGTCTTATTATTAAAACAGTAATTAAATGAACACATTTGTATGGATATCAGCTAACAACTAGTACAAACTAGGCAATTTATATTCAACTTCCTAGGCAACTGCAGACTCAGCCATCATCACTCACCAGAGATGGGTTGACTGAGGATGAAATCACAAGTGAGTACCACAGTACACAAACACTTTTGATTTTCCTTTCACTTCTCTGCTGCAGATAGAAGAAGACTTTTGCTTTGTGACGGTAAATGTATGTATTTTCTTTATAACCAACTTTTTGTCATTCTTATTTTGTTGCAGCCTGACTCAAAGGCCCTTCTGGTTATGAGAAATATACTTTATGAAGTGAAAGCTTTGTGAAACTACCTTATTCTCCCTGGATGGAATGTTAGGGGTCATTTCCTATTGCTCTGGCAGGTAATAAATGCTTGCTTCCTTTCTGCAATATGTAAAAAATGAACAATCTCAATGTATCTAAAGCTACAATGACTTTTCTAAGTAAGAAATTATTGTCTGAGCATCTGTTGCACATAATAACAGCACACAGAATGTAAAGAATTCAACTCACCCATAGTACAGTTAAAAATGCTTTTACAATAAATTATGAAAGCTTGAAGTCTCACAATTGTGAATTTATAGAGCAGTTATTTTAATTTAATATTCATTATGGATCATAGGAATAGAGTGTCTATGAGGAATAACGAAATAAAAACAGAGAAACTTCAAACTCATAGTCTATATTTCTGGAAGGGCTTTATCGATTTTCTTTGTTATAGTACTTCTGGGTGAACTGAATTAATTACTGATGCATCCTAAGAGACAAAGCTTTTGCCTGAAATTCTGTTTTTATTTTCTTTTGGAAATTTATTTTCTTAAAAAAAAACCCCAAATTTGAAAACTGCTGAGACTACCACAGTTAAATGAAGGCATTATCCTCACATTAAAATGAAGTTCTGCTCTACCTGGGGAAATAAAAAGTGGCTTATCTTGTTAAATACAGAGCATGACATTATCCAGTGGACTGTTAGTTTAGCATTTCCCAATGCCTTATGAGACTTTCAAATCTAGGTGTTTTTAGGATAGTGAAATCAACACCTTAATATAGGGTGAAATTCATACTATTATGTCACAGGGGGCTACACAGCTTAGTTAGATATTGCAATAAATGGCAAAAAAGCTGGACTGCTCTGCAATAGGATCCTCCCCTACTGCTTTTGCTGCCAGATGCTATTAATTTCCACTTAAAACTGCATGGGCAAAAATGGAATGCTGTGACCAGTTTGAGTCTGAACTACAAAAGCATGCATAGAAGAGAAATGAGAATAACTGGAACACTACAAAGCCTGATGTGTAAGCAGAGATTGAAACATCAAAGGTTTATTCTTGTAGGAAAGAGAATGATGATTGATTGACATGTGATAGCAAACCAGTAAGTATGTAAAAGGATCCTGTAGAGAAGAAAACAACCTAGTATGAAAGTGAAGGAAAAAAAAAGTTAAAGTATTTATTACAATAATGAAAATATATGTTCTATTTTAGAAAAAAATAAAAGGAAAAAAAAAAAGAAAAATAAAAAGATGCAGGTAAAAGTGAGAGTGAAGCACTGAAAATCCTGCCCAGAAGTTCTGGAAGCACAGAACTTCAGCAATGAATTAGATATATATCCCTTATAAATGAGTAGTAATCCATAGGAATCTCTTTAAAAGGGGAGCATAAATTTAGATTATTTTGTGAACCTTCTCAAAGGTTTATTTTAATTATTTTACTTAAAGTCATTCTTTTCAAAAGCACCTGCTTCAGAACAAATGAAGAACTGCAGAAGGGTTTCCTAAGATCAAATGGGTGGGTTAAATAATGGATTCCTGTGTGGGAAAGAATTACACAACATCACATTTTCCCTTCCATCCTTGTGGTTTAGGTATGCATGATAATAAAAACATGATTTTAGACTTAGGCTCTGGACTTCTGAGAGTTTTTAGGTATGACCTATTTCAGTGTATTCCTGGTGCAGTCTAGGACACTTTACTGATGAAAACTAATTTTCTAAGTTTTGTGTTCAGGGTTAGGCAGCAACACTTCAGAGTATTAAGAAAAAAAGCTTTTTCCCATTGACTCCTGAAATGATGGTCAGATGTTTAAGCTATAAAGATAATTAACAATCTTAATAATTTTTTTCATATATAGCAATATTCTTCCCCTTCAAAACCAATACTGAGTTTTGAGTCACTTAAAAGTACTTGAGATTATTGATCTGTGGGCTGCTGATTTTTGCATACCTAATGAAGAACTTCTTGACTTGGTTTCAGTCTAAAAGCCTCAACTGAAAGAAGCAAAGAGGGAGAAGGCAAATTCAGGATCTCAGAGCCCCATGGAGATGCTCAGGGTAGTCTGACATGGCACAAGTCAGAGTCACAACCCATGCATCTGCTTCCTGGCATGACATATTTGACAACTGCCAGCTCTCCGTTCCTCAGCCAGTATGCTTTATAAGATGGTCTCATTTGCCAAACATCAACAGCAAATAAAACTTCCTTAGAAAATTCTAGGGTGTATAAAGTTTTCTGCAGTAATTTCATTGCTGCGTTGGTGCATGTGGTCCTTGGTGGCAGCTGTGGGTGTAACTTCTGAGTTTGAGGTAAGAAAAATTGACATATGGTTACACGCAGAAGATGTATAGTGGGGCAAAATAGTTTATCCAAAAAGGGAAATCCTGTTTGAGAAACTTTTTAGTGTTAACTGCTATCTTACTTTCTTGTATTTGAAAGTGTGGCTATATTCTTGATATCTCCACTGAAGCAGGAAGGTGGAAAAAACTTTAAAGAGGTGGAAAATGCTCTTTTAAAATGAAATCTAAAATTTATCAACTAAATATCCTCTTACCAACAGATGGGAAGTCTGATGACACAGTGAAGGGTGCAGCTATGCCAGATAAGATAAAAGGCCTCCTCAGGTCCTTCAGTGCATAAAGGTAACTAGCAGTTTTCATGTTAGATATGTTCCTCAGTTTAAAGCAATATTTACATTAAAAAGAAACTCTGATCCTTCTGAAGTATTATTGAGCTGAGGCAGCCTGGAGACAGGAGAGTCTTCATGTAATCGATATTTTCCTTTAGAGTTTGGCAATTTTTTAGCAATGCTTCTTACTCAAAAGTATGTTTAGTGCATTGTAGAAATAATATGCCTTATAGGAAACACTGTAAAACATATATTGTGGTAGCACACCCTTGGAGAACTTTTGTCATTGTTTCTGATGATGTTTAAAGAAGGAGGTTTTGCAGTAAATGGAGCTAGTCTGGCACACAAATCTAACTGCAATTTTCATTCTCAATTGGTGGCCATAAAGACCTCTCTGACTGTTTGAAAGAATAATATTACAGATGTTTTAGATGTGATAACTTTTCTCAGAAATTATGTCTTAATGTGAAGCTATTACAACTGCAAAATTATAGTCAATCTAAACTGTATCTTCAAATTTGAATGTAATTATTCTGAAATAAAATTATAAAATTGAAATAAGCCATATTTTAATCAAAATGAAAATGGTAAAAAATAATTTTAAGATAAATAATTTTTCATATAAATAATTTATGGAAGTAACGCATAAAGTGTCATTAACAGCCCAGTTTAATTGTCATACAATTTAAAAAATTGATTTTTGATGGATTTTAAATCATATTCTAGAAGTATATACCTCAGACATTCAAAATGCTTGTTCTTTTCTCATAATTAATTATAAATGCATCAGTTTGGTAAACCAAATGGCTTTGCTTTTACATCCCATCTTTCACTCACATTTCAGAAAAAGAAGTACTTCACAGGTAAAAGGCGAAGTAAGTAAAAGGAATTTATCTCATTGCATGGTGGAATCAGTAGGTTCCAGCTTCTTTCAGATATCAACTAGAAAGACCCACTTTCGAGACAGATAATTATTATTTATACAGTGATGGAAAAGGTGATAGAAAGATATAAAATCTTACAAACCCTTTGATGCAGGGAAGCCTGAGATATTGCAGCATTAGGCAGACCTCCAGTCAGGGCACCTAAAACAAGTTACACAGGAAGGCATCCAGGTGGGTTTTGAATGTCACTGGAGAGGGAGAGTCCACAGCCTCCCTGAACAGCCTATTGCAGTGCTCTGCCCCCCTCAGTGTAGAGAAGTTCTTCCTCCTGCTGAGGTGAAACTCCTTGTGTTTTAGTTTATGGACACTGCTCCTCATCCTGTCCCTGGTCACCACTGAAAACAATCTGGCACCCTCCTCTTGACACCCAGCTTTGAGGTATTTGTGTGTATTGATGAGATCCCCTCTCAGTTTTATTCTTCTGTAAACTAAGCAGGCCAAGCTCATAAGAGAGATTTTCCAGACCCCTAATCATCTTTGTGGTCCTCTGCTGGACTCTTGTATTTCTTGAGATGTGGAGACCAGAAGTGAACACTATATTCTGGATATGATCTCAGGAGAAGGATCACCTTTCTTCTCATTATTACTTAGATAATAAGAAAAGAAAAGTAAAGTTTAAAACACCTTCTTCTTTAAAATGCCTTCTTCAGAGATAACTCTGAGAAAGTCAGTACTCAGACCAATGACATAGATGAGAAGCAAGAAAGCTTCATCAGCATGTTTTCTTTTTTGCCTTGTTTTTGAGTAGGGCCATTTATTCAAGGTACAGCCAGATGGACCTGTACCTCCTTCACAGTCTTGGGACTGCTGCTTTGTTGGAAATGAATCATAGAGTGGTTTGGGTTGAAAGGGGACCTTGAAGATCATGTTACAATCGCCCTGCTGTGAGTGGACACACATTCCAACAGAGTTCCACCCAACCTCACCTTGAACACCTCCAGGGATGGGGCATCCACAACGTCCTTGGGCATCGTGTTGAAATGCCTCACCACCCTCATAGTAAAGATTTTTTCTCCATAATCTAATCTAATCTAATCTAATCTAATCTAATCTCTACTGACTTTCAGTTTGAAGCCATTCCCCTTTTCCTGTCACTACATGCTCTTGTAAATAGTCTTGCCTCATCTTTCCTGTAAGTTCCCTACAGGTTCTATAAGGCTGCAATTAGGTTATCCTGAATCCTTCTCCTTTCCAGGCTGAACTGTCCCAATTCTCTCAGCGTTTTCTCATAGGAGAGATGCTCCATCCCTCTGGTCAACTTGGTGGCCTTCTCAGGAATCACTCCAACAGGTCCATGTCCTTCCTGAGTTGGGGCAGGGGGAGGGGGTTGGGCTGGGGGCAGGGGTGGAAAAAGATATTAAATAACTCTTGTTCCTAAGGACAGAGCAGGACCCTTAAGGGACACCATTTGTCTGACATCACTGATGCCTATTGGGAGTTTGAGCCATTCACTACTAACCTCTATGAGACTATTCAACCAATGCCTAATCCATTTAACAGTTTACCCATCTAGTCCATCATGCTCTGATTTGGAGAAAAGGATGTTGTGGGGGATGGTTTCAAGGCCTTTACAGAAGATCAGATAAATTACATCTGTAGCCTTTCCCTTGACCACTTGATGGAGTCACTACATCCTAGAGATTGATTGACTTCGTCAGGCAGGACTTGCCTTCGTGAAGCCATGCTGACTGTCTCGAATCACCTCCTTATCCCCCATGTCCCTTAGCATAGCCTCTAGGAGGATCTACTGACCTTTGCAGGCACAGAGGAGTACTTCCTTTCTACTCTTTTCAAAGATGTGTGCAATGTTTCCCTTTAATCCAGTCATCTGGGACTTCTCCTGACTACCATGACTTCTCAAATATCATCGGAGTTGGCAACTACATCAGCAACTTCCTTCAGGACTCTGGGATGCACAGTATTATGTCCCATAGACATATGCACATTCAGGTTTCTCAGGTGACCATGAACCTGATTTTTGCTTACAATTAGGGACTTTGCTCTCCCAGTTCCCATCATGTTGTCATCTTCTTGAGATGTGTGGGAAGAGAAGTTGCCATTGAAGAATGAGAAAAAACATTATAAGTACATCAGCTTTTTCCTAATCTGTTTTTACCTGTTCACCAGCATTATTTATCAGAGACCATATACCTTCTTTGACCTTCTTTTTGTGATTAACCTACATGTACAAGCCCTTTCTGTTATTTTTTGTTTTCCCTTGCCAGGTTCAGTTCCACTTTTGCATTAGCCTTTCTCACCCCTTCCCTACAAAACTGCTCTTTTCTGTACTCTTCCCAGGTTACCTGCCCTAGTGTGGAAACTGCCTATGCTCCTTGCCCTTTAGTTTGACTAGTAGTTCCTTACTCAGTCATGCCAGTCTCCTGCCTTCCTTGGCTGAAATGAGCTACAAATGCAGCCTCAGAGCCTTCTATCACCTAAATGCACAGATATTCAATTCCCTTCCTTCTTATCAATAGATATATACAAAAATATATGACGTCTAATACACAGAAGGAGAGGGAAAACAAAATATGACTGAAATTGTTGAGTCTATTAAAATTTTCCTCAGTACCAAAACTATAGCCCAAAATAATTTACACTACACAATGAGTCATGTATCCTGCTTCCATCCCTGAGCAATAGCAGGATGTGGGGGTAAATGTGTGTTACCTACTTTAGGAGAATTACAAAAAGATTCATTTAAAACTGCAGCATCTTGCTACTGCAATCTTTAGTGTCACATCATATTAAATCAGTCAGCCAGCAAGCTCTGCTGCTAGACATGCCTTCAATGCTAGCATTTGTGCCTTTACCTTCTGATGCTGAATGCATCTTTGATACTGCAATTTAGAAAATGATCCCTTAGTGTTTTACATCCGAGGACTCAGTTCAGACAGGCTTTTGTTTAATAATAGTGTGGCCACGCAAAGTATGATATTAGAAATGTCATCTTAAATTAGTAAAGGGTCAGCTCAGAATAAAGCTATTGTCATGACTGCTAATCAAATTCCAAAGTGGAGCTGGAGTAACACTGGAAAGAATAAATAATTTTTTTCATAAAATCATTTGATTTGACTCTGCTTATGTCCCTTTTCTATTCTCTCTTCACAGCTGCCGACAAGAATACAAATACATGGTGTGCATATCAAAAAAACTAACATAAAAAGCTCTGGAAAAACAGAATTGAAACCCTAT
This sequence comes from Bombycilla garrulus, assembly GCA_013400315.1. Lineage (NCBI taxonomy): Eukaryota > Metazoa > Chordata > Aves > Passeriformes > Bombycillidae > Bombycilla > Bombycilla garrulus. Next base: position 10,507 of record VXBU01013684.1, on the reverse strand, counting down.
TTGAGCATGGCAACATCATAACAAGGCACAAATTCAGAAAAAGTGATTATACAATTAGACAAAGTAATAAAAATACAACAAGATATGGTGATATGGAGTGAAGATGGCCCAAACTGTAAACTTTGTATTGCAATGACCCCATAAAATAGCCATACCTTTGAATTACATTGTACTAATTTAAATTATATCCATTTTCTACAACAAGGCATCACAAAAGCTTTAGAATAAAATTGTTGTTTTCAGATATAGGACATTAGTTGTGATGAGTTTAATTACCTCTGTTGTTTGACTATTCACATAAGATTTACTGAAGTGGTGAGGTGGTATTTTCTTTACCTTATATAAGCATTAAATTTGCTTGCTACAAGCTGCATAATTTGTTTACAGGTTTTTTCCTCAGACGTAAGTCTATGAATGTTGCATTGTGGCACCTCCTACAGGCAGAGTGCCGAGACAAAGAAGAAATGTGAAGCCGTCTTTGTCCCCCTTAAAAGGTAAAGAGCCCAGCCATTCTTTCCCAATTTGGAAATGTTCTGAGCTGGGACACTTCACTGGACTCCCTGGACATCACCCCACACCCCTAGAGCTACTTGGATTGGATGAGTGCCAGAGCCCTGCCTAAGCCATAAAAAGCACTGGTTGAGGGAACCTCGTGGCATTTTGGGGGTATGTAGCAGAGACATCTGTGGTCTCTGGCATGGCTTTTTCTCTTTAGAGAGTTTGTTATTTTGGAAGTTAAGAAACCTTTTTTGTTTCCAACACCACCCGAGGCATCTTTCCCGCTCATTTTAAGCTGTGGGTATTTGTAAGACAAAAAAACCCAAACAGAGATGGGAGCCCTGAGAGCTCATAACACCTGGCTCAAGGAGAAATCCCACCATATGAATAAGATAATTATCTGAATGGAAAGTGAATGGAAAGTGAATGGAATGTAAATTACTATTGAAATAACTAATGAGTGTCCTGGTTCTGGCCAGGACAGGGTTAATTTTTGCAGTAGCCAGGTGTCCTGGCTTGGTATTGGCCCAATGTCAGACACCCATGAGAGCTGTTCACTCACCATCCCCTGCCATAGCTGGGTAGAGGAGAGAAAAAAAATTTTCGAAGGGTTCATGAGTTGAGATAAGGACAAAGCAGGCTCCACTTAAAGTTATGAAGTGAATTTATCACTAACGGAATCAGAGCAGGATAACAAGAAGTAAAATAAGCCCTTAAAACTCCTTTTTTCCCCCAGCCCCTCCCTCCTTTCCACAGACAGTGCAGGGAGCCTGGTGTCCTGGGGTGATCTCAAAACTGGGACAACAGGGTATGGGGGTTTTGGTCAGTTTGTCACCCAAGCTTTTCTTTTGTTGCTCTGAGATAGAAATCTTTCCCCTGTGAGACCACGGAGTCCTCCCACAGGAGACAGTTCTCCATGAATTTCTCCAATGTGGGTCCACTTTTATGAGCAACAGTCCTCCTGCACCTTTTGCAGTGTGAATTCCTCCAACAGATACACAGTCCCCCAAAACTGTTGTGGTATGGGTCACTCTTCCACAGAGTGCAGTCCTCAAGGCTGCTGCTGGACAGGCTGCTCCACCCTGGAAGCAGGGGCCCTCTCTCCACTGGGTTTTCTGCTGGATCACAGCATCCTCCAGGAATATATCCACCCTGGCATGGGCACCTCTCCCACGGGCCGTGGGTGCATCCTTGCATCCCACCTGTGGATGCCCACAGGCTGTGGGTGGATCTCTGCATCCCCTGTAGATCCCCAAGGGCTGCAGGGGCACAGCTGCTTCACCACAGCCTGCAGAGGAATCTTGGCTCTGGCACCTGGAGCACCTCTTGCCCCCCCCTTCTGCACTGACTTTGGTGTTTCCATGTTGTTTCCTTCACATGTTCTCACCTCCTCCTCTTCTCTGACTAGAAGAAAAACTGTGCACCCTTTGTTTTGATTTTCTTCTTAACTATATTACCACAGAGGCATTACCAACCTCTCTCATTGGCCCAGTTTTGGCCAGCAGCCTGTCCATCTTCAGAGCCATCAGGGATTGTTTCCACCAGACATGGTGGAAGCTTCCAGCAGCTTCTCACAGAAGCCACATCGGTGGCCGCCCCGCTACCAAAACCCAGACCATGCAAAACCAACACACCAGGCAAGGGCAAGGTTAGAACCCAGAGGCTATTCTATACCTCCTGCCATCATGGTCAGGTACAGGGAAAAGAGAATCTCCTCCCAGGGGAAGAGGTTCCTTCTGGGTTGGTGTAGCATGGCAGAAGGAATCTTAGGTCATTGTTGCTTCCATGTTAAAAATTCACCTCTTTCTTGTACCACTGTCATTAGTATTGGTGCTTTTACTCTTGTTACTCTTCATTTTCTTATCTCATTGCTGTTTTTGTTAAACTGTTCTTATCTCAACCTATGATCTTTACCTTTCATGCCTTTGTTTCTCCTCTCCAGTCTGGAGAGGCAGGGGGAGGGGGAAATGGGAGGGAGGAGTGAGTGAGCTGCATGTGATTTCAGTGGGAGCACTAACATGAAAAATATCATTCCTATACCATGAGAGTGAGAAAGAATACACTGTAAGAAGCCCATTATTTACATGGAAATATTTGGCCTTCTCAACGTTTCTAATTAATTTTAAATGGAATAGTTGAAAAAAATAATTCTTCATTATCTGCATGAAAGCCCAGGACCAGAAAGGTGTTATTTAACAGGAACACGCTATGCTTTTTTTGTATATAATGAAGGTGTGAAATCTTTTCTTCATCACTGTTAGACTTAAAAAGTGGGATTTTCCAGTTTCAGTGTGGTCTCTATGCTCTTCAATCACCAAATAACTTTTTTTGTTGACACAACTGAATGGTTCATTTCATGTTACAACTTTCAGTGTTCTCTGTCAGAACAATAATGCTAATACAGCAACTGTGCAATCAACATAATCAAGTGTGATTCACGGCATGGAAAAATATTCTCTTTATTAGACTTCCCAAATTAATATGAAAATATTATGATTACATAAGGTACCTATGATTTTGTTTAAACTTCCCTTTGCATGCAATGTTCCAAAGGGTATTGGAAGGTGAACAGAGAAAGACCCTTTCTGATATGATGCATTTTCTGATATGAAAAAAAGTGGGTTTCAAATGACAGGTTTAGATTAACTCTTACTTTTGGTAATCTAGCACTGAGGAAAAAATATATCATAGAGAAGTAGAAGGCTGGGAATAGTGCTAAAAGAAATGGCAGAAACATCAATTCTGGGAAGTACCTATCAGACCCAGCTAGCTGGGATAATCTGTGTAAGGTCTTGAACCTCTCTTGGGACAATTCCAAGCACAGATATAGGCTGGAGAAAGAATGGATTAAGAGCAGTCCTGAGGAGGAGGATTTGGGTGTTTTGTTGAATGAGGAGGTCAACATGAGCCTGCAGTGTGTGCTTACAGCCCAAAGTCAACTGTATTCTGAACTTCATCAAAAGCAATGTGGCCAGAAGGTCTGCTCCACTCTAATGAGCCCCTATCTGGACTGGTTTGTCCAGCACTGGGATCCCCAACAGAAGAAGGAGATGGACACACTGGTGTGAGTTCAAAGAAGGAATGACAAGGATGATCATGAGGCATGAGCACCTCTGTTGTGATGAGAGAGTTGGGGTTGTTCACCAGGAAGAAGAGAAAGTTTTAGATAGACCTAGAGCAAGGTTCCAGTACCTAAAGATTGATGCAGGAAAGCTGGAGAGGAACTTTCTACAAGGACATGAAATGACAGGAGGAATGGCTTCAAACTGAAAGAGGGTAGATGCAGAGTAGATATTAGGAAGAAATTTTTTATTTTGAGGGTGGTGAGGCACTCGAATACATTTCCACGAGAAACCGTGTATGCCCCACCCTGGAAGTGTTGAAGACCAGGCTGGATGGGGTCCTGAGCAACCTAGTCTAGTGCGTGACATCCTTGCTCACAGCAGGGAGTTTGGAACTACATGACCTTTGAGTCCCTTGCAGAGACTATACTTCCAGTGACAGGGCATTCACAGCTTCTCTGGCCAACCTGTTCTAGTGCCTTTTCATCCTCTGAGTAAAGAATTTCCTCCTAACAGTTAATACAAATCTCCCCTCTTTTAGTTGAAAACTCTTCTCCCGTGTTCTGTAAATACCTACCCATGTAAAAATTCACTCTCCATCTTTTTTATAAGCTCCTTTTAAGTACTGGAAGAATGTACTGAGGAAGATGAAGAACATGATTGGTTCCAGAGTAGCTGGTTGCAGAACTTTTTGCTTGATACCAGTCATAAGGTCATGTAGATCTTTTAATAATGACCATCTGAACCTCTGGTAATCCAGTCTTTTAACAACCATCTTTTAACAACTTACTTATCTACTCTTCCAGACCATAAATTACAGCTTGGATACAGACCCAGTGTTGAAATATGTAGATATGTTTCTCATGCTATCTATTATAGACGCATTTGTGAATTTATGAATAACAGGAAGACTTATAGCATACCATTAATGTTTAGTTTGTAACATTTGATGCATTTACATTTACAGAAGCTTTTAGTTCCTTTTTTTTTTTGATTTTTTTTTTTTTTTTTTGTGGCAGGGTGTGTGTCAAAGGCAAGGCAAATGGCCAAATTTTCTATGGTGGTTAGGTGGTTACACTCGGAATAGGTAGTTTAAAACATAGATAGGATCTCAAAGGTTTATAGTTGCCTATTTTGTACTCAAACTAAAACACAAATTGTGTGTGGCTGCATGTGTCTTTTGAAAGGTAAACCGAGACAAATGCAGACAAAATATTTGCCAGGACAAGCCCAAACAAGTCCTGAGACCATGGCCCATCAGGTGACAGATTGTGTCCTTTATGTAGTAATGAGATAGTATCAAGTTTACTGGAGGACACAAATGGATTCAGAACAATCTGGGCTTTTGTCTGGCCATGTCAGAGGCAAAGGAAAATGCCTTTCCCAGATTTTCATCTGCAGGACATGCTGGAATTTATAGAGCACAATGTGGATGTCCCAAGAGACAGTCAAATACCCTAAAAGGGTGCCTGGCTTGAACTTAAGGTCCACATATTAGGAGTGACATGTTACCACTTCCTCTGTATTTTGGTATGCTTAATTCTTGAATGTTATGCATAGAGGTTTGTTTTTTCAATGCAGTAATCATCTGGAAAGAACATTCACTCCCGACAATGAAAACATAGTTTGAATTAAATTCTGCTTTATACTTTTAATTAAGAATGCTACAAACTATAATGACAGCCATCAAGTTGATTTGGAGTTCCATCAGTGAAGTGCAAATGAGAAACATATGGAAAATAGAATTTAAATTCCCTTTACTAGGTTGCACATTTCTGTCACCTGTCAAGGAGCAGCAAAATGGATGATACAATGTGCATTGTAAATTCTGCTGAGCTGAACAGCAATATCTCACCCTCTGCATATCTTGCCAGCTGCAGGAGGAGCAACAGTGAGTAGCAAGTAGGTGGAAAAGGATCAGCTCATGACAGTGATGGAATTCCGTGCTGCTGTACAGTGAGATCTGGCTTTGAGAGATCTTGCACAGGTAAGCTTTTACCTACAATAAACAGGAAAAACATTTGACTTCACTGCTACAAAGATTGCTTTATGCTTGGCCTTTCATTCCAGATAACTGAGCCATGAAGTGTTTTGAATGGCCTTGGATGAAAGGACCAAGTGCCCTTGGAGATGACATATTTAATTAAGAACTGCAGTTTCACTTATCTACCTGTAGCAAGCAAAAAAAAGGCCCCTATTGAATGAGTGACGTACTAAATACAGTATGAGAATTAAATGAGCACTGGCTGTTATTGTCCTTGGGTGTGGGCATTAAATTGAGTTATATTCATTATGAAAAAGTTGTGGGTGCATTCCAGGTAGGACTCATTTAACTAAACTACAGTGAGAGTACATCTCATCTACAGTTATTACCCCTGGGACTCCCATTACTGTCAATAAAAAGCAATAGACACCTTGAAGAGGCAGTTTATCTCAGGCTAAAATGCATGCCTGAAATAGGCTGCGTCATGCCCCAAAAGGTTTCCCACTCAAGATGAAAATGAAAAAGTTTCTTTGTATGTAACGTGAAATTCGGTAAAAAACAACACATGGGAAACTACTAAAAATTAATATCCTTCAAGTTCAGACTCACTTTCCACAAAGAAACCATACACGTACATCTTGCTTTTCAAATGTGTTCACACTCAGAGCAAGGTTTTTCATAAGAGGTGTCTCCGTCTCAAGAGGGAAACTGGATGAAGCTCAATCCTAAGGCTGTGGGAACCAGTACAGGGGCTCTAAGTTATTGCTAGAGGATAGTCCAAAGTTGCCAAAGAATTCTTCTGTCCCGTGTGAGATGAAAAGGCATGGAGGTCATGAGTGGAATGGGGAAGAGGGCAGGCGACTTTTGTGAGGAGATTTTAAGTCATTCATGGAGACAAGAAAAATTAGTCTGAGTGGTATTTTCATTTCTTTTTCTCATAGTGTCACTCTCATTGCAAATTGTCTTTTCCCATGATGCTCCTGTTTCACAGCTTTTCTTACTGGCTTCCCAGTTTTTTCAGAACAACTTCTTTCAGCTCCGGTAGGAAAAACCTAGTCTTGTTCCCTTCCTTTTTGTGCCATGGAGAAGCCTTTATTATGACTGCTTAATAGCTATGTTGGGGTATCACAAGGAATATTGAGGGCAATTCTGCTTTTGCTTAGATTGGTGCTTTCCTGCAGTGTTTTCTGAGCTTGAAAAATATCTCAACACTATGCACAGGGTTCCCTCCCACACTGTTGGTGTGAGCTCTAAAATACTGAGAAACAAAACCCACATTCTGAGAAATCCTATAGAATGGATTTTAATGAGGTGTTAATACTTTCAAGCTGCTGCCTAGCACTGACTCAAAAAGAAAAACACTTAGGCAAGTAACAGGTAGGGGTATTGAGCAGGGGACTACTAAATAATTTACATTGGTTCACAGCCAGCTCCCACTTTTGTGGATTTCAGACAGGTGTTGCCCCTTTCCATTACTGAAGCAGTATGAATGATAAGGTACCTTGGTCTTTACAATATGTAGTTTTGTTTACAGTATTAGAAAACATTTTTTTTATTTTTACTTAATTTGAAATCTAAATCTGACTGATGATCTCTTTAAAATTATTGCTTTTGACATGGACTGTAGAGATTTCAAAGGCATTCTACAGTATATCTATTTCTTGATATAAAATTGGATTTTTGAAATATATTGAAGTATCAGGATATCCAAGCCCAATTCAGAGTCACTGATCTGAGATGACCATAATTATGTACAACTAAGTCTTCTAAATATTATCTCTGCTTGTTTATGTAGTTTTTGGCTCATGTCCTCAGGCTGAAATACAAAATCAGTGCTTCATATTCTAGCTTTCATGTCATACTACATAGCTTCATGTGTATTGCATAATAGGAAACAAAATACAGTAAGCTTTTGCACTCTATTGCCATTATTGCTTATTAATTCCTAATATTTGTGATGGGAGATATTAATGAAGCATTGCTATTCTTGCATCTGTTTGAATTTTATACAGCTAGTATATTTTACTTTTATCCTTGTACTTTAGCAGCAATGATGGCAGCCAAGCTTATAGAGTTTGAAGGTTACAGCTATAAGAATTACTGATGTAGTGGCAATATTGCTACTTTAGCTAAACTAAATAATATGGAGTAATAAAGGTAGTATTTTCTTTATTTTTTTGTCTCCATCTATGTTATTCAAATGAAAAAAAATTAATTTGAATTGTCTCACTGCATCTATAAATATGCTGTGTAAAGTCTGTGCAGACATCAGTTTCAAAATAGAGTGTCTGATCTGCAGTAGCATTATAACAGGTCTGCTGAAAGCTGCAGTGGAATGAACATGCAAATGAAGTCTCAAGTTAGTGAATATCTGCCCGTGTGCTTGCCTGAATTGGGCAGGATTCTAGCATATGCACTGAAAATCTTGCTGGACTAAAGATTGCGTCTGTCATAACAATGGATCAGTGTCCCCTCACTACAATAAATAGTGTTAAAAAGAAGCCTGAAGGCTAAATGTAGAAAGAAATTGGATTTTTTTTTTTTTTTTTTTTTGCTAATTGTTTTCTCATCCAGATTTCAGCTACAGCAGTAAAGAACTTCAAAGTTTTGCAGAAACCTGAAAGGCCTCCTCTTGCTGCTGGCACCTGGACACAAAGTGGAATTAAGATGAAATTTTAAAATATTTTAAAATACACTTCTCAAGGTATTTCTGATTGATGAAATTCAAACTTGATACCTTTACAGAAAGGAGTACACATTATAGGATAGCACAAAGACACTAATTAAAGATTGTGATTACAAATCAATTTCCCATCTTCAGGTGCCAGGCAATTAAAAACTTTCTATTTAGAAAAATTGTTTAAGAAGCCTATTTTAAAAATCATGGACTTTTTGAAAGACCAAACAGATAGCTTTCTGATTTGCAAAAAAGTAAAAATATAATTTTTGTATCTGGACTTTAAAGTTTAACTGTGAAGCAATGGGATATGTCTTGATTTTATTGATGCAATAACTTTCAGTTTCTAGCCTATGAGGCCCTAAAAGTACTATCTGCGTCATCTATCAGCAGTCCTCATTAGCTGGAGAAGTTCCATAAGACTGGAAATCGGCAAATATAATGCCCATCTACAAGAAGGATTGGAAGGATGATCCCGAGAACTACAGTCTTGTCAAACTGACCTCGGTTCCAGGCAAGGTGATGGAGCAGATCATCCTGAGTGCCATTACACAGTACATGCAGGACAACCAGGACATCAAGCCCAGTCAACATGGATTTATGAAAGGCAGGTCCTTCCTTAGCAACCTGATCTCCTTGTACAACAAGGTGAATTGCTTGGTGGATGTGGGGAGGGCTGTGGATATTGTCTACCTGGACTTCAGATGAGCATTTGACTCAGTCCCCTAAAGCATTCTCCTGGAGAAACTCTGTGGCTTGGATAGGTGGATTCTTCTATGGGTAAAACCTGTCTGAATGGCCAGGCTCAGAGTTTTGTGGTAATGAAGCAAAATCCAGCTGATGGCCAGTTGCTGCTAGTGATCTCAGGGCTCAGTTTTGGGCCCAGTCCTGCTCACTATCTTTACTGATGATCTGGACATGCAACTTGAGCGCACCCTCAGTAAATCTGCAGAAGACACTGAACTTGGAGGGAGTGATGATCTTTTTGAGAGTGAGAAGGGTCTGCAGAGAACATGGACAAACTCAGTCAATGGGTTGAGGACAACTGCAGGGGGGTCAATAAGGTGAAGGCTCCTGCACTTGGATCACAGCAAACTCCATGCAGTACTACAGGCTTGGGGTCTGTGCACCTCACTTTAAAAATGACACTGAGGTGCTGGAGTGTGTCCAGTTGCACCGGTTGGAGATTGATTAACATTTTGGTGGGCAGGAAATAGCCATCCCTGGAAGTGAGGTTTGCATGTGAATTTCCCCTGAGCCCAGTCTAAAACCAATTGTGGGCCAGTTTTAAGGACAGACAGAGAAATAAGCCAGTCAAAGGTGGAATATGCCTCTGTAGGATATACCTTTGATCACAGGGCTGCCTGGGACTCTCTCTTTTTCCTTCTGGCATTGAAGAGGTACAGAAGTGCTGTGGCTCCAGCCTTGCCCCCCCCGCCCAAGGCCTACAGGGGCCTATTGGGGGCTGGGCAGAGCCGGGCTGAGGGGGCCCTTTCTGAGGGAGCTGCCCCGGCAGAGGGGGGGATAAGAAGAATCACACCCCACCCCCCTGGCATGGGGCTGAGAGATCTTAGCTGCCTTCCCTCCACCCTGTTCCTCCAGCACAGCAGGCCAAGGACATCATATCAGCTTCCGCCGCTGGCAGAGGTCCTGGAGAATGAGATTTTAACCTTTTCTTGCCCAGATGAACTTTTCAAAGCATGAATCCTGCTCAGAGGAAGCAGACTGAAGAAGATAAATGACAAGGCCTGAGACTGAATTTCAGGAAAAGACAGAAGGAATCCAAAATGGGAAGGAAGATTAAAAGAGTTGCCTAGTTTGCATAGACTTCTCTTGCAAAGTCGTAAAAAATGGACTGAATACTTTTGTAACATATAAAATGCTTTTAGAGGGATGCAGGCCTAGTCACGGTGGGGAGTGCTGAAGTGCTGAAGTGCCAAACCTTTGACATTCTTTGTTCCCTGACGGGGAATCGGAAATTATTACATAAAACCATGGCACCAGTTTGGGGCAATGACACTCATGAAGGGACTAGAGAATGTGTCTGATGAGTAAAGGCTGAGGGAGCTGAGTTCACTTAGTCTTGAGAAAAGGAGAATCAGGGGGGACCTCATTGCTCTCTACAACTATCTGAAAAGAGGTTGTAGCCAGGTGGGAGTCAAGTCTCTTCTATGTGGGTGCAGTGAGAAGACCAGAAGGAATTGTTTTAAGTTGTGACAGAGAAGATCCTGACTAGATAGTAGAAAAAAAGAAAAATCACTGTTGGGTGATGGGATTTCTCCTTGA
>VXBU01013674.1:16483-32239 GCA_013400315.1 Bombycilla garrulus | reverse complement strand
ACAATAATAACAATAACAATAATTATTAGTTCAAAGAATTGATGTCAGTTCTCCAACCTGAAGTTTCTTTCACATTTATTTGCACCATCTGAAGCTGGCTCAGTCTGCCTGCTGTTACTAAGCAAATCAGCTCAGAGGAGAACATATGTATATTCAGGTATATGAGCACAGGTACCAGACTGAGTTTGTATTTGCACAGGAGTGTGGTGGGTTAACCTTTGCTGACTGCCAGATGCCCACCCAGATGCTTTCTCATTTTCCCTCCTGAGCAGGACAGGGGGGCAAAAGCAGATTTTAAAGAAAACCTTGTGAGTCTTCCTAATCACTCCTTGGCTCTCGAGCTGGTGAATCATGGATGGGAAGCAGGGAGCCTTGGGTGATGCGTATTGCCAACGGTGTGCCGTCATGGCAGCCATGGCCACCTGCTGTTCTTTGATGTGCAGCAGTCTCACGACACGGGAATCCTGCAGGAGGCTGGACAAGTAGATGTTTCAGCTTCTCTGAATTGATGGCAAATGCCTCAAAAGCCCATTACTGCCTTTCTGGGTCCTTGAAGTACCCTCTCCTGAGACGGTATCCTCTCCAAGGATACATGGGCCTATGAGCTGGTCACAGAAGTGTACTTTTGCTATTTGTCTCCTGTTAAGCTCACCTCAGCCCCCAAAACAGGCAGCTTTTGGGATCTCTCTGTCGATCCAGAAATCCAGATGGGTTCCTCTCTGACATGCCATAACATTAGGGTACACTGTGCACCAGTGCCTAGCAATGCTTTAGACTTCTGTGGATCCAGTGTGCCAGGCCATCAAATCCACACAGCCCTGGAAAGCTGGTCACCCCTTTCCTCCTCCTGAACAAAGGCTACTGCCCTCTAGTCTAGGCTGGAGGTCCTTGCAGTGTCAGACCAAAAGTCCCTTCACCAAAAAAATCAAGAGAGGCACTTTTAATCCTCTTCTATACCAGGGAGACTGCTGGTTGCCTTCCACCATCTCAGCAGCAGCTGAACTGACAGAAACTGTGGATGGCCTTCCTTTTATCATCTCTCTTCTCTGTCAATTTGTGTACATGGGCTCCTAACTCAGAGGAGGGTCACCATCCTGCTTCCTCATGAGGTCACTCAGGAGGAACCAGAGAGTGGCACACAGCATGTGTCTGGGTGCCCCTGACGGCCAAGGCCCCGACCTGTGCGGACAGGGAGAGAAACAAACAGGTTTCCTGCAAAAGTCATAGTCAGTGGGATGCTCTCTCCATAGCTGATTTATTCAAGCCTGGTCAGTCCATCATCTCCGGGGAGATGGAATATAATGCTGGTGAATTTCAGACAACCCTTTTGCACATGTTCATGTACAGTGGCCATCCACATCTTTGGAGACGTGGTTGTCATCCAGGGCACTGTAGAAGACTTTCCAGCACTGGTCGTAGTCTCACATATTGGATGCCCTCTTCAGTGGTAGTGGCAGCAATCTGCTTGCCTGGCTGGTGGCTGTAATGTTTCAGCATATGTTGAAGTCTGCCCAAGGTTCAGAGCTGGTCATTTTTCTCACTTCCTCCTCTAGTTTCCTTTTGCTGAAGGACCAGCTGTCTGATCAGATCCTCCCTCCTCCTGCTCCTGTACTAATTGCTGGTATGGACCCATTGACCTCTGCATCCAGTGACTCTTTTTGACTGCTAAGGTAATTACTGTAGTTGGGGCTTCGGTCCCTATCTTATCCGTGGTGTTGCCAGATACGGTTTAGATCTCTGTCTCAACCGTGTTTCCCTGGTGGTGCTGAAGGGAGGTTCAAGAAGCACAAGGAAAGCCTCAGTGTAGTGTCAAGAGCTGCTGGGTTTCACCAGAGCACGCAAGGCACCCTTCCATCGAGTGCCAGTTCATCAGGATTACATGCCTGAAGAGGTGCAAGATCACAGGCTATGAGGGGTGGTAACACTGCCAAGTTCCCACCCAAGTCCTCCCACACACCATGCAGGCACCCAGGGACCAGTGGCCTAAAGCCTTGTCACCTCACTGGCAAACTGGTTCCTTATAACACCAGACCAAAAGTAGTTTCTATGCAAATGACAAAAAGATGGCATTATTCAAGCAGCTTAGATAAGGATGTGGTGACGACCTCTGGAGAGGAAGGCAGACACATCAATTCTGGAAGGGAAGAGAGAAGTGCGATCCCTCAGCTCTCCACAGGACAGCCCTCCTGGCACAGGAGCAGTGCCCGTGCCAGGGCCAAGCACAGGGCTGCTGCTTTTATCAGAATGCTTCCAGGCACAGTAAAACACAGAGATAAGCACTGCAGCAAAGACAGGAGCTGAAAGCAGCCACTGCAGAGCCTGGGACTCTGTTACACTGTAAATCAAGTGAGCCCTGTTAGCCGTGCAGAAGCCTGCCAATTATCAGCTACTGCAGCTATAGTAGGCCCAGATCAAAACCGGCTTTATCTCGTGCCCAAGAAAAAGGACTGGTGGGTTGATCTTGGCAGGCTTCCAGACATCCACCTGGATGCTTTCTCACCACCCCTCCTCAACTGGACAGAGAGAGAAAATAAGATTAAAAAACACCTCAAGGGTCAAAGACAGTTTAATAAAAAAAGCAAAGGCTGTACGTGCAACCAAAGCAAAAAGAGGAATTCATTCCCTGCTTCCCATCAGCAGGCAGATGTCCAACTACACCCTGGGAAGGAGAGCATCAGCACACGTAACAGGGGCTTGGGAAGACAAGCACCATAATGCTTCTTTCCCTGAGCTTCTATTAAAAGAGATGTGCAGCCTCTCCTTTGTGTGCTGTTTGCTCTGCGGGTTGGATCAGAGGGCTGGGAAGTGTGATCTTGTGAGCCCTTGGCAGGGACCATGCAGTGAAGGAGTGTCTTACTTCACGTGTGCGCTGGGGGCAGGAGTGCGCCTCTGCAGCTCAGAAGGTTTCTTCTGGAAGGGGATTTAGCAACAGAGAGTACCTGACTCTTGCACTGGGCCACAAGAACACTTTACACCTGGGGAAAATGTTCACTGCAGGGCTGGTGGCCAGCACCTCGTAGTGTGAGTGAGGCAACCTCTGTGCCTAGGTTGGTGTGTTCATCTCTCCAGTTGCTCTTGAGGGACTCTTCTGGTGTTTATTTCCTAGTCCAGAGCTCATGGAATTTTCTGTTCAGGTCAGCTAACAAGGTGGAGGTGTGCCATGGATCATACCCAGAGCTGCTGCGCATGGATCAGGCACTGCAAGTGATTTGGATCTGCACATGCCAGGATGTTCCACAACACTGCTCAGGAAGTGTATCTTGAAGGGTTTGTACACTGGAAAAGAGGCACATCTGCAGCCTTTTCTTATTCCCAGCCCTGACTGGCAAGAGCTACTTGCAAAAGCAGCCAGTTCCATGCCCCATGGTATAGAGGGAAACAGGCATTAGGCAGCATGGGATGAGGCAGAATTTGCCCCTTGAGGCCAGAGGAGTTGCTGGTGGATTCTGAGCAGTGAGACAGCAGGAACACATTCCTTCTGGAAACACTGCTACAAGTACATTGCATAATGCTTGCTGAGCTCTCCCTCCAGGTCTCCATGAGGAGAAAATGTTAGTTTTTTATGCAGGCAGCTACTTAGCTGGGAACTGGGGTAAGAGCAGTGTCAAGGGTCTGTGCTGGGAGCTCTGTTCTTGGGAAAGCAGCCAGAGATGCTGAAGGAAATGAATCACCAGTGGCAGCTCTGGGACTGCAGACTAAATGAGTTTAATGCAGTGTGCAAACAGAACAAGGCTGCTCCCTGCACGGGGCTTGGTAATAAGCGCACAATAATTTGTGCATTTTGAGGCACAGCATGCATTTTTCAGGTGGCTGTTGAGTGTTTCATTTGGTTTTATACAGCGTGCTCTACATGTAATCAGGGTTTGAGTCTGTGTATTTGATTTCAGAAGTTAAGCAGTAGAAAGAAGAGGGTGTCCTGTCATTTCCACTGGGCTGTGGGACTAAATTTCCACACGGACAATGTTCCTGGACATATTTTTCAAAGCAGCCAGGAGCTTCTGAAAATTTTGCCACATCTTTTTTCTTCATGAATATTGCGGGAAGATTTCTGTGACAACCACAAACAAAAACCCAGAAATTCAGCATCCTGCCAACCTGCACACTGAAACCTCTGCTTTACTCTCACAAAGTGTGCTGGAGCTGTGGTACACAATTTCTCTCACCTTTAGTTGAGTCACCTCGTAATGGTGGCAGAAAGCTAAAACACCAAATTCTGGCAAGAAGGTGACAAGGGCTACTTACTGGGACATCTAAAAAGATGAATTAATATAGGCAGGATAATGTGTTTTTTCCTCCAATCTCACTCAAAGGACAGACTGAAACAGCTCTGCTTAACTTTTTGAGAGCTGAGGTGTGGTGTGGCAACATTTGGCAGCTGCAGTTAAAAAGCCCTGAAACCCACAATCATGGCATGGAGTGAGTAGAGGACCTGTGGACTTGTCAGCGGCATTGGACCAGGTGATCTTTGAAAGGTCCCTTCCAATCCAAACCATTCTGAGTCTGTGCTCGTACTGTGGGCTGTGTAGGGTGACCATAAGTTTTGGTTCCTCACGTTAGAAGTATGACCAGATTTTCCAAAATTTCGACACCGTTGGAATTCAGCAGAGCAGGGAAGTTCAGACGGAAGTCACCAGTGCAGGGTGTGCAATGTGCAAAAGGTGACATTCCTGATGTCTTTCCACCCGTTTCTCCAGCCGGATTGCAGTGGGCTGTCCTGCCCTCTAGTGCCTGCAGCGCCCGCTCCCTCCGGCCTCTCTCCGCTCCCCCGAGTACGCGCTCACTCGCTCAATGGATGATGCTGCGGCTCCGAGTAGGGAACAGGAACTGGAGACCCCCGTGGTCTCCCCTCTGCGATGATGAGGGCAGAGCCAAACTGCAGGAGAAGCCCTGTGGGAAAGTGAAAGGCTTCTTATCAAATCCACAGAGGTGACAGACTTCTTATCAAACACAAAGTCCAAATTGTTTCCTTCCAGCTGACACATCCAGGACTGCAGTTTTGCTCAATGCTCAAATAACCTGCAGCTGACAACTTCTGCAGCAGCCAGGCACCCTGTAGCACGTGTGCCTGGCTGTGCAGCTCCATGTGCAAACAGCGGCTGTGTGCCAGACTCCACATGCTGGGGACTAGCAGCCCCTCTGGATGCCAAGACCACATCCAGCCACCTACCTTCATTTCTGTGTCTCCTCAGCTCTGGGGTGATGGATCATACAATCACAGTCTCTTTTTCTCTTTTTCTAAAGCATATTGAGGGTCTGAATGACTTTTTGATTTCAGGCTTAGTGGTGGCAGCCCATAGGCTTTCTGAAGAGGAAAGCCTATGCCTCTCCATGTTCCTATGCCCTGGGTTCCTGCATCTCTGGCTCACAGTGTTCAGCTTTATCTGTGTATCTCTAAGTACTTTGTAACACTCTCAAGGAGCCTCTGACTGGCGAGGATAGGAAAACACCCTTGCCAGTCACTCCATTTTGTCCAGGACAGCTGCTGCTGGTGGCTGCCCTACAAAATGAACAGCATAGGAACAGGGCAGAGGCTGCAGTGCCTCAGCTAGCATGTACCACGGTGGGACAGGCACTGACTTCACATCTGCTGGGGGTGAAGTCGGGCACATGGAGACCACCACTGTGCTTTGCTCTTTAGGAACAGCAGGGGCAGGGGTTGACAGGGGGTCCTTTGAAAGCCCCATAGCACAACCACAGGTGTTGGGAAGCCTCCAGTGATATCTGCTAAGTCATCCCATCTATTCCAGGACATGCATGGGCTTCTGCAATGCTGCCTTTCAGTCAAGACCTTGTAATTCAAGGTCTCATAATTAACCACACACTCAGCTGCAGATGGGGATTTCGGGAAGATACAGAGAGCACACACATGCCCCTTTCTGGAGGAAGGGCTGTCGCTCTAAGTTTAATTGAGACTTGCTCAAATCAAGAAGCAGAGGCCACTGCACCATAAATTAACATCACATTTTATTTGTGGTCATACAGAGTGGCTGACAAGCTGCCAAGACCAAACCTCGTCTTGCTCAAGCTCTTGCTCTCCCTGCTCCATCGCATCAGCCAAAATGCCGAGACCAACAGGATGGACTCCAGCAACCTGGCCATCTGCATTGGCCCAAATATGCTGAGCCCAGAGACGGACAGCACGCTCCCACTGGAAGTGCAGAAGGAGATGAATGACAAGGTGCGTTGAACTCACCAAGCAGTCGCTCCCTCTGGGGCAATTTGGAGCCACCCAGAACAGAACAGCACCCCTCAGCTCAGGTGTCCCTCAGCTTGGGATGGACCAGGCTGCCCCTCACCTTGCCTCCTCTGAGCAAAAGCAGCAGCTGCCCTGCAGCCCCTAAGTCACAGCACAGCTCCTGCAGACTTTGCACGTGGAGGGCAAGGGGCACACGTGGGCATTGTCACCCCTGGGCCCTCGAGCAGCGAGGCCAAAGCTGCGGCTCATGGTGTTTTGTCTGTATTGGGGCAGGTCTATTTGTCTACAGCATCAGGCCTTATCCCCCAAGGTGGACTCACCCTTGGACTTTTAAGGCAGGATTTTGGCAGAAGCCACTCTGCTCTGTGCTATCCTGCCTACAGAGACAGCAGGCAGGGTCAGGAAACAATCTTCAATATATCTTGACTGAAATGGGCTGTTTTCTGTGTGCAGGTGACAGTGCTGGTGGACTTCCTCATAATCAATTGCTCAGAAATATTTGAGGAGGACATTGCCTTCCCTGCCTGTGCCTTGGCTGAGGAATCACCAGAGCGCACAGACAGCTCCACAGGTATGAGAACAGAATGGGGATGTCAAGGACTTGGGCTGCTGGGCCAGACTGTTGAATTTGATATGTAAATATATCTGTGGAAACACAGAGAGCTGCTGACAGTTCAATATGTTAATGAAGTGGAATGCTTTCCAGAAGTTCGAAATTACAACACTCACAAACCAGAGTTAAATCCCAATGTTAAACATCTGATTCGAGCACATTTTGTTACAGATGTGCTGAGACTTCAAGGATCTTTCTGTTAGGCTTGAAAGAGAAGATCATTCTCCCAACCTAGGATATCCTGAGGGCTTTATTTTGTCACTGCTTCTCGAGAGGAACAGGCTATGAAAAGAAAGACACATTTTCAGTATAGCTGATATCCTATCTGTGTCCTTTTTTGCACTTGCCTTATCTTGCTTCAAGAACTGTTTGTTCTTCAAGGTGAGATGAAACTTGAAGGTTTCAATGCTGGCTTCAGAAATCTGTGATGTGAAACGTCCTCTCAAGAACCTTTTTCACAAAAGCAGAACACATTACAGAGAACATGACATTACAACATGCTCAGATGCCTCCTGTATGTTTTGAGTTTTGAGTTTTGGGTTTTGGGTTTTATTTCATTTTACTGTTCATTTATCGGATAATGTTTACCTTACTGAATTGTCAGGTTTAAAATTAATCACAGCAAAGTCCTGCAGTTTTGCTTTCTAGAGCTGAATTCAGAAGAGCAGAAAGTGAGGTGCACACAGGGAGTGACAAGGTGCTTTTCTGGAGAGATAACTCTCAATTTTTCACCCAAGAAGAAAGAGGAGCATGCAAACAGGAAAAGGAGAGATGCAGTTCCCCAGCCACTGTCAAACCAAGTCTCCTGTACAAACTAAGCTTTTGATGCAAAACTGGGGCAAAATCAGAAAGGACCTTCTCCTCACGTAAGATATTGAAACAAAAAGGTCTTCAATTTACACCATGAGGTTACGTGCAAAATTAAGGAAGATGTGTCTCTGTGTGCACTGGTTCTGCTGCTTTCAGCTAAGAACTACTTTGCTGAGAAATACTCTCTTCTCTAAAGGTGTCCAGCCCAAGAAGGGACTGGGAACACAGAAATAGGGTCCAGGTAAGTGCTCAGCTTCTCCCTGGCAATCCCCCAGGGGCAGTGGGAGGCTTGTGGTGTCTCAGTCCAGCCCACTCACCACTTAGCCCCTGGCAGCACTCATGATTCTCTCTGCCTTAGCTGACACTGGTCCCCCACCCACACCTGCTGAATTGCTGCCGTGTTCATTGATTCGGAAGAGCTGTGAGATCTGGAACACTTACAAGGCTATATGTAGCTAACAGTAACAAAGAACAGGTGTTTATCAACTGCTTTCCAGGCACACTAAAAATTTTGGTGGCTTCCTTGGTTCCAGTGTTTCCCACCACCAGAAAACTCGCATGCTATATACAGACCTGCTTAGTGTTTTCTCCTGGCATGGAGCACAGTCACCATGTGGTTTTTGTCAGAAAGAAATACACTTTGGGAAATACATCCTTGTCAAAAATACTTCATTTGGGATGAGCCATTTAAACTCCTACACCTTTAAAAAGATTTGAAACTACTTTACTGTCTGTTACCACCAGATGTCACTGATAACACTAAGCAAAGCACCTTTACCTGTGATTAAAGCCTTCCCTCAAAGGCAGGCTTGCACACCCACGTATTTATTGCTCACAGTCTCACCATGACCACGGGCGGTTGAGGTCGCAGACATTACTTTAGCATTTGTCATGCAGAGGTTATTCAGTGTAAAGCCCTTCCTGGCATCACTCCGGCTTATCACACATTTTGGGTTTCGTAGTATTTTTTTCTCCAGGATCTCTCCAGATTGGATGGATTTAGGCTTAGGGACTGGGCTTCCCTAAATGTACAGCTGTGGGAGTGACAGGAGACCAGCGTCAGGCTTGCTGACGCAACCTGGCAATGTACCAAAACACATGGTTTCCATAGTTCAAGGTAAAAACCAAACACCTGAAAACTGAAATTGTAATAAAATTCTACCTTTGGGCTTGTTGTTCTAATGGGCAACAGAGGATTAGAATCATCCTTAGAGAGACAATCATGGAGATTGATGTGGCTGCTACTGAGGGGCTGCCAGCAGCCACCCTCTCCCCCTTGCCCAGGGCAGATGGAGCAGACAGACCCAGCTAGGATGGGCCTGAAGGCTGACAGGGAGCTGAGAAATGACTGACAGGGAGCTGAGAAATGACTAACAGGAAAGCTATCATCACATCTGCCTCTTCAGCCCTGGCAGTCTCACACAGGCAGCTCAGCAGGCAATGGAGCAAAGGTCTTCAGAGTGCTGTCTGCCACATGTGCTGACCTAGCAGGGTAGATCCCAGTCTGAGAGTGGAATATCAGGAATGACACCATCCAAGGACCTGATTCACACCCCATACCCTCAAATGGGTCCACTGGACCTCACTGAACCACTTAGATATGTGACCTAAAAGGCAGGCCCTGCCTTCCACCCATGCTGGGCTAGAACTACTTAGGGATAATCAGGAGAGCTCTTGCTTAGATGGAAAAACGCCCTTAGAAGGTGTCACCCTCTCTGTGGGTGGCTAAAAATAAGAAGCAGTGAGATGTAACCAGCAACAAATCCACTCAGTGGTTTGAGCATCAACAGGTTTGAATGTGTTAAACTGAGGATCTATAGTCAGATTGGTTTGAAGTCAAAATTAGGCTAGCACAGCACAGACATGTTCTAAAGATGACATGTTCCTCTGTAAACTCTGGGGTTTATGTCATGGTAATTCAACATACTGTGCTGTATTTTTCATTTATCATTACCTCCTAAAATACCTAATCTCTCTGAAACTAGAATTTTCCATGCTCACCCCACCTGCTTGTTACTATTTGACAACAATTGCTCTGTTTCTTTCGGTAACATGCAAGATGGGATTCAGAGGCTGGCAGTGAAAATTTGGTTTAGGTGTTGAAGTCAACAGGACCAGGACTTTACAATGGTTTTGTTTTCATGAGAATAGAGACTCTTATCATGATTTAATATAAATCAGTCTTATTATGGCTTATTTTATCTGGTTTAAAATAAATAAAAAGGACATTAAGGTGCAGCATGTGAGAACTATAAATATTTTAGCTTTTTTAGTGGAATATTAAATATCAGTTTTAGGGATTACTCATTACTGAATGTCCTCTCATATTCTTACAAGAGACTTACTATCACTAGGAGGGTTGCTGTGGGTATTTGCAAAAAGATTCAAGCCACTGAATGCTGACTTTAATATTTGTTTTAGAAATAGTCCAAGGGAAAAGCGGTCAACTGGAAGATTTTAATTTCTGCTATTTCTGCCTTGTATTTTATTAGCTGGAAATTTTAGTTAGAGGGTGTTGAGTTGTTGTATTTAAATTATCTGTGACATTATTTTTATTCTTAAATTGTTGCAAGAAAGATTAATTAATTATACCCATTGCAATAATTCAGTAATGTTGGTTTATGAAAGGTCAAGAACACTCTGAAGATAAATTCCAAAGTTTGTACATCACTCCTAAACTTCACATAACATTAAAAGTGTTGTTCAGAAAGTCCCTGTCCTCACCTACCTGAAGTGATATGAATAACTCACAAGCAGAGAGAAGAAAGCAATTTGGTTGTATCTAGAAAGACAGGCTCCTGACTTCATATCACTTTTTTTTTTAAGTAGAATGTGAAGAGTTTGTTTGGATTTTTATGTTGTGGAACTAGTCAGGAGACTACAAGGTCAGCCTAATGTGTTTTAGTTAGTGTTGCTTGGGATTTCACCCCCTACCTGCTGTAGTATGGGTGGAGGGCACTTGTGGAAAGTTATGGGAAAACTTACATGTAGGTATTTTTCCTGTAGCATCATTCATATTAGAGTGACCTTTTTACTTCACTAGAATTCACAAATACATCCAAACCTGTAAATAATACCTACACTTCAAAATCTGCACTTAGGAAAAGAAAAAAAAAAGTGACATGAAAATATTACTACTCTGTAAAAATTACCTTGCAATAAATTTGCATAATATATTAGAATAGGAGAGCAAACTCTCTTAGCCCTAAAATATGGTGCAATCTGTGTTCTTTTGTCAACAGCTAATGGTTGTGTTTGATAAAAAACCTCATAAATCTGTTTCCATACCCCCTAAATGAAATATTTGTTTAATGATAACAGCAGCATGGGCACCAGGAATGCTTATTTGATGAAAAATATTTCTTCACATGGATAAAGTGTACCCAAGTTGAAAAGAGAGCTATTACAATGGCCATTCCCAATACACCTTTTGCAAGTGACTCTTGGTGAAAGGACACAACTGCGCTCTGCAGTCAGCTTGGCAGTCACATTCCTTTGGCTGAGTGGGAATTATTTAAGTTTGCTCTAACTTAAAGATAGCAGTAGCAACAGAATTTACTTAGGAGCCAGACAGGCTCCTATGCCAATAAAATCGCACTGCACTGACCCAAAGAGGGCATCTTGCTAGTAGACAGATCAGTGGTTGGGCAGGTTCTGCTGCATTTCCTTCCACTTGCCCCAAAACATTTGCACAAAGCAGCGCTAGAAATGCGCAGCAGGGACAAGCTGACAAATGGGCAGGGAGCTGGGGGCTACTAAAGGCTGCAAGAGCTGTACCTGACAGGTGACAGCTGGCCCTGGGGTCTCTGCTGGGTAGCAGAGGCAAGTGAATGTCCTGAGGCTGGAGAAGTGAGGTTATTCCAGGGTGACCAACCTTGCAAGCTGCTGCCAAAACCCTCATACGGCCAAAGGTTAAGGAAGAAGAGAAAGCTCCAGCATGAGTTGACCTGATCCCCATGGGCCCATGCTCTCCCTGGGGCTGGGGAGCCACCTCTGCCAACATTCTTTTTACAGCACAGTGCTTGGGCCTCAGGTCCCCTGGCAGATTTGACACACCAAATCTAAAAATTACAAATCCAAATTAATGTATTTTCATGTGTATAAGTGCGCAAATGATAGGCACTGTCTAGTTCTAGTTAGTGAAAAACAGACTGAATGAAAATATTATATAGGTGCCTGTAAACCAGCACTGTCTGAAGAGATACCAGTGAATAAAGATAAGTCTTTCTCCCGGAAAATTATTTCTTTTTTCTTTTCTTATGCCTGTGTGGCACTGCCTGTGTGGCACCACCTCTGTACCTTTAGAACATTATCAAAGATTTCCTCTTCCAAAGTGTCTCAGCTACTCCCCCACTCCCCCAAGATAACATTGCTGCCCTCCAAATGCTATTGAGACACAAGATCTCCTGCCATCCCAGTCACAGATGAATTGCAGTTCCTACAAAAGTGCTGATGAGCTGCTCCCTGGGATCACACCTACACCCCCTGCCTGGGCTGCAGGAGCTGCCTGGCCTTGCAGAGAGTACAGGGCTCTAGCAGTGTCTGTGGGAATGGACTGGATGAGCTGAGGGAAAACTAAAAGGGAATCTAAGCCAGGTGCTGTTCAGGAGTTGAAATTCACAGGGTCAGGAGAGCTCTTCCCTAGTACTCTGAGCACTTTGCATGAGCTTAATAGGTGCCACAGCAGCATGGGACTTGAGACTGGAAAACCCATCAACCACAGGGATGCAATGCCAGTGTCACTGACCTCTCCATTCCTCCTATGTGACTTCAGACTTGGGACTTTTGGACACCTACTAGGAGTCTGAGGTTCATTAAAAAGTTACTGGGAAGTACAGGAGGTGGCTGTGGAAGAGCAGACAATGTGGTGTGAATGTATATTGAGTGTGGGGCAGGTGGAATAAGTGTTCTGCAGCCCTTTTTTTGGGCTGAAGCCCAATCTCTGTTGCTGGTTCTGTGGGACTGATCTCCCTATTCAATCTCTCCCAGGCCTGTGTCCTCCAACTAAAGAATAAATTCAGTTTTACTGTCTTTATTTACAGAATATGCTAACTCACTTCTGGAGAAAAGCACTATACAAAGCATCCAAGCCCAAGGCAGTTTCACGTTTAAGTAGCTTTTGAAGAACTTCTCATCCTCATGAAAAGTTCTGTCTCTGAGGGGCTGATAAAGCCACAATCTGCATGGTTCTCAGCAACAGAGATGGCAGTCATGTAAAATAAACATAACTTCTCAGCAGGATGGGCTTACATGGTCAATCTCTGTAAGCAGCTGCTGTCTCCCATTCCATATGCAGCCTCTCGCTGATCCCCCAGGAATCAGCAGAGCAATGGGAACACAGGTACAAACAGGAAGAACAACAGCTCTACTGTTTGACTTTTGCTCACATCCATCCTGAACTGGATCCTTGTACACGTGGGAAGTTGTGCCTCCAACCCAAGAGCTGTATGCTATAAAATCCAATCCATATGGCAAGGATACTTCTCAGCAGAAGCAGGTCCTCTTTTCACTTCTTAGGGAAATGGCCTTCCCTCAGGTTATTGCCTGCCACCTTATGACTGATACACTGGATTTCCACTATCTTTAAAAAAAGTGCATGAGTATACAGAGGTTCTCCGGCCTTGACAGGAGAGGAATCTTTTTCAGAAGACCTGTGCCTGAATATTGTTCAATACCATGGGATGATCATGCTCCTTTTCTCCATGTGATCTCAGGGCATTTCCACTCCTGAGCACTAAAATTTGTCTTGTTTTTGGAAAAATAACCCCTGAAAGCTTTCATAAGCCCAAATTCTGACTCTTCAACAGAAAGTGTAGGTGGCAATCCATCTCCTTCCAGCAGCAAGGCTGGAACAGGAGCTCCCCATGGGTCCTCAGCCGGGCTCGGGCAGCTCAGGGCAGAGATGGGGGACTGGCACCACTCTGTCCCCACGCCAGTTCTGCTGCGCTGGCACCTCACCCTTGCTCTCACCCCTCAGTGTCAGCAGGTTCACAAGGTCTGGTCCCGTGCCCTAGATAATAAATACAAGCCCTTGCAGATGTGGAGTGTGGAATTCGTAACTGTTTAGGCAGGTATTGCTGGTATTTTAATCACTTTCTCAAATGGCCATCTGTCTCATTCTGCCAGTACATGAGGACTGGAGCTCCACAGTTTCTTACTTCGAGTGTTTAAACAAGCAGCAAACCTTTTGGCTTGTGGCCACCTTCAGAAATACAGATTATTAATATTTATTTATATCAAATAATTAACTAGGAAGTACAGGCACGGACCAGCTCTCAGATTGATAATGTGGTGTTATACAAACACACAGCAAAGCAACCTTCCATCCCTCAATCGAAGTAACAGGCAGGAAACGAGGTACAGAGCATAAAGAAACAGCATTTCTGTGTCACAAAGATTCATTGCAAGAATTGTTTTCCACGACTTATTAAAGATTGTGGAAAAACACCATGTGAGGTGTCCAGGCCAGGACTACCTCCAGAGCAGCCAACAGTAATTGCCTAATGACAGCATGACCACAGGGGAGGCTGCTCCTCAAAATGCTTCTGCAGGATGCAGATTTGCACCTCAAAGAGCTCCTGAATCAGAGGTGTTTGTGCTGAACACCCCTGCGCAGATTTTTCTTCCATGATCACGCTTAATTGCTTTTTGTACTACTTCCTGACATCCTGTAGCAGTAACTTCCAAAATTTATTTTGTGTGAAGAGGTATCTTCTTTTGAACCTGCCACCTCATAATTTCATTTGACAGTCACTTTTCTCCTCCATGCTAAGCATTTCAGTAAATACCTCTCCCTGAATCCAGTGGCAACTAAAAAAAGAGAATAAACTTCCTATTTAGAGAATTCAGCTGGAGGAAGTCATATGTATAAAAATTGCATGAGATACTCTGAAAGATATCTTCCCAAACAGAAAATGCATATTCTTTATTATCTTACTAAGGCCTCACCAAAAAATGGCCAAAAGCCACCAAAATCACCCCAAAAACAAACATAAAAAAAACCCCAAAACCAAACAAACAGGCAACAACAACAACAAAAGACAATGCCAAATCCAAACCCAGTGATCCTACAGCAGATTCCTTGTCTGAGAGTAGCAAAGGACTACGTGCAAGTAGTAGGGTGAGAACAGGTGCAATTGCACAGTACAGACTGAGATCACACATTGGGAGCATTTCCACAAAACCAGCACAGCCCAAGCAAGTAGGAACACATTTTTGAAGGGGTCTACTGCACTTACAGCCCTTGCGGTCTTGAGTCAGGAACCTGGTATATTTTTAACATTTTCTTTATTATGTGTTTTTTTTTTTAAATGCATACATCATCAAAAAGGAGACTTATTTGCTTTCATTCCGAATCACGTCAGTTTTCACAGTTCTGCTCTCTTCACCTCCTAGCGACGCATCCCCATCTTTCCCAGCTGAAAATGGGATAAAAAGAAAATCCCACCTGAGGTTTCTCCACGGGTGGGTTTGGGTTTATGCTTTCATCGTGTGTGGCTGTACAGGATGGGAAGAGCCAAGCTGTGAGCCCCAGGCAGGGCAGGCCTGCGTCTTCCCAGCAGCATCTTACCCAGGAAGGGCCTGGCCCTGCGCTATCTCTGCAACCTTCTCCCGTGGCACCACGGCTCAGACTAATGCAGGAGAGATGGAAGAGCCCGGGCCAAGGCGATAAGCTTTATCAGCCCGCTTCCTTCATTGGGAACAGCCAGTCTCGGGTCTCAAACAGATGCTGTTTTAAAAGCACACACATGACACGGCTGCCAGGACAGGTTTGGGTTTTTTCACGACGGCGTGGCACCGGCTCCCCTCGGTTGCTGTAGAGGGAGGTGAAGCGCGCGCTTTGAAGGGAGGAACGAACGCAGACCTGCAGGAAGAGTCAGCGAGTCCTTGAGGGAGGACAAAGTGACAAAGCCAGGCACCGAGCGCCCCGAGGGTGTCACTCCCTTCCCCGCAGCTTCTCCCGCGAGCCAGGACCGCGCCCAGCCGGCCGCTCGGGGCGCGGGTGAGCCGCGACGAGGGGAGGGGAGGAGCGGGCGGTGGCGGCGGGACCCGGGGCGGCGGTCCCCGCGCTCCGCCACCTCCACACCTGGGCCGGCCGGCCGGGCGGGCGGCGCCATTTATAGCGCGCTATTTCGGG
>VXBU01013674.1:0-16393 GCA_013400315.1 Bombycilla garrulus | reverse complement strand
TGCTCCTCCTCATCCTGCTCCTGCTCCTCCTGCTGCTCCTCAGAGCCCCCAGGGTCCCCGTCGGGCTCTGTCGCAGCCCCTCTGCCACCGCCGGGCGCTGCCGCTGCCCGCTCGGGATGGTGCGGCCGGAGGAGCTCCCGCCCGCTGCTGCTGGGGAGGGGAGCAGCGCCCGAGGGTGGGATTGGCAGGGGCGTGCAGGCAGCGTGGCTGAGCCGTATTTCAGGCCGTTCATCCTTAGCCAGACCTGCAGAGCGGGAAAACATCGGTAGTCACTCGTCCCTGTCTCTGAGGCAGCTCAGAGATGAAATGCTGACGGGGCAGCTGAGCTCAGGTATGAGTCTGATGGGCGGTGATGATGCGAGGGCGCAGTGACACCAGACGCAGCTGCCGTAGGTGTTGGTCTAACTGTAGAAGTGTACTAAGGCACCTTGGTACCCTTGACACCAGGAAAAGGATCATGCAGGGAGCGGCCAGGTTGTGTCCGTCTGTAGGTGTGCAAGCTACCTTCATAGAATCAACTAAGCTGGAAAAGACCTCAGATCCTTGAGCACAGCCTATGCCCGAACGCCACCTTGTCATGTAGACCACGGCACTTAGTGCCTCATCCAGTCTTTCCTTAAACACCCCCAGGGATGGTGACTCCACCAGCCTCTCTGGGCAGCCTATTCCAATGTCTAATCACCCCTTCTGTGAAGAAATTCCTCCTAATGTCTATCCTAAACCTCCTATGGCACAGTTTATGTACTCTTATTCTGTCGCTAGGGTCTGGGAGAAGAGACCAACCCTCACCTGGCTACAACCTCCTTTCAAAGAATCGTAGAGAGCGATGAACCTCATCTTCTCCAGGCTGAACAACCCCAGCTCCCTCAGCCATTTTCTCATAGGACTTGTGTTGCAGACCCCTCACCAGCTGTGTTACCCTTTTCCGGGCCTTAAAATACCTTAATTCAGCTTTGCTGCTTTAGGGCTCTAGATGGGAGCATCCTCACCTCCCCAGTCCTCAATGACAGGATGGCACAGAGTCTGATGGCTCATGTTATTGCAGAATTTAATTATTTTTTTTAAATAGCATGAGCTTTTTTTTTTTTTTTGCATACAGCTTTGTAAACATTTAACAAATGGGTTAAATGTTACCAGGACTCAGTGCTATTCAAAAATAGCCTCCAGAATACCTCGCCCATAAAAGCCACGTGTGACTTTCATGCTCCATTTATAGAGACAGTGTGTGATGATGGATGGGATATATGGTTTTTGGCAGCTGCAGTCTCTCAAATCTCCAGTAGGCCTGGTGGATACATCCGTGCACATGTGAAAGGAGGGTCAAAAAACTACAGTGGGAAAGGTGAAAGAGCAGACTGCCATTTCATGTGGTTCAAGAGCTCCACAGTAATTAGTGTCAAGATCCAACTGCTCAGTATTGTTACGTAAGTGTGGAAGTTTCTCCAGTTCACCAAACTCTGTTCAGCTAAGACAGTGTTTCAAGAAAGGTGCAATTATTGGCTTCGCAAATGTAGCATGGGACTGAACAAGCTGTGCAAATTGCCTTCCTTAAGTCTTACAGGACACATCATCCCTGAAGTTCTTGGATGTAACTCTCAGGAGAATGTAGCAATCAAGCCATGGAGCAGCATGTCCGAAATCCCCGGTTTTCGACAGCCAGTAAAAAAAAATGCTCCCGGCTTCTTCTGGGAGCAATACAGGTGGAAAAGCAACAACATATTGGCATAGCCCTGAAATAGGCATTTGTGTAAGCCCTTCATCACCAACAGGGTTTTGTCTGCACAGGCAAGATCTGTGTTAATCTGGAGCCTGAGCCAAAAGACTCCTGGGCGGTTTCTGCCAGGTCATAGGTCTATCACACGCTAAGCACACAGACAGGGAAGGACATTTTAAATTTCTTGTCTGCTAGCAGCTACAGTAAATAATCAATTAGTTGCACTTTGAACAATTTAATTCACACCTTTTCCTGACTTAGACTACGTTTCTGCCAAGTAGAGTACAATACATAAACTTTGCAGAAACTGTTTCTGTTTGTTTCATGTCCTGTTGCAGGGTTTCAGAACTCATTTATGTTATGGCTTAAACGTTATTTCCAGGAGTACTGGATTGTTTAAACTAAAGATTATGCTACCGTTTGCCTGGCAGTGCTTTGTAATGTCTTAGGAACAATCCTGGCTATAACTTTTGTCCATATGTTTAGAAGCGTATCATTCCTGTACAGGCACAAGTTATGTGTTGTTCTACATATGAAGCTCTATGGAAAGAAAGAGAAATGCATGTGTCCCAACAGCTGCCACTCATAAATTCATAAAAAAAATCTACTTTCAAAAAGCTGTTCACTCAGGAATTAACATAAGCATTCCCAAGCTGCCACATCAGGACCACTATCAAACCATATAGAGGAGCATACTATAAAATTGTACACATTTCACAAAGCTGGGCACTTCCACTACTGTTGATCATATCTCGAAAATGAAATTGCGGAATTTCTTGATGCTCACATTCAGAGCTTGATTACAAGTCCATTGTAGCCTATGAGAGTCTTTTCAGGAGTTTCACTGTGCTTGAGGGACATGTCCTCATGGCATAAGAGTTCATGGAATCTTTTACAGAGCCCACTGCTAAGTTGTCTTTACTGGGGAAGAAGTTCAGAAGGGAGCAGAAAGTTAAGTATGGATCTGCCTCATATCTGGTTAGCTCTGCCCTTGTCCATGTGTCTTCAGTAGTTTTATCCGAACAAAACTAGATTCCAGTTTTATAATCGTCTTTTAAAGATACTTTACAATGATTGGAAAGTCAAGGTTCACTGGCATCACAATTTCAGTATTGTTTCTCAAGGAAACACGTTTTGGAAAGATCCACACTTCCCAAATGCTTCAGTTTAACAAAGTTTAAGAAGAAATTCAAGATTGTATTATCAGCTTATAAATCCATCTGTCAACTAAGATCTAACAAAAGCTTATGTTTGGATGCAAAGATTTTATTGCTTTTGAGCTAGCAGTATCAACTGCCTGATAAGTGGAGCGTTTCTGCTAATATTTGGAGAATAAACCTTGACTGTTGGGCTTATTCCCTATCACTGAAGCAGAGGGAAGGATTCTCTAAGCTCCCATTGACTTAACTGGGAAATAAATCAGAACCTGTGCCAAAAGTAAAATGCAACTGGTTCTGCAACATTAAAATAGTGAAACTGCATTGTTAGTGGAGACGTTGATTTGTGTGGGTTTTATCACTTAAATGTAGTAATTGTAGTTTACTGGAACAAGCAGTTTTGCCACCGCCACAAATCAAAAGCATCATCAGGGAATATCAGTGAGGTTTTGTGCTCACTGAATCTCATCTACTCTGGGGCGAAAAGGCTGAGTAGTGCTTAATGATTAGATAGATCCAGTTTCTGCCTTGCCAGTGTCTTGGTCAGCAGTGTAGTGCACAGGACAGGGTTTTCTGAGACTCCAGAATGATAAAGAATGAACTGTAATGAATAAGGAATAGCATGTGATGGAGGGAATTTGAAAATTATGTTATAGTCATGAAAGGAGCTAATTCTATATTACTGTAGTTAACACGACATCATGGTCAATTGCATAAAGTCAGATTCTACCTGCCTCATTAATAAACTATTTGTAATGCACAGGGAAGGGCAGACTGAGGAGCAGTATGTGCCTTTGCATTCAAAAGGCTCTTTTAAAAGACTAATGTAAAGGAGTGCTTAAATAAAATTAATTTGCCATATGCAAAAGATTTCTTACCAGGCTGACCAAATTCTTGTCAGGCTAATAAGAGGCTAAAAATATGTTTGCAGAACCAGTCTTGTTGCAAATCTTGCTGCACAGAAAAATAATTGCAACTTTTGTCATGAAAACACGAGCTCCAGCATTCAGGGAAACAGTGCACCATTTTGCAGAATGAAACACGAGGTCATTTTGGGTGCATGCTCATTAAGGAAAGGAATTGCATTGGAATGTAAGGAGGGTTGAGAGTAAGAATTCAAAGCTGCTATGTCTGCAAGAAAACAGGGCAGTATGTATGCCACAGTGACTTCTGATGTACAGACACCATACTGAAATTCTAAAAATGTTAAGGATGTAAATTAGCTGTAGTGGAGATCACAGTCACTATAAGTTGTCCGTCAGCTCTCCCTGAACTCATTAGTCAACTAGTATCCTTGAGAGTGTGCAGGAATGCCTGCTGGGCCCAGGCTTTACTCAGGCTCCAGTTCAGCAAGACTTTTAAAGGACATGCACAGGGTTAAACAAGTAATTGTAATTTCAGTGAACCCTGGAGAAGGCCAGTAAGGCTGAAGTCAGTAGGTTCTCAGTGAGGTACAACATGCCTTGCCACTGGGTCCCAGAGACAGTTTATATGTGCATGTTAAGGCACAGGAATACTGCCAATCCGAAGAGGATCTTGCAGATCCCAGTCTCTGTGTGGGTCAGTTCCATTGGCTGTTCAGCAGTGAAGCTGCACTGTGAGAAACAGTGTTACATCTGTCAAGAGGGAAACAATTGAACAATGACATTTGAAACCTGAATGGTGATTTGAGGGATCAAGAATAGAGGAATCTAGAGCTGCTTCTCATACAGAGGTAGTTGTAACAGGACAATACAGGGGTTGTATAATTTTTTTTTTATTAGTACTTCTAACTTTGAAGAATATTTTAAGGCATTTGTAAGAAACCACCCTGATGCTGGGAAGTAATGATTGGAAATCCCTTGGGCTTCCTTTCTCACCTTTTCAGTGTAAGATCTGATCCTGGGCCTGACCCTAAATGAATGAAAACTGTGAGTGTTTGGGGTAAAACCAAGGTCTCTCTAATGCTATATTCAAGCTGCACAGAGCAGAAGTGCTGTGGAACTAACACAAGCATTGAATTTTAAAGAGCGAGGGTAATTTTCACTTCCTCAATCTTTTTAATTAGTAACATTGATTTATTATTACACGGTTGCAGGCTGGTAGCAATGTAGTCTGGGGCTAGACCGAAAGTGCTTTGTTTCTCTAAAGTGTTGTGTTTGCTCACCCGAATGTGCCACTACTCCCACAGAAATGCAGTACTCAATGCAACTCAAGTGTTTACACAACACTGCTGTAAAGCAGGCTGTAAATTACTTCCTTTATGGATAGATCTGTGGGTACATTCTGCTCACTGCTATATTAACTGAATATTAATGATTAATGGAAAAAAAAAAAAAGACATGAAGAATATTTAAACCACGTTGTTATACTTTTAGGATAATATAAAGTTTACTGACTGCGGTCCTCTGCATCCTGCATGTGCTGCCCTGTACACATACTCCAGTGAAGGCCCTCACACAGCCCACAGCAGCCTGTTTCTAGCCCAGAACACCTGGAGCCAGCCTGAGAGTCTTTACATTACATATCAGATTAAAAGGAGTCTGTTATATTAAGGAATTTCTCTTCTGTCTCTGTTAGGGACAAACAACAGGCATTTAGTTTGAGTTGAAAACAAACAACTGTACTGACCAGGACCATTTCAATTTTCCCTGATGACCTCAGGTTTTTATAACTGTTGAACAAACTAATTTGTTCTATTCACATCATCTCAAGTTTTCTAAGAAACATGGAACTCACCTCTTCCACTTCTACTCATGTTTAATTAAGATTGCACAAGAAATCAGATAATAGCACCATGGCTAAAAGTAGCAGAATCGGGCTGAAAGATCTATTTCCAGATGACTGGCACAGAAATAGAGTCTTAATCTGGTGTTTGATAAAGCCCATAAACAGCTGGATTGCTGTGATCCTGGGACTGCGTTGACAGAATCAGCCTGATTTTGACCTCGCACAAGTGCAAAATAATTTCTGACTTTGTCCCTGTGCACTTCATGCACGTCTTTGGATTATACTTAAACCATGAACACAGTTCAAGGCTATCATTTCACATTAACAAGGGTTGGCTGAGAGGCTAATCCAAAGTAACCAATTAAGAATTACCATGGAATCCTGTCATAGTGAAGTCATGGAATTTTCTCCACTAAACCTCTCAGTTACAGGCCTGGTCCCACTGTCTTGACTCTGAAGGGCTCTGACAGGGTTGCCAGATTGAGTCCTGTGGGAAGGGGCTCACTTACAAGCATCACTAGCTTGCATTGACACAACCTCCAGCATTCGTTCTCTTCTCTACAAGCAGGGTTTCACTGCAGCTGAGTTTACCATAAAAGAGTTACACAGAATTAATTACTGTGTCTAAAATTATTCAATTACCTTTTTCATAATATTCTGAGATTACAGGATGTAAGTTTGAATCCGTCTGGGTACTGGATGCATTGCTTTTCTTCTCAAGGGAGAAATAATCAAGTTATCAGAAGAACAAAAAAATAACTTAAATCCACATTTAAATCTTGCAGTGTACTTCTCAGTATGAGTTTTACTGCTTGGATTTTTTTTAAGGATAGTCATTACAAAATAAATCTTTTAACCCCATGTATTTTCTGCAATCATTTTCCCATGCAATAGCAATTTAGACAAAATTGTTTTGACTAAAGTTAAAAAAACGCAATCTCAGAAGTTTACAGCCACAGTAAGAATCAGTGGTTAGAGATTTTAGAGCCAGCAGAGATTATGTTGATTATCTGCCTTGTCTAACATGAAACTCAGGTTGTCAGTCAGGAATTCCACTAACTTTTGTTTAGGACTTTGTTTGAGTTAGATTGTCCTGCTGCAATTTAACACCTGCAAAAGCAAACAAACCTTTTTTTTCTTTTAGTTCTTATTTAAGCCATTATTTACTCACCATTGATGTGTGGTGGCATTTGAAACACAATACTTAATTGCTACTTGAAGCACAGAAAAAGAGATTGGTTCCAATTCTACACATTGGAAACCATGGTGAGAATGGTGGCCACAATCTTACTTGAAACAACATCACTATTTCTAATGTCCTTAGCACTGCATTAACTATATCACACACTGCATTTTAAGGCAATTTCTGTAAAGAGGGGTTAGGTTTTTTTGCTTTAACATTCCTTTTTTTTTTTTTTTAACTAAGGGTGCACACTGAACTCTGAGACAAGAAAGAACATTGTGCAATACTCTGAGCTGTTATCTAAAGAATATTGTTTCTTATCTCTCTGGATTTGTACAGCACAGCATGGCTAAACTTTAGTGATGAGTGAGCAGTTATTTCAGGTGACAGGGGTGGAGGACATTGAGAGGAATGCAGGGAAGGAGTACATTTAGATATCTGGAAAGATAATACTTTGGAAAATTATTCCTTGCTGTTAGATGGCTTGCTTGTGGGATCAGGGGAGTTCCCATAACTTCTAACACTTAAGGAAAAAATGGTATGTTGTTAGAGATGATTGCACTGGGAGAGAAATAAAGTGTGTGAAGTGCTTTTGTTAGTCCTGTCCACATGACTTTCCGGGAGCACCTTAGGTGCAGTTCTCCAGGAGATCCTTGAACTCTCCCAGGCACATCTTCTCTACAGAGAGTCCCTGCCTGTGAGACCCGTGTCTTGCTTTGCCAGCGCATCCAGCTGTTACTCCACCCTGTGAATCAGCTGTACATGCACGCCCTGTTTTGCTGCCATCTCTAAGGCCCTTTCAGTGTTTCCCTGCCTCACCATGTCAGACAGGTAAAGGGAAACCAGGCCAGTGGCCAGGACTCTCAGTTTTCCCATTCTGTGTTCCTGTCCTGCCTGGCAGTGCAGCCATGCAGGGCTGGGCAGGGAAGCCACCCTGCAGGGCTGGACTGCCGTGTAGACACGGAGACAGCTGAGCCCTTCTTGCAGGCTTTTGCAAACAGGGCTCAAAGACCACATTCCCTGTGAATGGCAGGCAAGAAGCCGCTTGCATCCCTAGATCCAGAGCACTCAGACACTCTGAAGTGAGACTGTCCTGGGAACTTCAGCATTCTGGGTCAGAAACAGGCCATGATAGCTGGCACGGCTCTTACTGTGACAGCAGCCCGACAGCAGCAATGGCCCTACATCAGAATACCCAAAAGAAGGCCATAGCTTGATGCTGTACTTCCCCCTCCCTCTCCATCTGCCACGGCAGGCAGAACGCAGCCAGGGAGAACAACAAAGGGCAACCCACTTTCTCACAGGAAAATTCTGTCTGTAACAGCGTAGCACGCCTTAGGGACAATATGGTTCACCCAGGACTACAAGGTGTTCCCAGCTCCTGTGCTCCTGGTTTTGCTTAGGAACAAACTGGGCCTGGCTTTGGAGATAGTCCAAGGTATGACTATGAAGATTTCTAATGGAAATATGTTTGTACTAAGTTACCCAAAGCAAAGTCCATGAGGCCAAAAAGCAAGGTCTATAAGGCCAAATGGCATGGGTAGGAAAACCTGACAAACTTACTGGATACAGAAATTCTACTTCATTTCTGACTGCTGCAATAACAGTCTTTTTACTGTTCCAAGATAATTAAACATACTGAACAATTAGCTCATGAAGCACCAGCTCTGGAGTCACCCAGTCCTCACATTCAACTGATACCAGGTGGGAGGGACACGACACCCTACTTCTCGAGTCCAGCAGCACCTGACCCTTCTCCCACACTGGAAGTGCTTGAAGGTAAAAAAAAGAAGTGGATGAGTAAATCTGGCTCCAAAGGTGTTGCTAGCGAATGCTGAGACATCACACAAATAAAATCATAGCACAGAAGGTGTTAATAAGGTTACATATGACAGATTTTCCCCTCTCATCTTGACATTTCTCTTTTATTAAAAGAGACCAAACAATTCATCATGCCACCTGTAAAAGATAACCAGCTTATTAAATAAATGAACTGCTGAGCTCTGTTGTTCTTCCTAAGAGCAAATCAAGTCAGTGTGGAGTCCTGGTTACATCTGAGGCAGCACATCAACTTTATTTTGAAGGCTCAAGTGCTAATCAGTTAATACCCAGGTCCTGAGTTACCTGCTGCGAACAGGTGAAATTCACCCAGTATTATAAAGGAGGCATACTGATATTTTCCAAAGTGTTTTGGTGAGTTGCTAGCCAACATGCTACAAGACTTGTTGTTTATCTTTTGTGTCATGCGTCAGAGGTAATTACTTCACAGGGTAGGTGTGTCATTGGGAAGCACTGAAAACTCCCTTTGTTTCAGGTTACCTCCATGCCTCAGTGTGGCAGGTGAACAGTAATCAACCTGATCCCCTTCTCCTCCAGCAAGGCCTCACAGAAGTTATTTGGTTTGGTAGCCTCTTTGTTTCTGAGTTACTGCCTTTAAGGCAGCTGAGGCTGATTAGATAAGGTGACTGTGTATCTGCAGCCTTTACATAAAATGGATTTAGTTTGCCCTCAGTGTTTAGCAGGGTAGTTGAAAACCAATTAAGGATATATGTGGCCATTTGTGAATTGTATATGATCTGTTTGCTATGAAACACAACTATTTTTTTCTCATGAATGAATATTTAATTGAGTTACAGTTCCAGGTAAGCCCTTGCAAACTATCAGAGTTAAAATTCAGGTCTGGTGAAAGTAGGCAGTGTTCTACTTTGTTTAGAAATGTCACCCTGCTTGTACCTCCCTTGTACTTGGTCTTACGTCTTCATCAGTGCCCGCCTGTTTTCAGCGTTATTGTTATCACAGAGCAAACAGAGGATTTCCCAAGAGACAGGTGGATACTTGTACTTCAGCCTCCAGCTCGGTGTCTTACTCATGAAACAGTAACGTCCAAGCTACTCTCCTTTATCTGTGTGAACAATCTCCATTGGTGTATTCTCTCCTTATTCCGCGCTGAGAGCTCCCTGTGCAGCCTGCACTGCTGTTGGGAAGCTGCGGTCTGAGGGGAGAGCAAACAACTTCATCTCCTAATGGCACTTGGAAACGTTCATGTCTGCAGCAGACATGAGTGATGCAGAGTAGGAGAGATAATGTGTGGACCAGTAATAAACTGCATCCTCAATATTACATATTTTCTGTTTCTCTCGCTATTAGATGCAGTCTTTAAGGTGAACCAGTCATATACCACAAAATAAACTTGATCTCTAATATTCAAAGTGGGAGAGCCTTGTTGCATAGAGCACTTAAATCAGACTTGGCAAAATATGAGAAGATATCTAAAAGAGCTATTTCTGAATGGCAAAATAGGCTAAAGTGATATTTGGGACTTCTGGACCTTACCTAGTAACCTCTGCATTTTTTTGTTTCAGTTAGAGAAAAATATGAAAAAATGGTCTGGCGTCAAACTGCACAGTAATGACCAGCTTATATTACTGACTTAGCCAAGGCAAGAGCCAGGCTAGATGTTTTATTTTGTTTGAGTATTTAACTGTGAATTGCCTTATAGGTAATGCAGCATCTGAAATTAAATCAGAAATACAAATACCAGTCAATGCAAACAACTTTCAAAGCTTACACTGAAAGAGCACTTGGGTCTGGAGAGAACTGATCAGGAGGTAGAATCACTGCCATTCAGTCTTGAGACTGGGGTTTAAGGCCTTTCTAATGTTACATACTGGATTTGAGAATCACCAGGTGAAACTCAAGAGCTTAATTTATGCTGAAAGTCAAACAATGTGACCTTAAAACAGATCTTAAAAGGTGTGAGTCAGTACCATATCGCAGGAAAAGAAAAGGTACCCTGTCTATTAACTGTATATTGAACTTTGCACTCTTAGCCCTGAAATTCTGAGTTTGGGCACCCTTAGTTTTATTGAAATAGTTTATTACCTGTGGTTTTCAACTCTTACAGCCTCATTCCCTGAGTCAGAGCAATACAAATGTCAGCACTATATGTAATTAGAAAACAACTTGGAGTAAATAAAACAACTGTACATAGACTATGAACTATTTTTCCCTCTCTCAACCAGTGGGCATTTGTTTTGCTTCCACCTTCCTTACCACTGTCACCTGCACTGAACACAGATCTGTGCTCTATGGTGCACATGAACTAAGTTAGTTAATGTTATTTGACATGCAGTTTTTGTCAGCACCATCTTAACACATATCTACTTTGATATTAAAAAGCAAAACCAACCAAATGAAAAGAAAAACAACAAAAACCATCACCAGAGGAAAAAAAAGTCACTAAAAGAGTGACTTTTCCCATAGAAAGTTGCTCAGATGTGCAGAGGATACTTGCACTATATGGCATTCGGCTCTGCAGTTAATCAGATTTCAAATAGAAAGCACAAAGGAAGATATCAAGGTGAGAGATTACTTAACCAGGGAACTCCCTTCCTCTTTCCTTTCTTATCATAAGCATTAAGATCATAATTTCATTTTAAGACGTAAAAGCTGCGTTGGCCCTAGTTTCCATTTGCTTTGAGCCTTGGACAAACATGGCTTGGTTTACACATGTGGTATAATCTCTACAAATTCAGTATGTCATGAACTTCATTCGTCATTTCACACATTTTTAAACAATTGTTTGTGACATGATTGTTCTCATTCAATCGATTCAGAAAACTCTCAGTGCTTTCTCTATTTGTTTATTTGTTGGTAAATCAATAATTCATTGTGGATTTCAGTTACAAAGATGATTACCATAGACTTTCCTTCTCTGGTCACATTCATGTTTAAACCTGCCTTTACTTTGAGTAATATTTTATCTGTATTTTACCTACCACTAAATCTTGCCTTTCCCATCCATTGTAAATAATTTCTTAGTCTCAGTGTACACAAAATGGAAATGCCAAATTATGCTATGTTTTGTTTATGTTTTTTATTGCACACTTTGTATCACTCCCTGTGAAAGTTTCCTGTGGAAGAAGAATGTGTTACTAGAGAGGTTACTAAGACAACTCTCATGGGAACTGAAAGCAAACTGTGTTTGGGACTTCTTAAAACTTATTGAGAAGAAGCATAATCTTCCTTTAATCTTTTGTCTCCTTTTATGATGGGTAAGAACAAACCAGATAAAAGCCTGAAGTCTTGTCTGATTGTTTTTCTTCCTTACAACATTTTAAAATAATCCTTCATAAACTTCATCATATATACTTTTCTTCATAATCTACCATGACCTCATAAGGCTCCATGATGGTCTATCAGAGAGTCAGTTAATCCCAAGGACTACTCGGGAGTGCTGCTGGAAGACAAAATGATTGCAAAGATAAGATCTCCCAGCATGTAACCATTGGATCATTGAATGAGTTTTATTTCCATGCCTGAATGCACTTAACCTCTTGTTGGTGCAGGAAAAAAAAAACCAATCTATGCTTACTGGGAAAAAAAAATAGCAAAACAACAAACAACTGAACCTGACAACAGCAGCTTTTCATGTATGAACAATAAACAACTGAACTTGGCAGCAGCTTCTCATAGGAACAAGCAAAAATGAGGCACAAGCCTTGCGCTCTTTTACGCCATTTATCCCCTTCATAAGAAACTCAGAGAATGTCTCAAGAGGCTTTGCCAATAGATGCTTGTCCACTGTGACCTCAATCTGTCAGGTTTTCAGTAAGCTCAGTGTGGGTAGTGGGGAAGTAACTCTTAGTGCAGACAGAACTACAACTCACCAGGTCCTTGGTCACTCTTCCTGAATTTCAGGAATTATAATGCCAAAAATTTAAAATGTGCTATGGGTCATAAGCTGCTAATTCAG
Organism: Bombycilla garrulus; assembly: GCA_013400315.1. Classification (NCBI taxonomy): domain Eukaryota; kingdom Metazoa; phylum Chordata; class Aves; order Passeriformes; family Bombycillidae; genus Bombycilla; species Bombycilla garrulus. The sequence continues at coordinate 3,875 of VXBU01013674.1, read as the reverse complement.
TTATGCACAATTAAAAAAGAAATTATTATCAGTAATACCATATGATTCTTTTTCCTTTTATAGCTCTTCCAGTTGACAAAGAAAATCAAAGACTCTTGACTGTTTTATGTGACAGCAAATCTCCTTAAATCTATACAGCATGTCTCAGAACGTGGCATCCTTTCTGTTAACTAGTCTAATGAATGTCCTTTCTTTTAGCTGCTATACTAAATGCATAGTCTATGAGTTGTCAAGAGGATAGAGTTAGTACTATAGATTTTTTTGTTAGTAAAAAATCTGCAAACAAACCATCAGAGATGCTGCAAAACTCTTCCAGCTATGCCTTGCCTAACCTGGATGAAGCTTTCTATTCAGAGAAACAGGGAGTCTGTCTGTTCTTGAGACTATTGATGCTGCATGAACAACCAAGAAAGATTGATTTAGGGCACCAGATTCCATGTTTCCCAGTTCCAGGATGATCTGGCTTAGGAAGTTTTATGTTGACTAAAAATTGGCTGGCACAAAGCCTGTGAAGCAAAAGCAACTGTATAGCAATAGGACTGCTTGAGCAAACCTAGGCAAGTACTTGGAATTCATAAATGATCCACATCAAGTTTAAATGTTCGTAAAGCTAAAAGTATAACAGGAAAATCAAATGGATCTTCTCTCTAAAACAGGGAAGGCAGGCTTGATGAGGATGACACAGTTTGGTTAGGGGTCAGTAAGTCACAGGAACTGTTACAGGGAAGAAGACAGAAACTGGGTTCTGCTACTGACCTGCTGAGCAATTGGGATTCTTTCATCACCTCCCCTGCCTCATTAATTCCTGTAAATGGTTGGTAATGCTATCCTCTTAATAAAGCAGGTTAAGAGTAAGGGCTGGATCAGAACAGATCTTAATCCTGTGACTTAAAGTCTTCATTTTGATTTGGGTCTTATACTTAATTGTGAGGTCTGACTGAAGATGATGTGGTTAGGGTGGCTATGAAAGTCTCTCTTGTTTAGCTAATGCCTAAACCTAGAAGTAAATTTAGAAGATCTAGAAGTTCCATAGAGTTTTCATGTGGATTTCCCCCCAGATTGTATGTTTGTATCTGTGTTTTCTATATTTGTACTTCTGCCCCAGGCTGTCTTGACATGAGTTGATTGTTTTGTGGCCATTTCATGCCTTCTCCAATATTCCTTCACACACACTCCAAAGGGGATCCAGTCTCTAAGCATTCTTAGACAATGCTTATCGGTATTATACACGATGTCCATATTCTCAAAATTCAATATATTGATTTTCAGGGCACTCTCAGGAAATTCAGAGAATCAAGGGCTTTTTCCCCCCACTCTGGAGCAGAGGGGAACTGTTTTGTATCTGGAAAGAATGAGAAAGCTTCTGTATAAAAGGGAAGAAGGGGCTTGCATTATATACCTTCCCATCCTTCTAGGGGGGAGGTGGGGAGAGAAATAAAAAGGAAGGAGTGACCCACCTGTAGAAGAGAGTTTCGTACTGTCACACACACCTGCTTAGCCAAGTGTTCAATAAAGTACAGATTTTGCAGGCAAGGGGGTTTGAAAACACACCTAGCACAAGGCAAAAGCCCAGGAAAGAGGCAAAAGGTGTCTAACACATACTCCAAGCTGGCAATTGTTCTGGTTCCTTCCACTGAAGACAATTCTTCCTGTGTAAGCTCAGTATGTTCACAAGGGCTGGTATTGGGTGGAGCAGTATTGGGCAAGCTGGTAGTTATGGATGCCATTGAGGTATCTACCTTTCCCCACGTATTGCAGGTGGCTGTGGGAGAATGGCACAAGGTTATGTGCCGTGGCAAACAGGAACCTAGAGATTGTATGTTGCCACACTTAATTATTAGTCACCTAAATTCCTTCTGCCCCTGGGTTTGTATGGTTAGGAACCAATGGTAAGCATTAGAAAAAAACAAACAAACAAACAAACAAACAACAAAAACCCAACAAAAACAGGGGTTTAAGCTTGGATATGTAACTAACGTATGGAAACAAATACTTAACTGACTAAGTATGATGTATTAAATGAGACATCTCTCTGACATGGAGTTGCTTCAACATGAAGCCCCAGGGTGATGCCCTCTGAGCCCATGTTGACCTATGGACAGGAAAGGATTTGGGGAATGAAAATCTCCCAGAATGGAAATGGGCTTCCCATGAGATCCATGCAATGCTTTGTTTCAAGGGGATGCAGACACACACACTTGATTTGACTTTTCTTTTTCCAGTCACAGCCAAAATCTGGATTTTAAGACTATAAAATATCTCATCTCTATCCTTTTCTATCTCCCCCCAAAAAATCTAAGAATGTCACTTAGGGTTTTGAGTGAGAGCTGCAGAAGCTGGGCTCTTACAGCACTTCTGGGAACAGTTGTTCCTTGTGCTTGGCAGCCTACCGAAAACACTTTATAATTTTGTCTGGTTCATTTCCAGTGTCATCCTACTGAATAAGGCATGAATCCTGCCATAAACTTATTGCTTGACAGAAGAGCATAGAAAGTGTCCTCACGAATCACATTTTTGTTAAATTAACCCAGTCCAACTGAATGTCAGCATATTTTGTTAAATTAACCTGACCCAAGTACATGTCAGGGGAATTGTTTCAACTGAAAATGGAGGCCATATCTGTTTCCCAAGGATGTTTGATCCCATGGCCTTTTTCTGTTCAGCTGTTCAGCTTAGACTATTTCTTCTCACCTGCTGTTGCCACCCCCATGGCTCTATTTTGATGGTAAAGCCACCTCTAATCTCTGAGGATCATGCAACAGGAAAGAAATATTACCATTAATTCTTTCAGCCTCCAACTCGGCTCCCCTCCCCTTTCTTTCACAGACCTGATACAGTAATGATTCTTTTATTTCAATGTGGCACAGCCAAGTGCTGCTTGGTGGACTCTGCGGGGGAAGACACCATTTGGATCTCTGCCAAAGCAGGAGCTGTATTGTTTGAGCTGTCCTTTTTGTCACCATCCCTTGATATTTCCCAGGCTTTCTCCTGCCCTATTTATTTTCCATGTGGTGGGTTGTTACTCTCCTTGTTCTGTGTCTCTCTGTTGCTGTCCTGTGTCCTCTGCCAAACAGACAGACAGTGGCTGAAGTGGGATGTTGCGGACCGCGGCTTGGGTACAGGCTGGACAATTTCCTCAATCTTACAGCTCAACGACAAGCCATTGCTGGCACGGTGGAAGAGTTGTGTCCTACAGGCCGTTGCCTATGACTATGCAAATCAATGTGCTCCTGTGACCAGCCAAGCACAGAGATGCAGCGGGAGGCCGGCAGCTCCTGGCAGACACTATCCACACAAGTGCATTGCATTCATCGGTGAGGAGGGAGAAGAAATGAGGGGCGGAGACACAAATTTCATTTTCTGTGTATGCTTATCAATTTCTACACTATTTGCATGAACATTTTTGGACTTTATGAAAAGTCAGAACAAACTGACGTATACTCAATAGTTTCTGAGCTTAGATGTATTTTCAAAGTTTTCTCTTTTGCTGACATTGCAGAAAATATGCCTTACTACATAAAGGTAGCCTGTGTTCTGTTAAGTAATCACATTTGCCGACTTCGCACTTCAAGAAACACAGCAATTATTACAGGCCGCCCCTAAGGCATCACCCCTTTGCCGGACGCTTTCCCCGTACCATCCATCGGCTTGGGAATCGCCGGCGGTGGCCCTGCCGCGGCCCCGGCAGGTGCGGGCGTGGCAGGGCAGGGGTCTCCCGGGGGTCGGGGCCGTGCGGGGAGGGGCCGCAGGGAGCTCCGCGCAGCCCGGCCGTGCCCAGGGGTCGGGGCGGCGCCGGCCCCGCGGGTCCGCACCTGTTGCCCGCCCGTCCCTCACGGTGAGGGGCAAGGGAGCTGTCGGAGGTTCTGGGCCGCGGT
>VXBU01013641.1:2312744-2395129 GCA_013400315.1 Bombycilla garrulus | reverse complement strand
ATGCCCAGCACCTCACCCAGCACACACTCACACAACCATTCAGCTTTCATACCACCTCACATATAACATTGTTCAAAAGGAAAATAATCACTTCCCTTAGACCCTTGTTGGGAAGGATGAACAGTTAACAGAAAAGTTTTATAGAGAGGAATGCTTAGGAGAAGGTTTTATAGAAGTGAAAGCAAGTTTTGATATACAAAAGAGATTTTTGCACAGGTAGCTGCTGAAGCAGCAGAGAGAACAAAGGTTAAGTCGAGTCGGAAGGTTTAGAACAATGGCTTAGTCGAGTTAGAGGGCAGAAAGTCCAAAGATTGAATGGTCTGCAAATAAGGCATTGTTTCTACCAAGAAAAAGAGCATAGGCAGGCAGAGAGTTGTTATTTACAAAGACACCAGAAAACTCCACTGCAAACCAAGTTTTTAAAATTTAACATGTAACTACTAACTCAGGTGATTGTTAGTTACTAACATCATATGGTAATTTTCGCAGTTTTGATAGGTCATATGTAAATGTAAAGATTTTGTGTATGATGTTAATTGGTTGTTATGTAATAAGATGCAAAGCAAAGAAAGAGATGTAATGCTTTGTAACATGTATAGAATCGGACTTCAGGACACGTGGCTTGCCTTTGGCCAGCAGCCATAGGCATTACCCACGACCCACGACCCCTGATGCAATAAACGGCTTTATATGAAGAGCTGTATGGAGTCCCCATCTCTCTGTCCAGCTCTTACAGACCCACATTGCCCAGAAAAATCTCACGTCCACAACACCAAACCAGGGCAGACCCAGCCATGGTGGTGTGGTGGTCTTCGTGCCCAGCCTGGGACGCCAAAAATGCGGGGATCTCCTTAACCCCAGGAGACCCCGCAATATGTAGGAAAGTCCAGGTTTCCGGCCCGTGCTGTTGAAGGAGTAGTCTGGAGTCGTTTGTTCGTGTTCTCAAGGCAGTTTATTAAGTCCTTATCAAAGAGAGATTTCTCTGCCCTGCCAGGGTTGACACAGAACGCGTCCAGAGACACACTGTGCCCGCCCCGGGTGAGCTGTAATCTTTTATACTAAAAACTACGTATCCAATGTTTACCATTAATTTCCAATCCGTGACCCTTACATTACATTGTCCAGCTCTCTGACAAACCAATCCAAAAGTGCCAACATCACCAAGAAGATGGAGGTTAGGAAGAAGAAGAGATAACATGCCACGTGTAAGAATTCTCCATCTTGACTCCCAGACCCCCCTGTCCAGAATCTCAAACCCCCCTGGACATGGGTCCAAATCTTTCCCTTTTCATCTATAATTACTACTATTCTACTCTTTAAACTCTGGTGACTTGCAGTTCTTCTTATAAGTTAGTAATTTGTCTCATGGATTAAAATCAAAACCACAGGCATTCCCAGTATCAATCCAGGTTCTCTGACACCTCTGGCAAGGCTGAAAAGCCTCCTGACCAGGGCCCGGATCACTCCGAGATGCCATAGGAACCCCCTGGGTTCCAACAGGTGGCTCATTCCATATAAGAGGCCAGCAAAGAAGGCACCACCAGGCACTGCAAGCAAGGAAGTCAGTGCAGAGATCAGAATGATGATCATTTCCAGTGAGTGCCAGGCAGGTCCAGACTTACAAGAGAGGGTTGAGGTCAAGCCAGAACATTCATCTGCACATCTGTACATGCATCAAGAGTCTTTGTGCCTGGACATATCCAAAGTTATGGCTCTAACTTAGCTAGTGACCAAGACTCCCGTGGTGTAGCATGGAGAGAGTGATTAATACAAATAGAGTTCCTGGACCTATGGGTGGAGATGGAGGTCCAACATGAGGTCGGTTCAGGCCCTTTCAGATGTTTTAAGGTGGGCAGCACCCAGACAGATTTGATGTGTATCCATGGAAGGGAGCCTACAGCCCTTCAGTCCACCAACAGAGCTATGGAGGGACCCAAACAAGCTCTTCCTCTGTGACAGGGCAGTCAAAGCAATCCGCTTGGATGAGGCCTCAGGACAGCTCTTTTCAAATCTCCTGTAGCAGCCCAAGCTCAAGGATCACTACAGGTCACTCAAGGGTACAGCCTTTTATATTACATCAATCTCCGAGCATGGAGACTGCACAGCACTCCAGGACACCCTTCTTCTCCTGCCTGTCTGACCCAAGGAGGGAAAAAAATGGAACCTATCCTGCTTATGCTGTGGCCCACTGGTTCTCATTCCTCTTCCCATCAATACAGTAAAAGGTCTAACAGTTGAATCCATAACCTCCTGACAGGCATTTGAAACCTTCCACTTAGCTCACCCAAAACCTGCAGTTTGTAACCATCTTTCATGTATAATAATAGAATATTTTGGGCGAAGAGGACCATTAAGGGTCATGTTGTCCAACTTTCCTGCTGTAGCCAAGAGCTTCTTCCACTAAATCAGATAGACTAAAGGCCCATCCAAACAGACATGAACTTTTGCAGGGATGGAGTATCTTCAAGTTACCTGGGCAGCCTTTTCCAGTGCCTTTCCACTGTCATCATAAAGAATTTCTTGTAACATAATCTAAATCTACGCTGTTTTGTTTAAAACCATTTCCACTGGTTCTCTCATCATAAGGTCTGCTAAAAAAGTGTCTTTGTCTCTCTTATAAGCCTTCTTTATCACTTGAAAGGTTGCTATTAGGTCACCCTGGAGTCTTCTCTTCTCCAGGCTGAACAGTCCCTACTCTCTCAGTCTGTTCTAACAGGAAAGGTATTTCATCCTCCTGATCAGCCCTGTGTTCCTATTCTGGACCAGCTCTGTCACGATCCGCTTTAACATCAAGGTGGAAATTGTGATGGTTCGAGGGATCTCGAGGTGCAAAAATAAGAGGCAAACAGCAAGGGACTATAATTTCAACAAGACAACAAAGCACTTTATTGAGTGCTGATCAACTCAGTTATGCAATAGAGGGGAGAGAGAGAAAGAAAGCAAAGTAGGGAGAGAAAAAGAGAGAGAAGGTGGGATACAGCTACCGATGGCGAGACAAAGTCCTCGTGGCCCAGCCAATAGATGCGTCTTCTTCCTTGGGGAGATCTTGAGAGTGCCTTCAGAGAGTCACAGTTTTTAAGTCTTTTTCCAAGGCGAGTGGCCTCTGGCCAAAAGGCAGGGAGATTTATGGCCTATTGTGAGCAGGCCCATAACAGCATCAGGTTTGTGCTGTATTGTGGCAGTAAACATACGCGCTGTACCATGGCAGTGTACACTGTACCTACAGCTGCCCCATCAGGTTTGTGCTGTATTGTACGTGCTGTACCATGGCAGCCGTTCTGCCCAAAGCACTGCACCGCAGCAACCATCTCCCCCCTCAGCCAGGCCAGGGTGTGTCTTGTGGGGTCTGTCCCAGTCTCTGTCCCGACAATCGGGAGGCGAAACGAGATCTTCGGGCCAACCCTTACAAGCTCTAACCATGCCTTTCTTATGCTGGGGAACCATGGCTGGACACAGCATTCCAGGTGTGGTCTCTCAAGAGGGTGGTAGAGGGGCAGAATAACCTCTCTCCACCAGCTGGCCATGCTACTTTTGATCTAGTCCAGCATATGATTGGTTTTCTGGGCTACAAAGGTACCTTGCCAGCTCATGCCAAGTTTTTCATCCACCAGCTCCCCCAAGTCCTTCTCCACAGAGTTGCTCTCAATCCATTCCTCCCTCAGCATGCACTGATACCGGTGATTACCCTGACCCGCATGAAGGACCTTGCACCAGGCTTGTTTAACTTAATGAAGTTTACGTGGACCCACTCACTCCTCAAGCTTTTTGGATAGAATAGCTTCCCTTAAGCATATAAACTGCACTGCTCTGCTTGTCATCTGTAAAGTTGCTAAGGGTGAACTCAATCCCACTCACAATGGCATCATTGATGAAGATATTAAATAGTATTGTTCCCAATACAGACCCTTGAGGAACACCACTCGACAGTGGTTTCCACTTGGATATTGAGCTGTGGACTACAGTTCTTTGGAGGTGGCCATCCAACCCTTTATTCACTGAACGGTCCATCCATTGAAACCCCGTGTCTCCAATTCAGTGACAAGGATGTTGTGTAGGATGATGGCAAGGCTTTATCAAAGTCTAGGTAGATGACATCCATAGCTCATTCCTTGTTCATGGAGGCAATCAGTCTATTGTAGGAGGCCACAGATTAGTCAGTCATGATTTGTGCTTGGTGAAGCCTTGTTGGCTGTCTCTAAACACCTCCCTGTCTTCACACGTCTAGACATATGTTCCAGGATCTGTGATCTTAGCAGGATGACTCTCACTGTTTAGTGGTTCCTAGAGTCATTCTATTTACCATACTCAAAAATTAGTTTATACTTTGTTTTTCTCAATAACATAAGACTTCACTTGAGGAGGTGTAAAGGACCTTGTTTTAATATGGAGTAAAGAGGAAGATTCAGATATCCCAGTCTACTACAGCCCTTGCTGCTCCAGGTACAGTTCCAGTTCCAGTAGTTATTTGTGCAGCCAGCTGCAAGTAGCTCCTAATAGCACCAGTGGGCAGTGGGATCTCTGAGAAAGGGCCCTGCATCCAAGCAAGGGGAATGAAAAGCATTGGAGAATGCAGGCATCGATCCCGCTACCTCTCACATGCTAAGCGAGCGCTCTACCACTTGAGCTAATTCCCCACCCTGCAGCCTCTCCCTGACGTCCTTTCCCCTCCCAGGCACCCAGCCCTGACCCACAATGCCCTGAAACCAAAGCCTGCGCCTCCCATTCATATCACTGTCACACCACCAACAACTCAGCTGACTATGTTCCTACTGGCTGTGATCCCAGACAACTTCAGTGCTCAAAATAACAATTTCCTGACCAGGAATTGACCTAAAAACACCTTGGCAGGACAGCTTCGCAAGGTCAGGCAAGAGCTCAGGACAGCCCTTTGAAGGGGAGCCCCCTGGGCAGGACGAAAAGGCAGGCTGTGTGTGAGAGGCAAAAGGTGACTCCTTCGAGCCGGAGTTGAACCAGCGACCTAAGGATGGCCGTGCAAGGGAGCCTACAGTCCTCCGCTCTACCAGCTGAGCTATCGAAGGAAGCATGGCCATGTGTCCAGCACCTCACCCAGCACTTTTCCCAAGCCACAGGGCACCATCATGCCTCTGTTTCCACATCTTGCTTCCAACAGCCTCAGCCCCAACATCACAGCACCTTGCTCAACCCATCAGTCATGCAGAGCACAGAAATGCTTCATAAGCTCCTTGGACATCAGCTTCTGCAGATAAACTTCCTCACAGCCACACAGAGCTTATCTATATCCTGCTGCATTTTCCCTTGAATCCCTTTCACTGTGCTGTCTTCAGCCCTCTGCTCAAGTGTAAGAAAAAACAAAATGACAGTTATACCTCTGTTCCGTAACATCATGTGTAATTCCTCTGAACATCTCTTTCTGCAAACTGAAAGCATCTACTCTCCTTATCCCATCTTTAAGGAGAATTCCTTGAGATTCTTGGTCGCCCTCCACTGAGGTTGCCCTATTCCATTCATCTTCTTTTGTGTACTTCACTTGATGCCTGAGAACTGTCCAGCAAAGAGGGAGAAGATCAATTCTCCTGCCGAACTGCCCATAGTATTTTTGTCATCCTCCTCTGTAGATCCAGGGCGCGCCATATATCTTCCCAGAGACCCCAGGAGAATGGATGGATCCCTGGCAAAGGGCCCTGTGTCCACACAAGCAAGGGGAATGAAAAGCATTGGAGAATGCGGGCATCAATCCCGCTACCTCTCACATGCTAAGCGAGCGCTCTACCACTTGAGCTAATTCCCCACCCCGCAGCCTCTGCTGAGGTCCTCTCCCCTCCTGGGCACCCAGCCCTGACCCACAATGCCCTGAGAGCAAACCTGAGCTTCCTAATAACCTCACTCTCATACGACCAACTCACCCACTCACAGTCCTGTTGGAGGTGGCTGCAGGCAAGCCCAGTGCTCAGAATCAACTTCCTATGGTCAGGGTTCACCTAAAAATGTCTTGGCCGCTTACCTTCCCAACCTCAGGCAAGAGTTCATGACTGAGCAACCCATTCTGGGATGTCCCCTGGGCAGGACCAAAAGGCAGTTGTGGCAGTACAGGCAGGCTGTGTGTGAGAGGCAAAAGGTGACTCCTTCGAGCCGGAGTTGAACCAGCGACCTAAGGATGGCCGTGCAAGGGAGCCTACAGTCCTCCGCTCTACCAGCTGAGCTATCGAAGGAAACATAAGGATTTACTGCTCACATTCTCTGCTACTTCATGGTGTTGTCATATTTGACCCTATAGAACATACTTTCCTGTCTTCAAGATATTGCTATCTTCATTCAAAAGCACCCCCATCAGACCCTCCCCTCTGTCAGAGTCTGGCCTGATCTCACTTTTCAGCTTAAGCCTCGCGCTGACAGAGGTCTTGAGTTTATTTCACTGACTTCATTTCCGTAAGTGCATTATCCATCTAAGGCACACTTAGCCATCTCTGTTGTCACTTTTCTCTCCCAAACTTGCTTGCTGCAGTGGGCAGTGATCCTAAGGTGGTGAAGAAAAAGGCCATTCATCATGAAAAAAATATGAATGGACATAAACCCATAATTTCGGCATAGGAAGTAGCCTACAAACTCCCTTTTCTTTTCACTCTTTACTTTTTGTTCTTTTTTTTTTTTTTTTTTTTTTTTTTTTGTCATAATGAACCCTGTTTATTACATAACTGGAAATGTCACTTTTCTAGGGACCCACAGGTACCCACAGTACCATATAGCTGGTACTTTGTGTTATATCACATAGTTTTTTGTCCTTACTTTTATTGTTTCTTGGGTTGGACCTAACAAAGTCTCACTCATGTGAACTGTACTGCTAATATCAAGATCTTTTTCCCACTGCTAAATCATCTCCAATCAGTGTGCAGAGAGTTGTTTTTGGTAATGTACTCTTTTTAGTGAGAACATTTGTCCCAAAATCAAAATAAGATCATAGATTATCTTTTGTTAATTGCTGAAAGTAATCCTGTTAGTAGTCTAAAACAATACTAGATAAAGTAAGAGTGCAACTAATGTGTTTCACCTTTTTTAAAGGTACATTCTATTCACATTCTTATCTTTTATAAGATTTCTTTGCATGTAGGTCAGACAAAATATGTCTTTAGGTCTCTGGGAAAAGAAAGAAAGGCTGGAAATTGATTGTGTGATGCCTGCAAATATACATGGGTTTTAGAAAGTAATACTTCTCCCTTTTTTTCTTTTTTCTCTCTTTTTTTTTTTTCTAATTGTTGGAGCTTGTTTTCAGGTAAGAAAAGGGATAGATTGCATAATTTACATAAATACTTGGATGACACATAATGTCATTAGTCATGCAAGACTTAGCTTGTTTCTTCAGTTCTCATATTTAATATTTATTGTGTTTAGGGCACACGTTAAACATGACCAAAGCTTTGTGTTTAAGGTGAGATATGCACAGCATATTAAATATGACTGAACATGAACCTATTAATGCTGTTAGACACATGTTTAAGGAGTTATTTATGACCTATGATTCTGTGACATGAGTTCAACAGAACTGAAGAGATCATTGGCAGAAGCTTTTCCCAGGCTTCTAGCAGTCTTGATATAGGCAGAATATCTTCCAGGCAGGAACTGTCATCAGGAACAAAGCAGTTACTTTTTACTGGAGGAGTAACCTGTACTGGGACTTCAGAAGGAAATCAAGTAGGACTCTACTCAGAGGTTAAATTTGTAAGAGGAAGTATAGGCACACTGTCTTCACACCACAAATACTATTTTTGGTCATAGCAGTTATGGCTAGCTCTCAAAATATTTGGATAGAATATTTACAAAATGAAACATAGCTTGGCTGTGATTGAATCAGCTTAAAACACTTCTGAATCACTTTTGATGCCACTAGAGGTCAGCACTAGTCATTAAATAAATGTCCTGGAGATTCTGCAAGTTCTTTACAGGGAGTGGTGATTTTTGAAAATATATATTTCTATCTATGCTTGTTTTGCAAGTGTGTGCGAGTTCACACTACCAGTGCTTCAGGATGGTTGGAAGCAAACCCCTTCTCCTCGATGCTGTGCTTCCTTGGTGCTGTGAGCCAAGATTCCCTCACTGTACTTCTCAAGCTGTACCTGTCCTCAAATGCCATAGAGCTGAGTACAGTCAGGGGAAAAGCAGCATCAAACCCTGTCCTAGCTTTGGCTTCCAATGATATGAACAGCACAACTAGCTGACACTGCTCCAACTCACACCACACAGGGATTACTGCATTTAGCTCTGGGCACCCCAGGATAAGATGGACATGGACCTGCTGGAACAAGTTGAGAGAAGGGACATGAGGATGATCAGAGAGATGGAGACAGGCTGAGAGAGTTGGTATTGTTTGTTCTGGACAAGAGAAAGCTTCAGGGAGACCTTAGAGCACCTTCCAGTACCTAAAGCTGTCCTGGAAGAGAGCTGGAAAGGAACTTTTTACCAGGGCATGAAGTGATAGGACAAGGGGCAATGGCTTTAAACTAAAAGGGAGTATATTTAGATTAGATATTAAGAAGAAATTCTTTGCTGTGAGGGTCACGAGGCACTGAAACAGCTTGCTCTGGAAAGCTGTGGATGCCCCACCCCTGGAAGTGTTCAGGGCCAAGCTGGATGGGGCTCTGAACAGCCTGGTCTAGTGGAAGGTGTCCATGCCCATGGTGGGGGGGCAGGGCACACCTAGATGATCTTTAGATTCCTTCCAACCCTAACCACTCCATGATCCTATGGAAATAACAATTTTACAATGGTTCCTATGATGATCCTCTGACAATCCTCTTATACTGCTTTCAGGGTTGTCTCAGAAGTGCAGCAGTGAGGAATTAGGCCAAAAGACAGGCAATTGAACCCGGGATTAACTCAGCATGCTTTTCCAGCTCATGCTTCAAAATGATGCTTCCCTTCTATTGCAACTCCTAACTGTGTTCTCCATCATCACTGTCTGGGCTTCTGCAAACACAGACGCTGTTTACAACATTTAAATGTAGCTACTATTGATAGGCAATTGAACACAGAATTTCCTTTGCTATAAAGAATATAATGTTGCCTGGATAAGCAGTGTGATCATCATATTTTTAAACAACCTTTAAAAAATCTTTATCTTTGCTAAAACCTGCTAAATGATGCAAATGAGTTGGCAATCATAATGCAACAAATGCCTGTGATTTATTATCATGTTGCAATCTGTGCTTTCACCATATATCACTGTCTACTTTAACACAGTAGCTGACTAGTTATCAATACACAAAGTTCATCCTCAGTGTAATAGGCACACCTCTTTCATCAAAACTTTCAAGTTTGGTTCTTTTGTATCACTTTTCTCCCACCGAGTACATCAGAGCTGGAAAAAAGAAGGCTGAACACACAGTTCAGAATTATTGTAACTCTGTGAAAATACTTTTTGTAATGTTTTGTGTCTGTATACATGCACATACACAGATGACTTATTTTCCCTCTGTTTTTTGTTTGTTTGTTTGTTTTTGTGCCTCATATTTAAGAAAATTGGCTCTGAAGTATCATCCTGACAAGAACCCAGACAATCCAGAGGCTGCAGAAAAATTTAAAGAGATCAACAATGCTCATGCAACCCTGACTGATCTGTCCAAGCGAAATATATATGACAAGTATGGATCATTAGGGCTCTATGTGGCAGAACAGTTTGGTGAGGAAAATGTTAACACCTACTTCATGCTCTCAAGCTGGTGGGCAAAGGTAAGCTGTTATTTTCTTTTGGAAATCAAATGTTACAATGCATGCTGACAATTACATACACAAGGAACACCCTGAAAAACATGATCTCTCTACAGGCTTAAAAAATAGTATAATCTGACTTTAAACTAAAAACTTAATAAAACAATATTATCTGGAAAATTGACAGTGGAAGAATGCAATGTAAAACTCAGACTAGCACTAATATAGAAAGTTTTCTCTCTTTTTTAACCTGGTATATAATTATAGCACATGTTTTGTAACACTTTCAGACATTAATTAGATTTGAATCTAGTGCTCCAGGTTAATTTTGACTTTCTTTTCTGTAATGACTAAATAAAAATGACTCATTATTCAGACACAAGAAGTCCCATTTATGTGACAACCATTTAATAAATTATTATGGTACAAATTTAGCTGTCTTTTTTGCTATATATAGCAACACATGTAAGCAATAATAATACATAACACTGTGATTATTGCAATATATGTGCCCTGGTGATGGAGTGAGAGACAGGAACTCAAAGAATAGGTTAGAAGAGTGGAATGGAGGAAGAGGGTAGGACAGAAAGAGAATGCTACATCAAAATCCTGCATATTGCTCAAGAAGAACCACATAATGGGCTGTTCTAGCCATGGAGGAGTTGGGTTCAAATGTTCCCTTAGCACATTGGTGTCTTCTGACGTTTACATATATCAAAGTCAAGTGTTTTTGCAAATACTGAAATGTTACAGATATGCAACAAACAGAATCGCAAATGTGCAAAATCCATGCAGCCCCCAGCTGTTTCCATCCACAGGACAGCACTCTGCTGGACTGTAACAGAATACATAGCAAGATGACCTGTACTGTTTGAAGCAAGCATGTGGTGACAGTTTTTATCTGAGAACTGTGGAACACAGATTTCTCTGCTCAGCAAAGAACAGGCCAGTGCTGCATTGCCCCACATTCCCCTTTCAAGCTGGGAAGTCACTTGGACAGTTTGTGGGTCTGAGAGGCCATAATTTAACTTCTGAATCAGGATGGGGCAGAAGCTGCTCAAATGCAGAACAGTGTATGAAACCAATTAACAAAGTACTGGTGTTTAAATTAAACTTGCAAAGGTGCTGCCCCTCAGAGGCTGGCTGTAGTTGCCTGCCTGCAGCTGCTGTAGCTGCCTCCTGTTGCAGGCTGGACACTCCACCATAGCTGCTGTCACCTCCTAATGGATCATTCCCCTTGTCTTTGCTGTCAACCCTCTCCTTCTGCCTCTTCGTCACAGTTAGGTGGCCTTAGCACTGAGAGGGCAACAGTGTTGACTCCTTTAACAGTTTTTGGCAAAAAAGATTTACTAGATTTTCTTCACAGCTTTTTTTTTTTTTTTTTAGCTTTTATTTTTCTTTTATTTGGTGATCTTTAATGGACATTTTATGGAGTGTAAAATCCTCTGCGGTCATAAAATCAGATACAGAAATAACCACTGTGGCTTTGACTCATAAAGAGAGCAGTGGGCAGTACAGAGAGAAGCTAATAAGGCCCTAACAAGTAAAGGAGAAATGTGAGGATTGCTTTGAGCAAGCTGTATCCCAGAGGTGAGACAAGACATGCTGAAGAGCAAAGTAATCACTGCTTCCTGGTTTTCAAGAAAGAAATCCAAAATATGTATATAGAGTGATTTGAGGGTTAGCACAGGTGGTCTCTCTGTCTCCCCCAACTCAGAATCGTGCCACCCCTAAAGTATAAAGAGGCCACAAAGTCTTTTTTGGGTTTTTTTTCTTTGCAAGATGAGCTCACTATTTCTAATTTGTTTTTAACTCATGCACAAATGCTGGATCAATTTGAATTTTTTAGATTGGTCATCATAATACAATTTGAATCTGAGGCATCATCTGCAGATGACCTCTGGACTCCTGATTCCCACCATTCTGGTGGAGGACAGTAGGGACCACAGCCTTGACTTCTTGTCTTCCTCACTGACTGCAAACTTATACTGGGAAAATCTGACAGCTGAGAGGAATTTTATCATTAGCAGTAAGGAAACTCAAATGAAAGGAGAAATGAAAACTGAAAATTGCTGTTCTAATTCAGAGTGCTAGACTTTAGCAGGAATATTAACCTGGGAACATACAGACATGGGTAATGGGAACTCGAATTGCTTCTCCACTGGCAGGCTTAGGCGTTGTTTGTTTAACTGCTTTAGCAAAAACCAATTCACCTTCTACCATGAAGACAGTTTATTGATGACATCAATAAACTGATTTTTGATTTAACTATGATAATATAAGCACAAGAAATGTTGTAACATTAAAGGTATCGTGAATAAAGTCAATGTGTTTTCCCCTCTATACACTTTAATTCTGGGTTTGTTTTTTTTCATTCTATACATTGTGGTGATTTATTCTCCATTATTGCATAAATGATAAACAGTCATATAATTTATTTTAGGAATTATGGCACTATTTCAAGTGTTCATTAGAAGGAAAGCATTTTACAACAAAAAGTCAGAGTCCTTCTTTTCATTTAAAACCACCTTGCTCACTCTAGATACGTGCTTATATTAATATTAGGCATATAAATAGTTTTATTACATTCAAAGATGCTACAGTCAGCCCTCACTAACATTAGCTCAGACATGCATATGTAATATTATTTGCCTAACTCCGTTGTCTATGTTTGACAGTATCCTGACATTCGTGCTTACTTTCTTCCTCAGCAGCATGTTGTCTTATGAAATATGTCTTATGTTGTCTAATAAGAAATAGTTAGCAAAGGCAGACTGTATAACTATAATGCTAAAACCTGGCTGTACCTCCAATCCATACATTCCTGGTGGCCACAAAGCTATGTTGCTTTTACGTACACATTCAGAGAATCATAGAATGCTTTGGTTTGGAAGAGACCTTAAAGATCATCCAGTTCCAAGCCCCCTGCCATGTGTAGAGAGACCTCCCACTAGACCAGGTTGCTCAGAGATCAAATCAATCTGGTCTTCAACACCTCCAGGGATGGGGCACTTGTAACTTCACAGGACAACCTATTCCAGCGCCTCACAACTCTAACAATGAGGAATTTCTTCCTAATATTTAATCTAAATCGACCCTCTTTCTATTTATTTCTACACATCAGTTTTGACTTGCTTTCCAGGAATGTCACTGGTTTTTCTTTGCTCTTATACCACTATGTCCATGATGAGATCTTCTGGTTCTTGACTCTTAATAAGATCTCTGGTCTTGGCCCCACACAATTGTGTTGGCTCTCTTGAAACCTCCATGTCTTGTGCCATGGGGACAAGAGTGAGCAAAGGTGGACACTTCTTGCTACCTGAGTCCCCAGATCAAGAAACCATAGTCTGAGGACTATACTTTAGGAGATATCACCTGTGTGGTCCTGCACAGGCGAATGGGGAGAAAGTCACCCACAATGGGCAATTCAAATACTCCTCTGGCTGAATCTCTCCCCAGAAGGGCTTTTAACTTCTCTTTGACTGTGTGGGGAGTCCATAGCAGCTACAGTCCTAAACTGGATGCCTTAGTTCTGTGCCCAAAATTATGTGGGATGCATCTAGGTTTTTGTTTCTTTTTCTCTCAGCTTTGTTATTGACAAGAGCTTGCCAGTAAATAAGCGTTTGCAAAAATGATCTTGGGCAAATGAGTCATTTTAAAGATGGAAATGAGTCATTTTAAGGTGGGTGGGGTTTTGCATACTGCCTGGAGGGTTTTTCTGAGGGCCATCAGCAGAACAACAGACTTTCAAACGTTGAGCATGTGGGGGCCTGTTGGTTGGTGTCTTCTTTATGGATTTGGTCCTTAGTGACAAGCAGGAGCTTGTGGGTGAGGAGGGCTTTGGAATATCTGGCCCTTGTTCAGGCACTGGGACAGCAGGTGGACTCCCCTGAGTGCTGAGCACTTAGGAACCAGAGCTCCTCTGGCATTGTGCCTTCAGCTGCAAGAGACAGCCACAATTTTGAGGAAGGTCACTGCTGACAGGATTTTCACCCTGCTGTGTTTAACCCAGGGCCTGTTTGCAGTCTGTGGTTTGCTGACGGGCTGCTACCTCTGCTGCTGCCTCTGCTGCTGCTTCAACTGCTGCTGTGGAAAGTGTAAACCCAAGGCACCTGAGGGGGAACAGCAGGAGTTCTGTGTGTCTCCAGAAGATTTGGAAGAGCAAATTAAGAACGACATGGAAAGAGGTGTGTATTGTAGGGGCTTACAGTGTGGCAAAGCTGTTCAAAACAGTCTTTAAAGCCTGTAGTCCAGATGTTCTGCTCACAATGCTGAGGCTTCTTCCAGCAGTCGTGCCAATTCACTCTAGCCAAGAGCATAACCCAGTGAACTTCCCAAATTATTTATTAATGCAAAACCAAACTTATGGCACTTACAACTAAATATTTCCTGTATCTCTTATGAGACACTTACACAATAAAAGTCCTAGGTCTTGCTTTAAGAGACAATGTTCACCCTGTAGCTCCCACACCCATGTTCCTTCATACTAGGGTAGTACATTAGGCTCTGCTGGAGCGGTGCCTGTCACATTGGCCTGAATAAGCTGTCATTCACGCTTTAGTTCTGTAAAATTTATCCCTGCTTGTGGTGGATATTGTACCCATTCAAGAGAAGGCTTCAAGAAAAGATGCAAAGTTTCCAGCAGTAAGGTTGTGCAGTAACCCAGGAGAGGATGCATGGGAGCTACCATGGTCCTGTCCCTCTCCCATCCAACCCCCAAGCTGCTCACTCTCTTCTGCACTGGCAGTAGCAATTCTACCTTACAAAAAATCCAGGTGAAAACCAATCCTCTCAAAAATGTGTGTAGTTCCTGGCCCATTTAATTCTCTGGTGTGCTTCATTGTGGAGTAGGCAAGTGCTAACTAAGGGGCAAGAGGAACAGGGAACTCAGGAGCCAGGAGCATGGGCCTGTGGCAGCAGAATGACCTTCACAGCAGGTCAGCCTCTTTTTTTGGCTTTGCTGCATTTGCCCAGGTGGACGTTCAGGTTTTGGCTATGCCAAGGGATGATGGAGGTGATTTCCTAATTTGACACTAGTGTGGGATACATGCTTTGAACACAGAGTTCTGTCCTAGTGTGCTGAAGAGGGACAGTTTTGCCTTCATATTCAAGGGAAGTAGGAACATCTCAAACTGGATAGACATGTACAGGATGGAAGATGCAGTGACCCTTGCTCCAGCAACCCAAGGTACCAGGGAAAGGCTGAGGACACTTTTCAGTTGCAAATTTATAACAACTAAGATTAAGATTATGTTTTTTATGAGGAAGGGCCTAAGAAGTCAGCTCACTCTTTTTCTTTTCCATTGTTATGGAAGATCTTATACTGTTATATTCTTATGTTTATTATGCTTAAAATAACTCTGCCAGATTGCAAATGTCATGTTCCTTTAGCAGTAAGAAATTTTCCCCCCCAACTTTTCACACAAATTTACCCTTCCATAAATATGTAACAAAGCACTTGTAGTAGTTGAAACAAATGCTATTTTTATAACTGTTACGCCAACACGTGGTGGTGTTTTTAAATTGATTTTGCCTAGAGGCATATCAAGGTAAACATAGTCAGCTTAAAAATTGATCATACTTGATCAGTCTTTGCAAAGGCAATAAAAACTACTAGTGAAAACTTTATAACCTCAATACCTTATTTGAGACAAATCTAATAAACTCTATGACTTTAGACACCTGAAAAGTACAAAATCTAAAATGGGTCTTGCTCTTCATGACTCTATGATACCAAAGCCAAGTCTGAAGTAGAAGGATGGAACTTTGAAGAATCAGAATGTTTAATTTCTGCCCATTTTTCTCATTTGTTTATTTTAATTTGGTTTCTTTTTCATTCTAATTCTCCCTCAAAATCCAGCACAAAATTCCCCAATGGCAGAAAAATAGCTGCTCTCTCCTTGTGGCACAGGTACCAGAAAGTATTGGTATTCTTTAATTTGAGGCCCCTTTGACAACCCTTTACTCCCACCAAGTCCCACTGAGACCAATTTTAAAAATTAATTTTAAATACTTACCAAAGTACCAGTCTCAAAAATTAACATAATGGGGAATTTAATGTCTTCAGTATTTGGAAGACAATATTAAATATATAGGTAGGATCTGAAGAAAACTAGACCTTTATACCTTTCCTACCCTACATTTTCCTCCTAATCAAAGCCGGCAAGTCTCAGTAAAGAAGAATTCTCTTTATTTTAAATGAGAGCAATGTATAAGGAATAAAAAGAATAAAAAGAAAAGCTTTATGGCAAATGGTAACATGAGCATCTTTTCTGCAGTTGAAAGGAAAACANTCAAAGTGTGCTTCCTCCCTTCCTTCTTCCCTTGTCACCCTAACTTCAGGCATTCTGGCCAGAAAGACACAGCTGACTTTTAGGATAGCAAAGACTGTGCATTTTGAATGTTGAGCCGTAGAAATTAATACCAATGCCTTCCCTTAGGTAAACTATAGAAATATTTCTGTATGTAATTCAGAAACAAACTGTAATCACTTGTGCAGCAGATTTAATTTTGGAAGAGGAGATTCTATTAGGATCCAAGTTCTTTGCATGCCCTCTGAGCACTGACTGAGCATTCTAGCCAGTAATTAATTTCTTTGCTTCCTGCTGTCCCCAGCATCTACAGTATTGCTAACCAGAACTTCTTGCTGAGGTCAAAATGTAGATTTTCAAGCTAAGGCCACACTAAAAACTATCCAAATATTTTTTTAATCAGTCATGGCTTTTCTGAGGAATGCATCATCGATAAAGCATCACAATTCCTGATGCTAAAAACCTCTGAGATGGAGCCCTTAGCAGTTGTGCTCAGTGGGGCTGCCTGGTGCTGGCTGTTCTGGTCAAAAGAGCTGAGAAGTAGACTTCAGCTATCAAACTGACAAGACTATAACAATTTTTCAGTTCCTCGCATTCCTCATTAACAAAATTTAGGTTCTACACAGTTGATTTTATTCCTCAAACTTACCTGCCATAAAATATAATTATCAGTGAAAAAGAAAGAGGTGTGAGACCAAAGATTCAGTGATCCACTCCCTAAAATACAAGAGCAAAGTGATTTGCCAATGAAATCAACACCATCATGCCAAAGGTTTCAAATCTGTTGGAATGCGCTCTGGAAAAAGAGAATTATTAGGGGAATTTGTATTCCTCTAGAAGGTCTTAGTCAAATAAATGTGACTAGTTCTAGTGCTCAGCCAGTTCAATGTCTCCCTTGAGAGCCTCATTTTACAGCATGCACTTCCAGGGGTAGCATGACCATCAGAACTAAAGGAAATTAGGGGTTTGCAAGCCCTGGCACATACTTAGCTTACAAGGATTTCTCCTCACAAATATTGACTTGTACTTGAAGGCTCTGACCTCACACAGAGAGCAGAAAACCAAAAATTAAATGTTATGCTTGGGTAATTACATTTTAAACATGATATTTTTTTTAGTGTTTCAGATCAAACATGACATTAGAAAGGTGCAAAATAAGGTAATCTATGGTATCATGCCATGATGTTACAGGTAAGCTGTCAAAATGCACTGGCAGAGGGAAGTATCACTCGTCTGCAGCACAGACACGTGCAACACTTCATCACTTTCCCACACACACAGGGCAGGTTGACAGATTTTGCTTCCACTGGAGTTGGTGGCAAAATTTTAGTTAACTTTTGTGTTCCCGGAGGAGGTGGCATTGGAATTTGGATTGCCTTTGTACTTCAGGCTGTAACGATGCACTCAAAGCAGTTTGGCAGGTCTGTTCTCTCCTGTTCGGTTATCATTGTAAGAACAAAGCAAGGCATTTCTAGACCAACTTTTATTTTACAGAAAATGAATTCTGGGAGAGAAAAAAAAAAGAATAAAAGAACCTGAGTAGAAAAATACTTTCCCAACTCAGAAGCAATAAGTTCTTATCACTTCATTGTCTCCTCCACACTCCATATGATACAAATGTAGGCGAACAGTGAGCAGAAGCTATCTATAGAAAGCCGTTTAAACTGTGAATTCTGCCTCACCTCCATTCTGCAGCTTGCCATTAGCAGACTATATTTGTACAGTTTATTATGCCATGGGTCCCTGTTCTGCTAGAAAACCCTATCATAAATCTTAGAAGGGTGCAAGCAGCAAAATGCTTGGTGAGGATGTCAGCTAAGAGCAGTCTGCAGATCAACTGGAGGCAACGCGACAGATTTGAGGTGGGTCCTGTTCTCCTGTTGCACACCTGGGTATCACAGCAAAATGAACTGCTAATCTTTGCCCTCCACCAACAATCTTCCAGAAAATGAACAACTTGGAGGCAGAAGTGGGCGGGAGGGAATGCTGCTCAGAAATTTAGAAAACACACAGCAACTTAAAAATGGATTGGAACTAATATGAGCCTGAGCTGAGCTCAAAGCATTACTTACTCATATACTTCTAGAAGTTATGAAACACGTCTGTCTTTGACCTTGTGTCTAAATATGGAATTGCCCATACAGAGAAGCTGCTTGGCATTTAATCATTCTTGCCTTTCACCTTGACAGAGTCAAAGTTGTTCTACCCCCACTGAGTGGAAGCCGTATGGCATGCAATTAGATTCCGGCTCTGGGTTAAGTTTCTCCTGTACATTACATCTTTTGCCCATGATTCATCCCATCAACTGTCATGTAAACAGAAGGAAATGTCAGATGAGATTTTTTTCCTGAACATTTGGTCATTTGGCAAAAAAAGTCACAATTTGTATTCAATTATGGTGAAGGCTGTGTTAGTATCAAGATATAGATAGTTCAAAGTTTTTCATATGAAACACTTCACTAAGATGGCTGAACTTGTAAAAGTCAGTCTCTGAGACTTGAGTACTTCCTCCAAAAACACATGCGGGTTGGAAAGAGGCCCAGGAGAAGGGCAACCAAACCTTGTTCTTCATCAGATGGAACACAGTAGCCATCAAGGAATTCTGTAAAGACTTCACTTCTACTTTCTTTCACTCTACAACAAATGCTTTTTTTATAGATATATTGGAAAAGCAAACAGAAAATTGCACAGAGTGAGAAAGTACAAAGCAGTAAGGATTTACATAGTGATAATATGAAGTTTTGGTAGTTCCAAATTCATTAGAATAGTAATTCCTAGAGTCCTATTGCATATACATTACACAAGACTTCAAATTCAATTTAACATTTTTATTTAACTAGCTGGCTTTCAGGATAGATATGATTTCTCTCCTCTCAAGTGTATTACTGCTAGTGCTCATATATTTTTTTCCTTTTAACTCTCCTCTTTTTTTAACTGTTAACTCTGCCTTCTTCAAGACTCATTTCTGTCCCATTCTCACAAACACTGTCATGGTTAGTGCTTGCTGACTCACAACAATGCTGATTATATTCAGCGATTTGTAGGAACAAGCCCTCACTATTAGAACAGGCAGGAACCTTTAGCCTGCAAGCTCTGCAAAGCACCAGGCACAGCAAATGTCCAGTCTAAGAGCAGCAGCAACACCCAGAAATCTGCCATTGTATGAGGGCTAGGAATAAGAGCATTAGTAGGCTTGGTGTGGGCAGTGCCACCTTGTTGGTACCCGCACATCTGTCTGCGAAACCAAATTAAACTGTAACCAGAACAGCGAATGAAATGTTGTGGTGCTAACAAGAAACCTGACTTTGGTAGCAAGTGAAGGGTTCTTAAAGTAACCTTTGTTTTCCTCTCCAATTTAGATGGAGAAACTCCTATTACACTTCAGCCGACTAACGTAACTGAGAAGACACAGCTGATCGGGGACAGCCATCGGAGCTATTGCACCGAGTCCTAGAGCAGGCCAGCGACCTCTGGGTGCTTCTCACTGAGTCTCACAGTCAGAAAAACATGTGAGATGTTCTGCAGCCTGTGTTCATAGTTGTCTTTATCAAGAGTACTCTGAGAGTAATTTCCTGTCACGGCAGAATCTCCCTCTATGCTACTTCCAATAGGTTGATAGTTGCACTGCCTGTACAGAGCATGCTGGTCCCTCAGAGCTTCAAACTGTCTTTCCCTCTAATAATGTTCCCTTTGGTATAGCTGGTCTTCTCCTTGCCCTCATCTGTAGTTTTATCACCCAGACACTGTCTTGAGTCCCTTTATGGACACACTGTCTCTGTCTCCCTGCCCCAGGAACTTCCCTTCCATGCAGCAGTTTTGCTGGATGTGAAGTGCTCCTGTGAGGGAGCCCCAGAAGTGCTCTTTAGCAGGTCTCAGGGAGAAAGTTGGTGGCAAGACAGATGGGACTCTCCTTCCCAGAGAAGAAGTGCTCTTTGGAGGGCAGCTAGTGGCCTGCTGGGACCCAGCTCTGGCAATCATAAATTATAAATCCTGAGCCAAGACAAAGTGCTCTGAGATTTTTCTGATGGTTGTCACAGTGCAGGTCACTTCAAATCCAGGACCTTTATCCAGCGGCACATGTAAGCCCTTTGTCTTCCCCTGAAAAAGCTGCAAACCCATGAGACAGTGGGCAAAGACCACAGGGAGTGGAAGGCTGGCTCTGGGATAGTCCAGAGGCTCTCTCCTCATCCCACAGGCCTGTGGCAAAGCTCCTCCTTTTGGTTCCCAGCCAACAGCTTTCTGCCAGCTGGCTCATTCCACCATGCCCTTGGCTCATGGCCCTACTGCCCTGCTGGCACTGGGCTGGGAGCCATCACACCAGCACAGGCACTGGGGCTGTGGGAGCAGCAAGGACTTGGCAGGGAAAGCAAGCAGCAAAGGAGTGACCGTCCTCCTCAGCAGCTCATTGGGGTAAGACTGAAACCTCCCTTCTGTGCCAGACACAGGGGCTTTAAGAGCACATGGCATGATTTTAAATAAAGAGGCAGGAATGAGGTGCATGTTCAGGTGTACCACTGCACAAATCAGTGGAGATACATGTGGGTATGGCTAAAGGAAGATTGAAGAACTTAGGCCACTAATTGTAAGAGCTAAAGAAATACCTCTTAGATCTTAAGCTTAGCACCTCATTGATTTCATATAGTAGTTTAAGCCTGAGGCAGCTGAATTTCTCCTTATTGATCATTTTACTTCAATCATTGTCAGTTCTGTGTATTTGCTGTTTTTTCAAGGGGGTCACAATGTTCCACTAAATTATACAGATTGGTGAATATATAACAAGTTAAAAGTGATGTTCCATTGCTAAAAGTTGGATCCCACAGTTGTGAAACATTATTATCTTCCTTCTATTCTCACTTTGACATCAAATGTCATTCAGCTTAATATATGGGTAAAGAATGTGTTTTACAGAACCAGCTGTAACTCCAAAGCCAAGACATACTGCTTTCAAGGTTGCTTTAAAAAGCCTATGACACAAGGATATTTTCAAGAGCATTACTTCCTGTTCAGGTCATATATCTGTTCTCTGGATGCAGGCACTGGGACCAGCCAACACACACATTGCCCTCAGAAATGGCCCTGGTTTTCTGCTTCAGAAAAGAGGAAAGATCCTGGCAAGGCCAGAGTTGAGCACAGGCACTTGTTTCCCTCCTGCCCACAGGCTCCTCTGTCCTCAGCTGCAATGATTTTGGAAACCATTCATATGTACATAACTGAAGAGCGCCATCCCACCTGCCCACTGAGGATGTGCCCATCCAACCTAGTGGTGCCAGGAGAGGGGGGCTGGTGACACCATGCTGCCACTGAGGAGATGTGACCCCAGAGGCATGTGAGTGCTGCACATCTCCCCATCAGGGCCATGGATCAGACAGCACACACACTCCTCTTTTGGCTTTCTTCACTATACCCCTTGTCAGGGTGCTTGTTCTGGCATAGGATGTTATCCCAAGTGAAGGAGCAGGGAGAGCAAGGAGTACATAACAAATCTGCAGGTGAATTTCCTAAGTTTCACTGTCTGGTAGACCAATGTAGTGTGAAAATGTCAAAATGTTACCTAGTGACTATTTCCAGCAGAGAGCTGAAAGAGGCACTGGGAGAAAAGTCTGGTGTAAAGCTACGTTTTGAACGTGGAATCCTTTCCCATGTGAAATCCATCCTCCTTTTTCCATGGAAATCACTGGGAATTGCACTCTTGATTTCAACAACAGCTACAGAGCAGGCCTAAAGCCAGGGAGGAAGAAGTAAATCCCATAACAGCAAGAACAATTGGGGAATTTTTTTTTACTTGCAACACCTCTGATGGGTCTAGAGGGTCAGAGCCAAAGTTCACCAAAATCAAGGAAATTTTATCCATGGGCTTGTACCGCAAGTCATGTGGTTCTTATTTACACTTTCTAAACAACAGCTTTTTCTTGGGAAGGATTTCTGACTCGATCTCACAGTGTGAAGCAAAGATGGACAAGCTGCTGCATGTTTGCAAAATCCCTTTTACAGACATGGGGTTCTGTACAAAAGAGCCACAATGCAATAGCTCAGTTAGCAAAAAACCTCAGAACAAACCAGCGAGCAAGCCTCTGAGGAGGCTGTCCAGGACTTGCAGCTAAAGATCTGAGTGTCTGAACTCATGGTTTAATTTCAAATGGGAGACTTAGTTTTTAAAGTACCAGAGCATTTGTGTCTCTCATTGATGTGAAGATCAGCTATTCTGAGGACACATGGAGAAAGGATGAATAAGGATTTCAGGACTTAGCTCTTCAATGTGATTTTACTCCTTTGTTTGCTTTTCAGAAAAGTTCGTAACATGAACACATGCTGACATTATTTGGTTTTGTGTACAGTTCAGTTGCACACCCAGAAATCTTCTCAAAATGTATAGATCCTCTTTTTATTTTTTTTTCCTGTTTTGCTACATTTATTTATATGTAAATGTAGTCAAATCTACCTTGGCTGTCAACCACTCTGACTAATAAAGGTTGTATGTATGAATTGTAATACTCCCTTTAGCTTGCCACACTATCAACAACTTCATTCCGGTAACAGCTAGAGAAGCTGTTGAGACAGCTGTCCAGAGTTATGGCTTTGCACCCTGGCAAGTGTCAAATGGCAACTCAGGGTTTCCCCGAAGAGGAACTAGCTCTTGGATTGCAGCAGATGTGCCTGCCCCTGCAAAGCAGCCAGAGCTATGGCCACACACTGTAAGTCCTTTACTAAAAGCAAAATGCTTGTAAAAAAATCATCAGTGTGATGAAGTGATGTAACACAGTAGTTTCACTGGAATCAGCATCTATATGGAACAATTTCCCCCAGGAAAAGGTGTGTGCAGAGAGTGGAACCATGGTGCTGCTGAGGACAACAGCAGACATTATGAGACATCCAGATTCACTCAAAACACCAAACAGAAGAGGCAGCATAGACAATTTAGATGTACCACCATGTAACTAGTTATTTAGGCAGTTTGTGCACTTTTACTCCCCACAACAAGTTTGTGGGATAAGCCACAATGCTTAATACAAAAAACTTCAAACATAATTATATGTCACTTAATTTGATTGTCTACCTTGTATAAGAATGAATACCGATATGATTTCAGTCAAAAATAATTACATCTCTGCCTCTTTAAACAGGCAATTTTTTTCGAAAGAATTGAAGAAGCATGCTAAACTGAGCACAGTTAAAATTATTGATTTTTTTTCTATGTTATCATTTCCTGCAGAAGAGGAAAGAGTGTGCTGTCATGAACCAGGGAGAAAGACCTGGTTCAGATGACCATAACCCCCTCCTTCCCTCCACAAACTGAAGCCAGCTCAGTCCTCCCATCCAGTTTCTCCTTTCACTTTGAGAGATGAATGGGTACAGAGTTTCATACAAGAGGACTGACTCAGTCCTTCGTGCCAGTTTCACCCATCCCAGGGTTGGGAAGGCAGTAACAACTGAGTGGTAGCTGACACCTATAGTAGACAGACACTGGTAAAGACACACAATTTTTGACTAAGGGAGAAAGTCAATACATGCTAATCATAGCATAGGATGGGTAGGAAGGGACCTTAAATATCATTCAGTTCCAACTGCTGGCCATGGGCAGGGATGTGCCCGGTCCAGACTGGACTTGAACATTTCAGCTGTCTGGATAAGAAAATGAATTCATTTTGTGGCAGCATGTACAAATACAGCCTTATGCTGTAAAAACAGTGTCTAGACATTTGGAAGAGAAGAGAGGAAACTTGGAAAAATGACCCTCAGAATTTCAACATCCTAATTAACTGCGATGAGACAAAGAGGTCTCAACTGGAATCCTCCTGCACTGACATGCTTTGTGGCACTTGGAGTATGAACACACATCTTGTTTTCCTTTGGAAATGAAGGAGGTGCTGGCATTAGGCACAGCATTCCCTGCTCCCGCAGGAACAACCGCCCCTGAGAGCGACACACAGCGCACAGGCTCGGTTTGCGATGCGGCCGGAGCTCTTCGAGAAAAGCAACCGTATCTGCAAAAGGTTAAAGAGAAATTGTTTAAAAGCACATTGCATATGAAGGGGAAAAAATTTAGGCGTCTCCTTCGAGCCGGAATCGAACCAGCGACCTAAGGATTCCCGCGGGGCGCAGCCACTACAGTCCTCCGCTCTACCAGCTGAGCTATCGAAGGGACCTGCCCCTCGTTCCGCCGCCGCGCACCAAGACCGCCGCCGCCCCGCCTCGCGCATGCGCAGTACGCCCCGCCTTCGGGCCGGGCTCGCGGCAGGGCGCGGGGCAGGACCGCCGAGAGCGCCCCCTGCCGGAAGGGCGGGCCNAGGGGATGCAACAGCTTTTTTTTTTTTTTTTTTTTTTTTTTCCCATCTGACTTCGTCAGGAACTGGAGTGACAGGACAAGGAGTAACAGGTACAAAATGAGAGGAGAGATTTAGATTAGAGATCAGGAAGAAGTTCTTTGCTGTCAGGCTGGTGAGACACTGCAGCGGGTTTTCCAGGGAGGTTGTGGGGGTCCCAACTCTGGCAGTGTTCAGGACCAGGCAGGATCAAGGCCTTGAGCAAGGCCTGATAAAGCCTGAACAAGGCAAGCATGTCCTAGTGGGAGGTGTCCTTGTCCCTGATGGGCAGAATGATCTGTAAGGTCCTTTCCAACCCCTTAAAATTCTATAATTCCATGATCTAACTCCATTTGTTTGCCTGGTAGTGCTGTATCTCCCAAAGCAAAACACCACTGTAGGCTTAACTTTTTCAATTTTTCTTTTCCCCCCCAAATTAACCCAGTTAACACACCATTACATTACGCAGGGGAAAAAACCTTCTGGCCCTGGGAGAGGAGCAGTGTACTCCACATTGGCCTGACACTATGGCTCTTCCACAGATGACATCAAAACAAACAACCAGGAGGTCTCTGAAGGCAGCAAGCAATGCTGCTGTGATTAGGAATGTTCTTTACATTCTAATTATCCCTATCCTATCCCTTCAGAAGTGCAAGAGCATCCTTGTTGTGCAGTTGCATGAAAAGTACGTGATTTTGCAACGCAACCCAAACATTTTTCATTTACATAAAGGCTATGTAGTGTATAAAGAAGAGCTTGCAAGCAGGAGAGGCGAGGGAATCATTCCCAATGACTCGATCTGAGAGCACACCATAGCTTCAGAGTAGCCAGATACTTAATCATAGAATGGTTTGGGTTGAAAGGAGCCTTTAAAGGTCACTTTATAACCTACTTCCAACCTTCCTGCAATGAGCAGGGACACTGGATATCTTCAACTCAGTCAGGTTGCTCAGAGGCCCAGACCTTGGATGTTTTCAGGGAGGGGGCATTCACCACCTCTCTGAGCAACTTCTTCCAGTGTTTCATGAACCGCCCTGTAAAAAATTTCTTCCTTATATCCAGTCTGAGCCCATCCTTTTTCAGTTCAAAGCCATTACCCCTTGTCCTGTTACTACTTGCCCATGGAAAAGGTCCCTCTCCGGCTCTGTTGGAACTCCTTTAGGTACTGGAAAGTGCTCTGAGGTCTCTTGGGAGCCGTCTCTAGGCTGAACATCCGAAATTCTCTCAGCCTGACTCCACAGGAGAGTTGGTTCTACTCTCTGATCACTTTGTGTCTCTCCTCTGGACTCGCTCCGCCAGCTCCATCTTTCCTCTGCTGAGGCCCGCGGAACTGGACACAGCAGTGTGTGGATTCAGATGTCCCAAAATAAGTGGTTCGAAAGGAGTAAACTCTACAGTGTCCGGATTAGAGGCTGGAGACATGAGGCATTACCCATTACTCCCCAGGCTGACCCAGGCTGACCCAGGCTGACCCAGGCCGCTCACTAAACCCTTTCCCGCCTCTCAGCCCCGCTGAGGGCCGGCGCTGCCAGGAGCACGCGCGGAGGCGCGCACGGGGCGGGGCGGCGCCTTCTGCGGCCGCTGGGGGGCGGCGGCCGTGTCCCTTCGATAGCTCAGCTGGTAGAGCGGAGGACTGTAGAGGCCGCGCCCCGCGGGAATCCTTAGGTCGCTGGTTCGATTCCGGCTCGAAGGAGACGCTTAAATTTTTTCTGGGACCGGAGCGCGATTTCGCTCCCGTTCAGGAAGACTCTCCTAGAACCATTTACAAACACATGTGATACACAAGCAATTCAGGTTATTTTTTTTTTTTTTTCCTGAGGGGAAACAAAAAAAAGAGAATACCACAGAGGTGGCAGTAAATACTGAAATACGTGTTGCAGCAATGCCTTTGGAAGTGCTTTGTTGTTTTCTACAATAATAGTAGTTATGTTTAATAAAACTATTAGTAATTATTAATTAATGAGATTTAATAAGTAATATATTATCGTAATCACAGAATTTTTAGGATTGGATAGGACCTCTGGAGACCTCTCTGCTAGGTAGAGTCACCTAGAGCAGTGTACACAGGAAGGCATCCAGGTGGGTTTTGAACATCTCCAGAGAGGGAGGTTCCATTACCTCCCTGGGCAGCCTGTTCCAGTGCTCTGCCACCCTTAGTGTAAGGAAGTTCTTCCTCGTGTTGAGCTGGAATTCCTGGTGCTTTCGTTTATGGCTCTTGCTACTTGTCCTGCCACTGGGCACTGCTGAAAAGAGCCTGGCACCATCCTTGTGGCACCCACCTCTGAGATACTTATATGAGTTAATGAGATCCTCTCTCAGTTTAATAATATATTTTTGGCATTCTCCTATGTGAAGCTTAAAATAATTGAGTGTTTTTAGTTCAGTCTTAGCTAGTTTTGTTAGGTCTTCTTTCCCAGGGTGATCCTTTGTGTTCCGCTCTGGACAGTCTCTCCTCATTTTGCATGTTGCTTTATGTGATGCCAGAAAATATGTACTAACTGGGCTTTCTGTGATGCCAGATAATCCTTATAAATGAGAGCTGGGAGCATCCTGGCTGATAGGAGTGAATAGAAGTCCTCCACCATGTCTTAAGGCAGCAGATGTGATGTTTTTGGCACATCCAAAGGATGTGCCAGAAAGGGTAACATGGGATGTTCTAGCAGAAGGCAGAGCAGAGAGAGAGGGGTTATAGAGGTCCTTACACAGAAGGGGTTTAATGCAGATAGATGTGGGCTTGCTGAGGACACAGTTAATAAGAGTTCCAGCACTCATACTCTGCTTTTTTTCTCTCCTGAGTTCTATGGTTTCCTTTTTCCTTCAAGTTCCTCTTTTCCGTTGCAGGTGCTACGTGGGGTGCAGAAAAACATGCTTGGCAACAGCTCCTGGCTTAGAGAGAGTAAACGTGTCTGAAAGTGTTCAAATCTGTCTGCATAGCAGGGGGAGAATGGGAGTGAAGTTTTCTCCTTCAACAGAACCCTGAGTGAGTCTTCTCTCTATGTGGAAGTGTTTCTCTGGGGTAGATTCCAGACATGAGAGCAAGGAAGACCCACTCTCTGTGGGAATATAGTACAAGCAAGATTGTCAGAGGGAAACAGATTTATGAAGCTCAGCAGGAGTCAGACCTACACACTGCTACTCTTTGTTCATTACATCCCTGGCCACAGATACCTCTTTACTAATTAGTATGTTTTTGTGCATGTGTATGCACATACACACAGGCACCAACAACAACCTTTTCTCCCTTCTCTTCCAGCATGGTGCAGTGTATCCCTCTCAGGGACTGTCCTGTAAGGAACCCAGGCATGAAAACCTGCCTTTTAGGGAACAGAGGCATCTCAGTGAGTACAAATTGAGAAAAGACATAAATTTCCTTAGCTGTCTGTTATCCACACAGCTTCATACTCACTACCAGTCAAATCTGAATCCACAGTCCAAAACACATCCCTGTGCCATTCCCTGGTGTGGGACAGGACACAGACTCTATCCAGGGCCAAAGATTTATTTTATTCCCATGATTCACCCCTTCCTATATAAATGTCTCTAAATTCCTTTGTTCCTTTTCGCTGTTTCAGTGGCAACTCCTTTCACTTCTCCTAAAGGATAGCTCACGAAATAAAAGCACACACAGACTTTCTTTAAGAGAAGGGATAATCTCCTTTCTCCCTCCATCTCTAAGATACTTTTTTCTCCCACCCACTCAGAAAGAATCCATTTCTGTGTAAGAGTGTAATACACCTGAGGGAAAATGAAAGCCAGGAAAGAAAGAAAAACAACCAAACTACTCACAAAATGTCCCGGTCTCAGGACCTACTTTATGCTAAGCAACTATTCTGCCTCTTGAGATATGGCCTGTTACATTCATGGGACTGTTTGGCTCAGCTTCCTGTTATTATAGGACATGCTCATGGATCTAAAGGTACTAAATGTTTTTCACTACAGTTGCAACTATTCAGTCCTTGCTTGATAGTGTAACTTGTGAAATATTTAATTTAAGTGCAAGTTATTTGTGACAGTTACCTGCAAGTACATAATTATTTTTGTACCTGGTTTCCAGCAAGGGCCAATAACAAGCTGTGTGTGTGTACAGTCTATTCAGTCATTTGTATCCCTTAATAATGAGAGATGCCAGAGATTATAAAAGCCCCAATTATACAACATTTCACTCAGATACACTGGGTTGGTTACTAGAGGAGGGCATTCAGGCAAACAAGGGTTGAGGGTTTTTTTAATAGCCTCATGGGTACAGGGAGGACACCTGCTGCAACAGAAAGAAAATGTTCAGGTCCCATCTTGGAAGAAAAGGTTTGTTTCTATTTCAAACAAAAGCTGTCCCTTTGGCTGGAGAAAAGGAAAACAGAATAAATCTCATGGGAGTATGAGGGAAAAAAGTTTCAGTCTCCCTGAAGGATTTCAGAGGAGAGATGATGAAAATGTTCCTGCACAACAAGGTGCTTCCTGATGGATGCAGTTTGAGGTATGTGGCACATGCATAGACAAGATGTTCTACTGATCACAAAGGTGGGTAACCACTGGAAACAAGAGAACACTTTCCTGATTTTGTTAGTACCTGAAACTCTATTATTCCATTCCTGAGGTACTCTTTGTCAGTGTAACTATTTTGAATATTGTAAACACAAGCTTCTTTTTGTGCCTACTCTTCACCTGACCCAAGTGGGATTTCAGGGTCACCCATCTATCACCCAGCTATCACTCAGCTATCAGCAGCTCTCTCAGCTCACATCCTGGGCACTTAGACATGATTTTTGCCTCCTCGGGACATTCCCCTGCCCTGTTTCAGCAGGAGGAGTTGGATAAATGAGCATCCTCCAGGTCAGCCAAGCTGGAGCATGACAGTGGAAAACTGGAATATGCTGGAATAGACTTGAACAGTGGAAGTTCCCAGTGGGGTTGGGAAAGATCCGTGTAACAAAATCTTCTCAAAACTAAGTCCGTTTGAAGGTGGAGTTAATCCAGTTGAAAATTCCTAAGGATGATGAGCAGGATATGTGTGGGTATAATCATAAAGGAAAGCAAATTCACATCTGGAGCTTTTGAACCGCTTCATTGTTGTTTCGTTGGTTTGTTTTTTTCTTTTAACTGCCCAAGCTTCCCGGTTTTCCCTCCAGGTATGTACGTGGGGTTGGTGGAAACCTCGGGGAAGAGGAGGGTTAGGAAGGCGAGAATGAATGGAAAGTTAAAAAGAACGAGCCAGGCAGGAGTCGAACCTACAATCTTCTGATCCGTAGTCAGACGCGTTATCCATTGCGCCACTGGCCCCCAGCTGTTACCCCGCTGACATGAAGGTGGTGCTGTATCCTCCCACAGGGAACCCGGGGGACACCCACTCTGATGCCCGGCACCACCAAAATGCAGAAGTTGCACCGTGGAAATCCCTGTATCTGTGTCCGAGCTCCGTATCTGATGTTGTGTCAGTGTAATGAAGAGCTTTGCGAGTGCAAGCCGAGAGGAAGTCCCATTGTGTCACCTGCTGCAATATCCATGCTGAAAGGAAAACAAGAAAAACATAATAATATCATCCAGTTCCCAAATTCTGGCAGATGTGTCATGCCCCTTCACCCACAAACCCTGTTGTCTCCCTGCCCCTAGCATCCATTTGGGCCAGCAGAGCCTGCCTGCTCCCCTGGTGTCTGGAGGAGGCTGCTGGGAGAGAGAGGCGGGATCTGCTGCTTCCGTGGGTCTGTAGCCGATGAGCCTTGTAGCCTTCACTCCTGCCTCTGGGAAGGACCCCAGATGAGACCGACATGGCCTGCAGGGCTAGGACTGACACAGAGCTGATCTGCTCCGAGGGATAAGGGCATCTCTGCAGGCAGTCAGACAGCATCAGCACCTCATCTTCCAGGAAGCCCTCACAGCCCTGTCACATCAATACCTCTCCCGTTACAACACACCTGACTCACGTTGGCACGTTGGTTCCTGCCCGACCTCTGAATTACTCTTGGTCTCTACCCCATAATTTTTTCCTGCAGCTCAGCTCCCAGAGATGATGCTCTTTGAACTGTCCAAACAGGCTTTGCCTCTGAATTCATCCAGAGCATCACAATGGTGCTTCAACAAAGGTGACTGTGGTCTTGGTCACTTGATATGCTCCACAAAGGCCATGAGTTCACAGAACTTGTTTTCCAGTTTTTACTCATCAATCACATGCAAAATAGATTTTGCTCTTCTAAGAAGAGACTGAATTTTGGATTCAGCTTCAGGACCTCTTGCTGACACTTGCTGCCTGTTTTTCTGAGCCCTTTGCTTACCTTGTGGCAGTCAAATGTGTTGATCCATCACTGATAATAACTTGATGTCAGTGACCTGCAAGCTTCTTTCCCATGGTAGCCTTTGTTTGATGTTTGAGTTCTGGCATGACAGTTGTCATTCAGGCTTTTATAAACAGGTCTGCACCAGAGAGAGCTAGGATACTGGAAAAAAACCCTGCATATTCAGCCCTGGTTTCATTAGGCCAATGAAAACCAAACCAAAACAGTTAACCAGTGTTGTACATTAGGGAGCTTGGGAAAGAACATGAACGGCACTTCTTTCCATTCCTTAGAAGGATGGGATTCATGCAACCTGCTGCCATGGAAAATGCTGGGAGCTGTTGGAGTCAGACATTAATTACCACAACCCTATTTGAACATGTATTGCTACTGTACCTTTCTGGCAACAGTGATTTTGCCTGACTGCTGTCGTAAGTGATGACTTTTGGCTTGACTTGCTTGTGAGTGCTCCTTCAAGTCATGGACTTTCTTGTGGGGTACTGAAGGTATGTTCTGGATAATAATAAGGAAGTTGAGGATGAAGTTTGAAAGGAGGATGAGCTAGTTTGGCAGGTCTTTAGTCCAAAACAAAGAGGTCCCATTTCTCCTCCCCTCTTCTCCACTGCTCTCAAGTACCCAGCTGGCCTTGTCCTAGCTATTGTTGTCTGTGGGCACCCCAGTCACATGAGTCAGCTTGATAATCCAACAAGGTGGGTAATTTTCCAATGGTCAGTGAAATGAATCAGCTCAGATGATGCTAATGAGGGGACCAGACCTTGCAGTCAGGGCAGCACAAGGTAGGTGAGAGGCCCAGGCTGCCCTATCGCTGGCCAGGGCAGCTCAGCCTCTTGCAGGTGCTTTCCAAACTGCAGCCTGGAGGAGGAGTGTTGTGCTGAGGTAATGAAGAAAAAGGCATGGAAGGGGAACAAGAAGTGGGGAATGTGTTCAGTAGGTGAGATGTAGAGCCACTGTCTGTATCCACAGAGAGCTCACTTTAGACCTGTTATTTCTAATCTCTCTTCATTTTCCTTCTCACTTTATTTTATGCAGGTGCAAATAAGATAGGTAGTGAAGATGAGGTTAAATTCTTCCTGACTGCCTCAGGCTGGTGCAGAGGGATAAACTGCGAGGAGCAGATCCTTCATAAGCAAAGACTTGCAAGTAGTTTCTCTCTTACATGTTTTGGTTATTTTGTTATTTTTTTTCCCCTCAGAATTAACCAGAAAAACCACAAAGTGAATGAAAAGGGGTGAGCACGTCCAAATGGGTGGTGGGTGTGTAACAACAGGAAGGGTGTAATTGCAAACAAGAGTTTGCAGGGGTGGAGGTGGTGCCTTTTTCTACTTGGGCATCTTGGACTCGCACCTATTCCTCCAGCTGGCAGCCAGAGAGATGATCCACTGCATGCCCAGGCCAGGCAGGATAGAGGGCTTCCATGTGTGAGCTCAGAGATCCCAGGGATGCTACCCCTCCTGCAGTGATGGGATGAAGGATGATGTTAGAGAAGGGCAGTCTCTTGGATTTCCATGTAGTTCCAACAGAATTTCTCTGAGCAAACAAGGCTGCTCCATTTTTCCTAATGCAGCAGGTATTGCATTGCAAAACAGCTGCATCATGGTGTCTTGCAATTCAGAAAGCAGGACCCAGTGAGATGGGCCCTGCTTGAACCACAGAGACTTGCAGACAAGACTAATGGTTTGAGACAAATCCTCAGTCAAGCAGCAAACAATCCAGATGCCTGGAGAAAGCTGGAGCCAGAACTGGGAATTCAGGCTAGTGGACCAAGAAGGGAGTGAATATGTGTAAGAGCTAGAAATGAGAAGGTGTAATACACCTCTAGAAGACACTTCTTGCCTGACTATTGTCTGGGGGAGAGCATGGGAGCTGCAGCTGAAGGAAGGGACAGTGCTTTGGATATTTGCACACAATGCTGTGGATATCATGGAGAACAAGCTGGCAACCCAGAGTGCTGGTAAGGTGCCCCAAGCTCTACGTGAAGTTTTACCACATCCTTTGGCAAGGAACAAGTCATTAGTATCCAATTACACTGAAATCATACTTAAAGCAAGACAGGTTAAGACAAAAAGAAAATAAAAACATATACTCACAGTTGCTGAGACAGATAAACTTATAAAAGAGGTAGGTGGGGAAATGAGAAAAAACCAGGCTTCATTTACTGGCTTTGAAGATTAAATCAGCACGGCTATTCCCTCATACCCAGGCATTTTGCTGCAGGCCCTCCTGACACAGTGAGGAGCAGACAGCCTACCTTCCTCCACACCTCACGCCTCAGGCGGTGTTGACCAAGAAGCTTTTCCTTGAGGGGGACAAAAGAACTTCTCAAGTTCTAAAAAATTTTCTGCTAAAACCCCAAAATTTCCAGTCTTTCAAATTTCATTAATTTGGTATAGAGCTCTTCCTGTTTCTTCCCTATTCAAGAAACAGGATAGCCTTTCCTCTTGGCAAGAATAAGAATGATTTCATTCCTTTAGCATTACCTGGCCAGCTAACAATACCTTGGCTCCAGTGCTAAGCCTGAGTGCTCTCATGGGAAAGGCACTGACTTGATATCTCAATGCCACCATTTTCCTGGAATCTCTTTTATTTTTTTTCTTTTGGTCCTTCTGTAATGTAAATGTAATGTAAACATCTCTTCTTTGCCCTGCCTGCTATCATTATCCTGGTGAGCATACAGCAACATGTGTGAGCCCAGTCAGCCTTGGTTTGGAAGGGATGTGTTACTTCAAACTAGTGCTTGGAATAGAAGCAAGGGGAGCAGTCCCTGCCAGCTCAAACAGAGGCTGCTCCCTGGTTGATGGGACTTGTCTTTTTAGGGAGAGGGCCAGACAGTTCACCCCTTCATGGAAGAGGATAAAGGAGATGAAGGTTGATGTGGGAAGGATGAGAAGCAGGTTGCGGAGGTTCTGCGGAGTAGCAGAGGAGGTGGAGGCATTGTGCTGGGCTCGAGAAATCACTTTAAAGGATTTGTTCAATGCAGACAACATCCTGGGACTTACTGCTGTGCATGGACACATAGTCTCCTTCCTTATCCTCTTGGGTCTTTTTCCCTTTGCACCTCCCACTTTCCTTAGCAAACATTCTTGGGCCAGTCTGACAAAGTGGCCTCACACAGGGACCACACAGAGATACCCGTTAGCCAGCTGGCAGCACACTTTCCTCCCTAAACTGAAAAGAAATGGTTCAGCACCTTTCTGCTCTCCTGCATGGCTCCTACAGCATTTGGGGTGGAGGGAGAAATGGGAACAACACCAGGCTTGGGTCAGAGACAAGAGGATCTCCTGCCTCCCACATGCTGGACATGTGTCCCTAAGAAAGCTGTAAAGTGAGGGAAAGGCTGAAAATGAGAACACCAAGATGAAGAACAGTGGAGCTTCCTGCTCTCCCCATTGGCTCCTTGAGCAGCTCTATTTTTCAATTTCTATCTCTATGTACCTGTACACCTGAGGTCAGGTGTAAAGAACATTTCACATGGGAACATGTTAACAAGTCACCAGAGAAAGGATGAGAGGGTTGGCACCTTCTTCCTGCCTGACTGGATACACCTGGCTTGTTAAAGAGACATACTTCCCTGAAAGGGAACCATGCATGACTTCAGTTCTGGGAATGAGCATCCTGGACACATTCCAGGAGATCAAGGAGCTAGCTATAAGACCTGACATATCAGGAGTACCCCAGTGAATGCAACCTGAGACATTGCATGCAGAGGAGGCTTCTAAGGAAGCATCGCCCCTTCTCAGGAATATCACCTGAGTGCCTGATGATGGGTGAGAGGTCTTGCCAATTTAGATCAGCAAGGATCAGAGCTTGTATAGTTTTGTATAGTTTTTTGTAAGTATTCCATAAATATAATCTATTTTGGATGGATATTAATGGATTTGTCATAGATGGGTTATTGTATTTCCATTCTTGCTTCATCTCTTCTGGATTAAGTGGGACTTCAGTGTTACTGATTGCCTGCTGACATTGCTAGCTGAAGGTGACAGTGAACTGTTACCCTGTGGCCACCTAGCTCATGTCAGGCTCCTTGCCATGTTCTCTGGAATGCCAAAGGTTAGTGATAGCCATGCCTGCCCCATTTTGGTTGCAGGAATGAGGTCCCTGGTGAGTACCTCTGATGAAGGGTCAGGGATGGCAGAGGCATCCTCTGCTGGCAAAAACAGCTGTGGATACTGGCGTGGAATGGGACAAAGGCTCTGGGCATGACTCCTGAGGTTCCTCAATGTGTCAGTCCAGGAGTCCAATAAGAAGTTTAGTGACGAGTAGAACTCTTCCTCCCCCTGTCAAAATCTCCTCTCCTTTGAACTGTAATTAGAACCAATGACTAAGGATTACTCTGAAAGCACTGCAGCCCTCTACCCTGGGAGCTGAGCTATCAAAAGATGAGAGATGCAGTCCTGAGAGAAACTCCCAGCAGGACCTCAGAGCAGCCCCAGCCCCAGCAGCATGATGGCAAGTAGCAGATGCAGCACTGTGGGAGCTGGGGAACCAAGGCCTAAGAGGCACTTTGAACACAAATTTCTCCACAAAACAATGCTGCTGCAAAGCTGTTGGCTTGTTGTGAAGTGTTTCATAGCACTAGTTAAGGATAGAAATAGCACCAAGGCCATACTACGTGGGTAACTGGAAGAGATGTGATTTGTAATCTGCTCTTACATAAATCTATTATCACCCATCTCATGTTTGCATTACAGGCTTTGGAATTATCAGAAGCATCAGCACAAGGCTGTGTACTGCTCCAGTTTGTCACCTCTCACTTAAGGATTATCTGAAGTAAGATTGTCTGCACACCTCCAGCAGGGTAGAGATGCAGGGAGCTGACCCCCAGCATTAAAAAAGAGCAACACGAGTGACATGAGGAAGCAAAACTTGCAATAAACAGATGCATCAGAGGCTCTGTCTTTACACCACATCTCCTTGTTTGCAGGCTCCATTAGTAGTGCAGCTCTAAATGCTGTGACAACGGAAATGCACAGCAGCTCTGGCACTAATCCTGTGCTGTGCTTTGCCACCACACCCCAGCCCTCCCCCTGCATATGCCTGTTCTCTCTCCCACTTGTCCCTCCTGAACCAAAGGATGGCAGTGACAGGGGATATGGGATCAGTCGTTCCCTGTTCTCCCAGCTTCTTGACCACAGTGATGGGACAAAGGAGCACGTTCAGCTCACAGCAACACAGCTTCCCTTAGATCCAATGCTGGAGCAGCCTCCCTCAGTGCTGATGGCTGGGGTCATGGGGGGGTCACCTTCCAGTCTAATTTCAAGCTCTGTTGGCTGCATCAGGGAGAGAATTTTGGAAGGAGAGGAAGGCAGCCAGCCCCAGCTCTTTGTCTTCCACCCAGATCATTGTATCAGACTATTATGGTGCTGTCTATTGCCATGAACTATTGGTTCATACTGCTCAGTTCTGAGTGCAGAGGGTAGAACTGTGTAGCGAGAGATGTGCATCCTCAGTCAGCACAGGCAAAACACAAATCTTACTGCAAAGCTGCCCCCTCTGTGGCAAGGTCAAGGCCTTTTAGGAGGCACCCAAAATCTGAGTTATTCTATGGTGAAAGGACTTGCTGTGCACCCTTTTTGCCCCTACATTCCCTAAACTCTGCCAGAATCAGAAGGGCTGACTCCTAGGGAACAGCCTGGTGTGGGGAGAGGATGATGCAACACCACATGTGTGGACACGGGCCGACGTGCTTGAGATGCTTCCTGAAGTGATAATTCAAAAGGATGTTAATGCAATAAACTGCTGCTTGGTACAATGAACACAATGTCACAGTGGATGGCCTTCTTGATTGTAGCTAAAAGTGCCTGGTTTGAAGGCTTTTCCAGTTGTTTCCCGTGCAAATGCCTGCATCTCTCTCTCAAGTGCTGTGCTCCCCTATACACACAAAAATCTCACGTGAAAGAGTGGGTGAAAGAGTCTGACTGGAAAATGGCCAAAAGGGAAACTTTCTCTTCTTATCTGACTTTGAAAAGGGAAAAAAATAAAAGGCATTGGTACTCAGGGTAGAAGAGACATGCTGGTTTTGCTATATGCCTTGAAAGCATTTGCAGGGCATATAGCAAAAAGAAATAAAAGAAAAACGAAATAATTTGAAAAAAACAACAACCCTACGAACATTTGTTACCTCTGACACCAGCCACTTGATAAACAGACACCTCTATGGTTCTGGTAGCAACTTACTGTGTGAAAACCTTTCTGGCCCCCCAACCCCAACAGTATTTTTCTTTAGCTGTAATATGGAAATATTTGACCATTTATCTTCAAGCACTGAATCTCTATTCTGTCCTGAAAGAATGACCCTCAAGATGGGGGTGGATGAGAACATAACCTAGACCATCCTGGGGAGCTGAGACAGAGTCTCAGCAGGTCTCTGATGTGGTATAAAGTTTGTGCTGAGTACAAACTTAAAATCAGTCTCTCTTTTGAACTATGGACCTGAGCATTGTCCTGGAAAAAAAAATACCCTCAGTCCTCTGCTCTGCCAGCTGGGCAATGGAGAGCATACTGAAATAGCATCAAGAGTGGCTTATGTCAAGCAGACCAAGGCTAGGGAGAAACCTGACACTGGGACAGGGCTGTATCCCTGTGAAGTGATGAGCTGGTGCCAGCTGGGAAGCCTGAGCTGGATCTGTGCTGTGAAACACAAGTCCTTCTCTACTGAACATCACTCTCCTTTCCTACTGCAGAGCTGGGGCTGCAGCGGTGGGGTTTGGAGAGTTGTGGCCTGTTAAGTCCAGAGCAGAAAACAAATCTATCACCCAGGCAAAATTCCTGTTGTTAAAGCTCTGCAATACCCTTTCCCTTAAATTTTGGTATGTTTAGGAGGCCCCTGAGCCCTGCCCCAGCTGTGCCACCTCTGTTCCTCCCCACTGCTACAGCACCAACTCCTGCACTCCAGAATCAAACATCCCTGTTATTCCACAAAATGTAGGCACCTGGGGAGGATTCACCATTCCTGCCTTTCTGCTAGCAGGGGAGACATCGAGCCATAATTTACAAGCAGGTTCTCATGGGATGGTGTGATAAGAAAGCAGAGGGGAAAGGGTCAGAGATGCATTTGAAAAGCAGAGGGTTGTGTTAAAATAGTAAAGTACTTGGTTGCTTACTCTTCAAAAGGAAGTGAGATTTTCCCATTTTTCTAATTGGTGTGTTCTCCCCTTTTTCTAACTGTTTTTGTTTTACTTATATCCTTTCTTTCTTCATGTCTCATTCTCACTGCAGGGTATGTTAGGGGGTGTGGAAAAGCAAGCCTGTTCCTGTTATCTGTGAAACTTGTCCCTAGCCCTGGAAAGGACCTATTTTTAGGTAGGCAGTGGTGCAGCACTACTCCTTTCCCACACGCAGTACTTCCTCCAGTCCTTTGGACATACTTTTATGCCTTGGCTGTGAAATATGGATCTCTTTCTAGCAGTGATATGTGGAGGGGATAAGGGTTTGGGAATCTCTGGGTTTGTAAAGTTGCATGTGGTTTGGGGAGATGCTGAACTGTTCATCTCATATTTGTTACCCTACATCTGGGCTTTTCAGGCTCACTGATTCTGAGACTGTAGACAATAAAGATAACTGCAGGGAACACAATAAATGCCTCATGTTAATCACCTCATGGGATCACCCTGCTTGCCTGAAAGGTATGGCCTGACAACCATTTCTCATCCTGATCTTGAGGATTCTGAGGAAACTAAGACTTTCTTTTGGGAGGGCTTTGTTTCCCTGTGTCCCCTAAAGCTGGGTGACAGGTTCATGCTGGCTTGCTGGTACTGTGGAGGGCAGAAGGAAGCCAAAGCATCTTCCTTCTCCCAGGCAGACAGGTGGGGCAGTGACCTCATGTCTTGGTGTCACTATGATGGCAGAACCACAGCATGGATGCAGTTTGGCCACAGACTCTCACTGTTTCAGGGTCTTTTAATCCAAATCTCTGAGGCTTTTCTGCTATAATTTATGCTGGTAGCACAGATTAATTTGGAACAGAAGTTATTATCTAATTATATGCCCTTTTATTCCATGCTTCTCCCAGTTTGCTGCAAACTGTGAAAGGTCCTTGAGCCCAGAGGAAGCTGCTTTTGAGCACAGCTCAGCTCAGGGCAGTGTCCATCCTCTATTAAAAAGAAAAGGGCAGACATACATCCTTCCTCTGTCTGGTCTTTGTAGCTTATCCCTGAAATCTCATGTTCCATACATTTGATGTGCTCCCAGTGACTCACACTTGGAAAAGCTTTGAGCTTTCCTCTTCTGCTGTGATTTCATATGTGCAAAAGAAACTTTGTAAAGATGTCATTATCTCCTGTGCTGGTCTTTGTTTTCCTGAAGATCTGAAACCAACCCTCAGACTGTTTTTAGAAGGTCTCCAAATACTGACCGCATATGGCCTGTCATCACGTATGAGGTACACAAAGACAAATATATATATATATATATATCTGTTGAGTGGAAAAATGTCAGTCTCAAAAGGCAACTGTTTTTGAAAGCACTTGTCTCTGTTGCAAAGACTCTTTGGCTGTATAAATTGAGTCACACACAAGTCTAGTCTCAGTATTTATCATGGAGTGTATATCGATCACAATAAAGTCATGAAATGCAAAATATAATTTGCAGTTTGCACTTGTATAGGTAGGAGGGCTTCATCTTATAGCTGGCTTGTCGGCTCAGTAAGTTGTTGCCCATATAAGTGAAATCTGAGTCTCTGCAACATTCTGGCTTGTAGGTGGGAATGCCGGGCTCTTGCCACCTTCTCCTGAGGGAGTGTTCACGGCAGGGTAAATGGGCACAGACAAAAGGTGAGATTGATGGAGAACCTCCCCTAGCCTCCCCGAGGGATGCTTGGCTAAAAATGCAAATCTTTTCAGCCAGAACAACACACAGAGTTAGCAGGATGGGAAGAAGGGAAGCATGCATCATCATTTTGCCCTAAGTCTCACATTTAGGCGAGCAGAATTGGAGACAGCAACCTCATTTTTGTTAGGATGTCATATTGCTCAGGCACCCACCAGCTCTGTCCTCTTTCAGCAGCTGGGCTGTTGTGGGAAGCCTGCAGGTGAGTCCCAGCAGCAGCGGGGAGAGCTGCTGGAGGCAGCCTGGTGGGGGTGGGTGTTGCTCCCTGCCCAGGGAATGATGGGCAGCTCCCATCTGCTTTAGGCAGCTGCCAGTGTAGAGGTCTGCCCACTCCTGGGCTGGCTGGTGGGGTGCTTGCTCACTCCCCAGGACAGGCAGAAGGTGGCGTGGCAGCAGGCCAAGGCACTGTCACCCCATGGACCGTGCTGCTTCTCACCACCCAACACGTCCAGGACAGAGTGCCTGCACAAGGAGCCTGCTCCTTGCAGAGTGTGCTTTGTGTCTGCAGGCTCGTTGCGGAAGCAAGTCATGTGGGAGCATATTTTTGACAGCATCCTCTGGCCAAAATATGATTTTTCTCTTTGTTTTCCAGTCATGCAAGAGAGCCACAGGGCTGATTTTCTGAGTGACACGCAAGAGCTACTCAATTCTGGTACAAGAT
This sequence comes from Bombycilla garrulus, assembly GCA_013400315.1. Lineage (NCBI taxonomy): Eukaryota > Metazoa > Chordata > Aves > Passeriformes > Bombycillidae > Bombycilla > Bombycilla garrulus. The sequence continues at coordinate 2,355,063 of VXBU01013641.1, read as the reverse complement.
AAGAGGTTGCAGAGGGGAATTCTGTGAATGGAAAACCCAGGGATGTCATTATGCATTGAAACCTGAACCTGGACAACACTCAACCTCTCTTTCCTCCTCCAAATCCCTCTCTTAAACCCACTGCTTTGCAGCCAGCTTTCCAGGTTCCAGGCCATCCGTCCACAGGCCACAAGCTGTTATTCAGCTGCAAAATAGAGGAGTTAGAAATAATGTCTGTTAAAGCAAGCCTATATTTAGGAATTAGTGTTCTGGTTACGTCAACAAAGCTAGGTAACACTCCCAGACAAGCAATACTGGAAAAAGAAATTATTTCTTCTTGGTGATGGCCAGCAGACATCCAGATTTTCTGTCCAGGAGGAGTGTTAAAGCAAGTCATTTTGCCCTTTGTCCCTTGAGAGATAGTTTCATGTGGTTACTCTTCAGAGGTGGACAGCTACGTGTGCTGGTGGTCTTCCCCTGAAGGAGTGGAAGGAGAGGAAGAGGAGGGGGACAGGGCTGCCAGGGAGAGACTGGAGGGTGCCAGGCTCTTTCTCAGTGTGAGTTCTTCAAAGATTATCCTTAGTATTCCCTGCTGAAGACCAGCAGCAGGATCTTCCTGTTTCTCCTCAGTGTCTTGGACTTGGCTCTTCTCTTCCTCCTTGTTGCAGAGCAGTCATACAATGTGTGGCTTTCCTGGCACTTCTCATCCTGCCTTTGCAGGTGTGGTTAAGCCTCTGCATTTCTTTACCTATAATTTGTTGCTGTGGTTCATAATACCTTGTCAGAAAAACCTGTACTAATTTTTCATGTGTCTGGACTACATGTTCCTGCCAGAAAAATATTTCAGCTCAGGTCTGGTTGCAAAAGGTGGGTTTGTCTCTGTTTTGTTGACTCCTCTTTTTGGTTGTGCTGTTTGTTACCTGTTCCATGAGCACTCAGAAAGGAGAAAACCAACAGCACACTGTTTCTCACCTTGTTGCCACCAGATGTCCTCTGCAGATGCATCAGATGTCCTGCTCAGCCAGTTATCAGAAGGCTTCTGGGGGTTACCGTGGGTAGGTATAAACTCACCAGAATCACATCGCAGAGGCACATTACACCCTGAGAGGTGCCTCAGTTCATTCTCCAAAGGGCCAGCGTGGCTTTTTTTGCACGCCATGACACCCCCTTGCCTACATCACCTACACATGCACATGTTTTTGTGCGCTGATATTTCTGGCCTTCAGCTTTTCCCTCCAGAATTTCCCTGTGTCTGCCTGTGCAGTAAGGTGGAAGTTCCTGCCCTGCCAGATGAGGATGGCTTTCCTCATCTAATTCAGAGCCCCTTACTGAAGCAGGTTTTGCTGTGCAAGGGGGAGCTGACTCAAAGTTAGGAGGGCAAGAGTGAGGCGTTCAGATTCCTCCAGATGCAAGAGTCACCTCTGACCCACTATGGAGGGGAGGGAAAGCAGAGAAATATCTTCTTGCTGCTGCCAGGGAAGGGTTCCCTGCCAGCCCTGCCAAAAGCCCCAGCTGTCTGCAGCTCAGCTGCCAGAGCAGCTTCTCCCACTGGACTCCAGGGTCTTGTCCTCACCAGGCAGTTGAAGCAAAGGTGTGATTTCAAGTGGGTTTAACTAAGCTGTGACTAATTTCCCATGAATGCAAGACTTAGAAAAATCGATTTGTTTCTGTGGGACTGCTGACAAATGTGTGTAAGTTTACACAGGGGAATTTCCAGCTCAGTGGGCTGCAAATGAGTACAGGAGTTCACTCATACACTTAAGAAGCATGTGAAGCCCTGAAAATAAAATAGTCAATAATACATTTAATTTAATGTTATTTATTAAAATTGCATGCAGAGGATAGTATTAATTTTCAGGCAGAAATCCATGAAAACCTTCACTTTGAAATTTTCCTGAGGTGCACAGTTTCCAGACTGGTATTGCATGCAGACTGAGGGCTCTCCTTTAGAATTGGGGTCTGCCCCTGCATGCCTAGGGCACTCACACAGCTGCTCTAGTGCATTTTTCACATGCAAGCCCCATAGAGTCATAAGGCAGAATAAGCATAAAAGGTTTCTACAAGACACTGAACTGAGAAAGTATTGTAGTTATTGACTAAAAGAGAAGAAAATATTCTGATTACATGTACAGTATGGTGGCAAAGTGATTTTATACAGTAATGTGGGGACTTTGGCTTAAATTTGAGGATGAGATATTTATTGCTTGTACAGTTGTGTGATAAATTATTGGCAAGTAGAAGCACAGATGGCTTTCCCTTAAGATCAGGCATCACATGTCACAAATTATCTGGGAAATTGTCATTTTAAAAATAACTCTGGAACAAGTGCCAAGCTGAAAGGGATATCAGTGTCTAATAAACAGATATAAACACAGCGGTGCCCAAAAGTGAAATATATTTGAATTAAACTGTTGGAGAGAGAGCATATACAATTAGTACCTATTCCCTAGCAGCACAAATGAAAACCTTACACGCTGAATTTCTTCTGAGTTTTTTCTCACCAGGAAATTCAAATAATGTTTTTCATGCATATTTAACCTACCCGTGGAGTTAATGGCACAAATAGTCACGTTGGATTTTTATGTTACAGATCTTAAGACCAAAGTCTTACCAGAACAAACTTAAGCACAGTTACAGGCAGGAAATTTTGTTTCTCTAGTTTTCAAGGCGGCGAGATGTTTACACCCTGAAGTGTTCAAGCTCCAGAGCAGCCATCACTCCTATTGTCTTCTCAAGTAACCACATGTACTCCACACCTTGGAAAGGTAGGATCCTGGATCCTGCCAAAACACATGGGCAAAATTACATCCTGCCTCCCATGGCCACAGCTGCTCGCTCACAACAGAATGTCTATTAGGCTGCAGGACATGGCTGCACAGGCTGGGGTAAGCCCTTCGGTTTCCATTGACCTGCAAGGATAAGGAAAGCGAGCAGATGGCCTTTGCTTATCACTCCCACAACTCCTCAAGGGGTGAAGGCTGCCTTGTGCGAGTGAGGAGAGCCAGGGCCCCTCCGGCCTCCCCTCCTCCCCCAGCAGCCGTCACCTGTCCCAGCCTGTCCTGCTCTCAGCGCATATATGGGCACGGAGGACGGCAGCTCGTGACGCGGCGCTGCTAAAAACAGCCCCGGTTCTGCTCGGCCCCTCGTTCAAACAATGTCCTCCGGCCCGAGCAACACAGAGAGCCTCTGATCCTAGCACAGCCTCGGACTTACTGCAAGGGAAATTGACCCCAAAACCTCTCCACAAGGCCGTGGCCCTGAGCATATGCCCCAGGAAAAGCTAGGGATGAGCACCTCCCTGAGCTACAAGTCATTCTCCAAAGAGCAGCAAACTATGGATAACCTGGAGAAGCAGCTGATCTGCCCCATCTGTTTGGAGATGTTCACCAAGCCAGTGGTCATCCTGCCCTGCCAGCACAACCTCTGTCGGAAGTGTGCCAGTGACATCTTCCAGGTAGGTTTCTTCCCACAGAGAGCTCTGCTTCCCAAGCAGGATTGGCTGGAATGAATGGGAAAGAAGGTTTTTGACATGTTTTGGTAGATCAGTTTTAACAGTTGGTGAGACAGGGTGGGGGAGTGATTTAAGGCCAAAGTTGATGTATCTGGGGCCAGGGCTGAGCTCACAGCAGGTGGAAGTGCCACCTGTTGGCTGTGGTGACATGGCCGAGCGTGAGCTGAGGGACTGGCCCCTCGCCCAGCAGTCACCAGGTGCTTTCTCAGGGGTGACATGTCGGAATTACCCTCTCATTGGGCATAGTGACAAATGGTTTCCTACCATTTGGTGCTCTTGGAAGAGGCTTTCATGGATTTTCATGGCCGTCCCTTCCTCTCCTTGTGCTGCTTGGCAAGAACAGGCCTCCAACCCCTACCTGCCGACCAGGGGAGGTACGACCGTGGCGTCGGGAGGCCGCTTCCGCTGTCCCTCCTGCAGGCACGAGGTGGTCCTGGACCGACACGGTGTCTACGGGCTGCAGAGGAACCTGCTGGTGGAGAACATCATCGACATCTACAAGCAGGAGTCCACAAGGTAACAAGGGAACGTGGGTCCTTCAGAGGACATGTTTATTCACATGAGCAACACTTTACCTGTGCAAGCAAGGCCCTTGAGGTCAGCACAGCTACTCACATGATTAAGGGAAAGTATCTTGATTAACATCATTTATTGCAGAAACAGTTTAGACAGTTCTTTTTTCTCTTTAATCTGTGTGTTCTCATGCTAAAGAAGGGAAAGGATTTCAAATCTTATTAGGAAATCCTGAGGTACAGACCGTGCAAACAAGAAGAAAACTGAATTTCATGCAGAAGGTACCTTGCATCATAATGCCAAATGGAAATTCTGTTAAAAATATCTCCATTCCTGTCAGTTTGGGATGTGAACTTATGAAATCAAGTCTAATATAGGAATCCATAACAGAGAAGGAAGAGCAGTAAACAATATGTATCAGAGCTGTGTGGCTTTGCACAAGAATCAAGACCTCAGGGCAGAGGAATGGGTTAATTCTGAAGAATAAGATTACTCCTGAATGGTAATTTCTTGTATTTGATGTGTACTGGATCTAGAAACAGAACAATGTTTTCTCATCTTGATTTCCTTGGGATAGGTTGGGCTCATAGGACCACTGTGGAGAACTTAACAGGGGGGAAGGTGAAGTAGATAATCTCCCTCTACTTTGCTCTTATGAGACCCCACCTGGAGTACTGCATCCAGCTCTGGAGTCCTTAGCACAAGAAAAACATGGACCTGCTGGAGTGAGTCCAGAGGAGGGGTGCAAAGAGGTCCTCAGATGCTCAGAGTCTGAAAGAGTTGGGGTTGTTCCACCTGGAGAAGAGAAGGCTCTGGGGAGACCTTATAGCACCTTCCAGTACCTAAAGGGGGCCTAGAATAGAGCTGAGGAGGGACTTCTTACAAGGGCATGAAGTGATAAGACAGGGCTTTAAACTGAAAGAGAGTAGGTTTAGATTAGATATAGAATGAAATTCTTCACTATGAGGGTGGTGAGGCATTGGCACAGAAAGGCTGTGGGTGCTCCATCCCTGGCAGTGTTCAAGGCCAGGAGGGATGGGGCTTCACACTACCTGGGCTACTGAAAGGTATCCCTGCCCAAGGTAGAGGCATTGGAATTACGTGATCTCTCAGGTCCTTTCCAACCCAAACCATTCTATAATTTTGTGATTCTATGATGAAGTTAACCAGGCCCCAGGCAACCAAGCAAGGAGCTCTCACTCAGGGAAGTTTTTTGTCACCAGCATGGATCTTCAGAGTTGGTCCTGTATGGCAAGGTGTTTTGTTCACCTGGAAGGTGTAATCCTGGCCATGCTCCCTGACAGTCCACTGATCCCACCACAACAATGAGCTGGGTTTCCCAGGGACACAGAGATGTGCAGGTGGACACAACCAACAGAACCCAGTCCCTGGGATGGCTGAGGATGCTTCCCAGCAGAGGAGGACAGCCACCAGCAGAGAGAACTCTTTGGAGCCTGACAGTGTCTTTGGATATTCTCAGCTGTTTGAATCGCTCTGAGGACTGCTGCAGCTGAGCATAGGTTGGAGCTCCAAAGCACCAGAGAGCACGAAGTTGGCTTCAAATTGTCCTTTCTGCTGCCCTTTGCGCTCCGTGCCAAGTAAAGGTCAGCTACCCCTGTGTGTGTCATTGATACTCAAATATTATTTTAGTCAGGAAAATCTCAGGGGAAATGAATCAACAAAGCTGCAGCGGTGGACTTTGCTTTTGACCAAATAAGCTGGACACGTGTGGCCTCGTCTTCCTTGGTTTTGCCTTTTTTTTTTAAGCTCACAGTTGTATTTAACAAAAAAAAAAAAAAAAAAAAAAAAAAAAAAAAAGAAAAAAAAAGAAAAAGGCAGGTCCTCTTTCCTGTGTAGTTCATGGGGAATTGGAACAAAATATAGTTAAAGAAATGTAAGAATAGATTTAGTAGGTTTTTATTAAATTCCACAGAAGTAAAATACATGATGAATAAAACAGGAGAATAGAGAAACAAACAAACAAACATAGATTTGCATATGTATTTGTCCAAAAGATTTGTTTATTTAATCTGTTAAGGTGCTTATTTAACCTTCATATATGTCCTTAGAATGAAAATTATTGTCAGGGTTACATAGTAGCAGCAATGCATAGCAGCACTATCTAAACTATTCGGCCCTTTGTGGGCCTCAGCTGCTTATCTCCCTCTGCCTAACATTCCTTGGAGTCCCCTGAGAGTGTGAGCAGATCTTTCACGGCTTTTCCCCTGTGCTGTCCCACTGAAAGCAAAAAGTCAAGGGAAATCAAGTCTTCCCCACTGCTTCCTTTTTGTCCAGTCTCTTCCACCCTGACAGCTGGGGTCTGGCAGAGATACGTAGGAAGAAGGGTGTGATGTGATTTTTGCCTTGTTCTTCCAAGACAACCCTTCAAACTGGCAGCACATGTGATTTCCAGACAGGAGCCTCTTTCCATCGAGTTCTCTTGTGGGTATAATTCACTGTAACTGCATGTTAGAGTGAATTATACCCACAGGTGTAATGAGAGAATGAGGCCAGCTCCCATCTACATTTCACATGAACTTAGAGTAAAGAGAGCAAGGCAGCAAGCTTTGACTCCTCCTTAGGCAAAAAATAGCTTATTTCAAAAGGTTTGGTTGGGGTTTTTTGGTGGTTTTCTTTTTTGTTTTTTTTTTTGGTTTTTTTTTGGGGGGTGTTTGTTTTGGTTTGGTTTGGTTTTTTGTTGTTGTTTTGTAGTTGGATTTTCTATTTGAATTAAGGAACTGGGATTTTTTTTAAATAAAAACTGGGGCAGGAGCTGGACTGAGTTTGAGAGACTTGAGCCCTCATATGCAGCCCCTTCTATTACTAAGTATCACATCATATGGTCTTTTATCCCATTGCTCATCAAATTCCAGCTGATGGCAGCATAGCCTGTTGCCCAATTTAGAATCTGTTAGTAACACAAGGGAAGAATTCTTCAAGCAGGAGGTGGCTTGTAAAAAGCTTTAAAAGACAGCAAAGGACTGAAAACAGTGGAAATTGAGTTGGCTAAAAATTAAACCAGTCTTTGAAAATCTGTAGGCCGCTGATCACCTAAACCATCTGAGGAACATCAGGATCCCTGCTGTCACCAGGAAAGGGTAGCAATGGGAGGCTGCAACTTTTTGTGAAATCTGTCAGGTTCTAATGATCTCAGCTGGCTATTCCAGATTAAAAGGTGCTTTGGGCTTTGTCACCAGCTGAATCCTGATCAGGGAGGGTCGAGCAGTCTTTCTGCCTTGCACTTACCAGGGAGAGCCTGAGGAACAAGCTGTCCTGCAGCACAGGTGGAGCAGAGTGTGCAGCAGGGACCAGGCTGTGCTGAGAGCAGCCTACATGGGCTCTGTGATGGTGCTGATATCCTACAGGGCCCCATAGCCAGCACCACCAGAAGTGTCTGTCCCTGACACCTCTGAGGTCTTGGCCCAAATTCCCCAAGCAGGATGTGCCTCTCTAGGCCAGGCTGCAGGGGTGTCTGGAGATCTCAGGCTGGGCCAGGGAAATGTGCTCCCTGACCACAGGTCACCAAGAGAGGAGGAGCTACACAAGCTGTGCAGTGAAAGAGATGAGGACTGAGATCATCTGGATCTTCTCCAACTCCCCAAAAGACAAAGCCCCAAGCTCACTCTGCACCAATAGTTTTCTTGGGCTGGGCATTCATCATAGTAGTGTGACACAGCTACAGGAATCCTTATGTCCATATGAACTTCTATAGCCTTCTCATTTTTCAAGCCCCATTTCTACCCTGGCTATTGGTGGGCTTTTCATTGCTTTTGAGACTTCATCATTATGGCTGATTTTTAAGTGCTCCCTTCCTCCAAGGTCAAATATGGTCTATCCCTATATACAGGAACTCAAGCAATGGTGACAAAATACTCGTGTTGATTAAGAGCAAGCTCCTGATAAAAATAAAACATTAAAAAAGAAGCAAAAAGAAGATGGACAGGCTATTCAGCAAGATCTTGAGACACTCCCCAAGCACATGCAGATGAAATTAGAAAAGCCAAAGTTCACCTGGAACTGATTGTGATGAAGGACATGGAGGCTAATGAGAGCTTCTACAGCTGCATCAGCAGCAGGAGGAAGATTAGGGAAAGTATGAGTTCACTACTAAACAGAGCAGGGCCTCATGTAACAGGACATAGAAAAGGCCAATGTACTCAATGCCACCTTCACCTCAGACTTTACTATTAAGTTGAGTTTTATGGAATTGTAGTACCCTGAGACCAGTGGGAAAGTCTAGAGCAAGGATGACTCACCTTTGGTGGAGGGGGATTAGTTTAGAGAATTAAAAAAAAACTATTGGGCATCCTGATGGGAGGCATCTGTAAGTGGTGAGGGAGCTGATTTATATTATTGCAGTGTCACTCTCAATAATCTTTGAAAGGCTGTGGTAATTGAAAGTTTCCTATGGACTGTACTGGAAGAAAGCAAATGTTCCTCCAATCTTCAAGGAATGCAAGGAGGAGAATCAAGGGAACTACAGGCTAGTCATGCACACCGGTCCCTAGAAAGTATTTCATGCAAACCCTCCTGGAAACCGTTTCCAAATATATAAATGACATGAAGATGATTAGAAATAGTCAGCATGCATTTATGAAGAGGAAATCAGCATGACCAGCCTGATAGCCTTTTACAGTGAGATGACTAACTCAGTGCATGAGAGGAGAGCAGCAGACACTGTTTATCTAGGCTTTAGACACTGTCTCCTGTGATATCTTTATTGAAAAACTGTGGAAATAAGGCCTCGAGTGAACAGGGGAAAGTGAACTGGCCAAAAACTGGCTATACTACCAGACTCAAAGGGTCATGGTGAGCAGCATGAAGTGAAGTGGAGGCCATTCATTAGCACTGTATGCCCAGCACTGATAGTGTGGCAAATGCAGTTTCATTCCTTAACTAATGACCTGTGCTTCATAGAGTCATGCAGATCCTCTCCATCCCCTGACCAGGTGCAGACACCAGATGAAGTGATGCCACAGGAAGGGCTACAGCTGTCATAGGATCCTCAGTAAAAACACTATCAAAACTGGATTCAGGATTTCAGAAGAGACCTTTTTGGATTTGAAAAAATCCGACAGAAAACATGTTTTCTAACAGCAATTTTCCTAAGGTCTTGCTTCTTTATGTGCCCAGTAACTTTGCACTGCCTCACCAAATCACAGTCAGAGAATGGTTGAGATTGGAAGGAACCTCTGGAGGTCATCTGGTCCCACCACCTGCTGCTCAAGCAGGACCACCTGGAGCCAGTTGCCCAGGACCATGTTCAGATGGCTTATGAGTACCTTCAAGGGTGGAAACTCCACAGCCATCCTGGCAACCTGTGCCAGTGCTCAGTCACTCTCGCAGTAAAAAAGTGTTTCCTGATATTCAGAGGGCACCTCCCATGTTTCAGTTCATGCACATTGCCTCTGGTCCTGGCACTGAAAAGTGCCTGCCTCCATCCTCATTACATCCTCCATTCAGGTATTCAGATAACCAAAGGTATTGATAAGATCAAGGTCATTGTTAAGATTCCCCTTAACTTTCTTTGATCCAGGCTGTCAGTTCCAGTTCTCTCAGCCATTCCTCACAGGAGTGCTACTGTAGACCCTTAATCATCTTCAGGGCCCTTTTCTGGACTCCTTTCAGTGTGTCAATGTCTTCATGTACTGTGCAGTCCAGAACAGGACCCAGTCAGTTCTTCAGGTGTGGTCCAAACACAATTTCAAGGGGAAAGCCTCTGGCATTCAAACACAGGCTTAGCATCTCAAAGAGAGGAGTCCAAGAATAAGAACACAAAGTTATCAGGACATTTCAGCAACCCAACATTTCTCTGGTCACCAGCACAGCTGTGGTAAATATTTTCTGTTACTAAAGCCATGAAGTCATTTTCCTATCAGCTACTCTTTAATCACCTGTTTCAGAAGCAATTTTCCATTTTAAACCTAGAGGTTGTGTTTTGGCCTTTGCTACCGCAACACAGACCTAGAGGATCTCGTCTGAAGTCAGGGAGTGGTGTGCTAAAAATCTCTCCTTTTGCACTGCCTGGGGAGGAGATTGTAAATCTGTTTATTTCTAGTCTTCTGTCACTGTCTTCAGGGCCCCACTAGTTCAGGGAGTTCTGCCAGGTTGCTTCCAGCTCTTTGCGGCACCTTTGAAGGTCGGCTGCTTCTGGCTGAACTTGCTTGACACCATCACCTTTCTGCCCTGTGTGATGTGTCTTTCATGCAGGTGGCACTGTTCCAGTGTCCAATAAAATTCTAGTGGTTTCTGGCTCTGATCTTGTAAATATTTGCAGGAGGAGCTGCTATCTCAGGCTTAATTAATCACTTTGAAATTCATTGTATTGCACTCACACATAGGCCATTCCACTGGTGCACTCTGACATGAATATATTAGGGGCTGTTTGCAGTAATCTGCAAACAATGTAAAGCATTTTTTATGGAGGAGACACACCTCTTCTGACTAGCATTAAAATAGAGCTGGATTTGATAAAGTGCCTTATGTTAATGAATGCTGGAAATCTGATCCAAATCACACAGGCTTTCTTCAGAAGTGTTTGTCTTGTTTTATTCTGGTATATCATGTTATATGGCAGATTACAGATTTTTCTTATGAACCCTTTAAATCCCAGGACACTCTTGAATTTAAAAAAAAAATTTAAAAAAATGTGTGGGACATTTTGTTTCTTGCTAGATTTTTAAAATGCATCTAACTGATAATATTCCATTCCCTTAAGAGAAAATCTGTACTTTGTCATTAAAAAAATAAATGCCGTATTCACTCTATCAAACAGTATAGAAAAACTCTACTGTAATAGAATATAAAATAATGATTTTTTTTTTCTGTACATTTTAAGCTTTAATAGAATGGCTGGTTGCCTCCTTGCTACAGAGCTCTGTAGAAAGGCTTTAAGAAAGATTCCCATATAATTCCATTAAATTCCATAGTTTCTAATGATGAAAAAATATTTGTATGATGCCATTGTTCCACTTGCTAAAGTTAAGTCATAGTTCTCTTTCCAAACAGCAGCAGAAGGGGATAATGGTTTATGCTGAAAATATTTAACATTGCCACTGTAACAGTGGTGACTTTTGAAGGCTTGAACCCCAGACGCACTATTTCCATCAGTCTACTGGCCCCTGTCTTCTGCAGCACATCCTTACACACTTGTGTGTTTGCCACAGATGTGGTCAGGGTGCCAAGCCTGAAGTGTGGGCGCAGGAAAGCACCACCTTGCCCACACACACCAGACAAGAGCTGTCACTTGCACTGGGAATGTTGGTTAAGTCTGAAGGAAGCTACAACTAAATTATCCTAAGATAGCAGGTTGTGCAGACTTGTTGTGTGTACAGCTAAATAGTTTTGGTGAAGAGAAAATCAGACTGAGCTATAATGTGGCCACAGTTCCTGGCTTAGCACAGGTGAAGAACACTTGTGTAGCCCATGCCGCTTCTGCTGGGAACAGATGAAGAAACTACTGCTAAAACATTTGACACTGTAAAGTTAGACATGTGGCACTTGGCAGAGGCTAATTTGTGTGACACCTTGTTTTGGTTGCTGGCCTAATGTAAAGCCTGTAAGGACCCAGTTCTGTGTGATATTGACAGTCCTGACCAGGGCCTCACAAAGCTCATCAGTGTGAGAGCCGTCACTGATGTGGGGTCCCCTTGCTGGGAATCCCCTGTGAAAAAGTCTGTGCCAGGGTCAGGAACCAGGAATGAGGCAGAAGGGCCTTGCTGTTTGGTCTTCAAAGATGTTTATTATTTTCTTATCACAATTCAGAGCCTTAGATGACAACAGGCTCAGCACACTTCAGTAACATGTGCCAACAAGACGCAAAATGGACGATTTCAAGGGTTCTTATACAGATACCTTATCCAATCAAGTTTTACAACGTACCTAACACGTAGTATGTTTTTATTTTTCTATCAATTCCTATTTATTCTTCAGTCACATAACATCTGAATTGTGACTTTGTCTAACCAATCACTGTGCTACCCAAAACTGAAGAAAATTGAGTAGGAGAAGGAGGAAACTGAGTCAACACCCAAAAGTCCTCCATCTTGTCTTTTATCGACCTTCCATACTAAAACCCAAAACCTACTTTATCACCCTGTGATAAACTACAATATTATCTACTATATATGTTAACAAAAACTCAACTTCTCACAAAGTCCTGGAAGCTTTTTCCATGGCCAAAGATGAAAAGCTGTGCTCTCTAAGGAATAAAACATCTCAGGACAGGCACAGGAGATATTCCTATGTCCTGGATTCCCACACATCAGCAGAGATTTAGAGTTACAGGCCTAGAGGTTCAGCAGTATCTACAATTCTTGCTTAAAATCAGTCTCCCCCATAACAGCTCTGCTGCATTAAGCCAAGCACACAACAATTTACATGATGAACCAGAAAGAAATTGCATATGTTTCACATTTCACACAGATGTTAGATAACATGCTAATTAAAACACATGAGTAGTCTGAGTCCAGGCTTAGTGAGCTTATTTAAATTTGCAAATATGAGCAAACATTCCTCATTCATATGGGAATCCCCATATGAAGTCATGGTGTTGTCATGTGTCATGCGTTGTCACGACATCATACTGTGTCAGGGCATTGAGCTGTACCATTGCCTCTTTAGTCATCCCTTGGCAGGTTCAAGTCTACACTGCTCACTCAGTCAGCCTTGGATGCTGCTATACAAATGTACCATATTTCATGCTAACACTCTTAGTGCTGTTATCAGAAACTCAGGAGCACCATCTTTGTTTTAAACAAATGTTTTCTTTTGCAGACCTGAAAGGAAGTGTGACCAGCCGATGTGCGAAGAGCATGAAGATGAGAGAATTAATATTTATTGTTTGAACTGTGAAATGCCCACCTGCTCCTTGTGCAAAATCTTTGGTGCCCACAAAGACTGTCAGGTTGCTCCTCTCACAAATGTTTACCAGCAACAGAAGGTAAATATCTTTTTGCTTCTCAAAGTCCTTGAAGAAACCTATGGGACCATCAGCAGGAAAGTATTCTCATGAGCTTCCTGCGAGTTTACAAAAGGGTTGGAGTTGCCTTTGCCACTCTTATGTGTGACTGAAAGGCTCTTATAAATCTTTAGAAACTGTTTAGAAACACAGCAAAATAAATTTATGAGAGATCACACAAAAAGATATTACAATTTGTCCCAATTTTGATGTGAAGCTGAGGATCTCTCTTTTAAGTTCCTAATCCCTTTTTTGCAGTGCTTTTAGATCAGACAAACAAGTGGTTATTTCCAGCACTAAGAACTGGAAAGAGAACAGACCATTTCAAATCAAATAGGTATCTATCAGACACTTTTACATTTAAGCATGCCATTTTTAAGAAAAATTGAGTGAAAAACCTCCTCCTGCAAGTGAATGAAGGAATATTCAATAGTTGGCAGCACAGGATGTACCTAACATCTTCTGCCCTTGCTGTCACCACTAAAAGACTTGTTTATTTTTAATACAGTGTTAATTTAAAACCTGACTCACTGGGTTATCCTCCTGAGATAAACAGCTCATTTTTCTGGAGGGCCCCAGTGGGGCAAGCAATCAGACAGGCCAAGTTTGCAATCCCAGCCTTCAACTTTGTCACGCAGATGCATGTGTGTGTGTAAACTACAAATGAGCAGTTGCTTTAGGAAAGGAGTTAAAAACATCCTTTTCAATCAAAAAAAGGTGGGAGAAGAAGGAGAAGTTTCTTGGACTGAATCCATGCCCCCAGTCACTCATTGTGCATGGAGATTTGCAAGCTGTGTCTTCCCCTCCAGAGTGACCATGGAAAGGGGCTGTCACACCCAAGATGAGAGACATAACCTGATGGCTGCAGGAGCCTTTACAGAGCTGTGAAGGCCTCAAATGATCCTGTACAGAGCTGTGGAAGCCATAGACACAGATGTTTCTGTTGCTACAGCGGTGTGCCAAGGGCCCCTTGCACTCCCCAGCACCCTCCCCAAGTTCCCTAGGACTGGCTTCTTTGTCTCTCTTAGGGGTACCTCACAATCATTTCCATCCCCTCACTCAGGTTATTTTCTTTTTCCACTCATTCTCCTCATGCCAGTGGCTCAGCCTCTACTTTCTTCTTCTTTTCTCCTGTCCTCTCTCACCCCAATGCCAGCCCCACTGCCTGCATGGTAGGGACTCTGTAACTCTTGTTCCCTCCAAGTCCATGGACCACCTCTTCTCTATTCCAAGGCCAAGAGCTACAGACCTCAGGGAAACACCACAGAGGTGTGGCTAGACCCAGACACTGAAAAACCAACCCCTCAAGACTCTTTTCTCTCAACAAACCCAAAGAAAATATTTGAGGCCTGTTGAAACAGCACTTCAGACAAAATCATCTTCTAGAAGAACTTCCTAGAACAAAGTGTTTCCCTCTTTCCAAACCACAGTTTCTTCTCCATTAAAAATTCCAAAATGTCAGTGATTTCAAAGTGTATTGAGGGAGGAAACAAATGTCAAAATGCAAGCAGGTATGTTGTGGGCACATAAAGCTCCAATTTTTCTCAGTTCTGGTGGAAAGATGGAGCAATATCCTAGGTATGGCTTATTTGTCCCCTGCTCCTGACTGTTAGATGTGTCACGCTGAAGTGTGACAGCACCTAACACCCCTCTTCTTGTTTTCCCCTTACTGCCTAGTCTGAGCTGAGTGATGGCATTGCAGTCCTGGTGGGGAGCAATGACAGAATGCAAGGGATTGTCACGCAGCTGGAGGAGACCTGCAAGACAGTTGAGGTAGGTACCACCTCTATAAATGCAGTTATGACTGTGTGGCATTGCATCTTTTAAACTTCTGGTAATGACCATTCTTTAATGGACCTCGCCTTACCCAAATGCATTCCCACACTGTTTCACTAGACCATTCCTCGTGGTTTTGTACATTATCACGATGTACCGCCTCAATCAAAAGGTACATCCTGCTCAGCACCTCTGACATTTGCTATATGGTGGAGGATAAGCAAGACTTGCTCAGTATTGTTAGTGGAATAGGATCTCACCGAAGTTAAAAGCAGATCCTCCAAAATGCCATCAGCTTCCAGCTCATTTAACACCTAAGATTGGATTCTAGAGCTGTAAAAGACCAGATAGTCTGAAGTCTGACAGGTCAGGTGAACAGAGCCTTAGTCTCAGCCACAGAGTGGGCACAGCATGGTTCACAGGTATGTCAGTATTTGTTCTGTATTTGGCTGCTTTGCCTTCTGCACAGAAGCAGTGTTTTAATATGTTGTCCCTTAAGGAGTCTGGTTTCGTTGCTCATGGGAGAGAAGAGTTTGGGTTCTTACTGGACTTTCTGGTGAAGACCTCACTCTGGCAGAGCTGGAATTAGTTTTGTGTTATTCAATAGCAGAAGTGGCTTTCACTTTCTGTGAGAGCTTTTACATCAGCAAAGCAAATATAAACATCAGCTTTGATCAATCACAAAACAATAGGCTGAAAGGAGTTCATATGAATTGATTTTGTGATCAGAATTTGATGAAGCATCTAGTGAAGGAGTCGCATCCCTCTCAGCCCAATTAGACTTATATTGACCCTTCAGAGCTGGAGCAGAAAGGAGAAATGGTAGGGAAAAATATGTTAATCCAAGATGTACAGATTCTAATTAGTAAGAAAAAACAATTGCACAATCTGTGTACACAATTCTGAGCAAGAAGGAACAGAAAATGTCTGAGTTTGTTTCAAAGACCATAAAACCATTGGCCCAAGTATAAGAGAGAGCACATTAATGGCAGTCAGAACTTTGTAGCTGGGAAGCCTTCACGCTGCATGGATGAAATTGGCTGCTATCAGGACTTTGCAGACAGAAACAAGCCTTTCAAGTAGGTAAACTGCAGAAATTTGAATTATACAAAAGCAAAAGCTTACATTCATTTAAGTTGAACTAGCTGAACCAGAAACAAATCTTCAAACACCTAGTCTGAAGTATGAAGAAAACACTGCACTAAAAATACCTTAAAAAATACAGCAGTTTCTGAGACTAGCTCCCTCAGAGCTATCCACTCAGTTTAAAATCTAACCTTTAAAGTCAAAGCCCAAAGAAAATGCTGCCACTTTACCTTCATATATTTTATCAGGCTTTTCACCTTTAAAGTCAAAGATTGCAGAAAACAGATCGTAGAGTTTACCTTGGCACTTCCATGATACATTTCAAGCAAATCACTTTTCCTACTATGCAAGGGCTTTTTGTGATTTGACATCAGTTTGTCCTTGAAGACAAGAAATTACAGCTGGAAATCAGAAATGTTTACACATGGAAATAAGACAATCCAGGATTGTCTCTTCTTTCTGCTTAACACTTTGCAGAGAACAATAAATATCTGCTTTAGCAAAAAATACATTATCATTTTACTTTTAGCTGGAATAATTAATAGCCTACAGTTCTACATTTAGCCACTGCTCCTGTCCAACCTTAAAAACCAGAAAAGCAAAAAAAAAAATACTTGTACAGCTTTTAACTGATTGGAAAGCAGATCTAATTCACATATTACGCTGAAAATTGAGAAAGGAATATAAAATGCTAAATACCAGAAAACTGTAATCAATAATTAGGTTCTGTTTAGCTCTGTAAATGAGTCTAATAACAAAGGAAAAATTACAGTGTTTTTTCAAATGCTAGGAGCATAGGCCAGTCAATACAGGTCCTTCGGAACAAGCAGTGAGATTCACGCTCAGTAGCAAGGACTCCTTTCTTTTTGATGTAGCTGTACTTTAAAAAACAAAAAGGCTGAAAACTTTTTAGAATGCAAAGTCATCTATTTGTTAACCTTTTTCATTACACAGAATCTGATTAGAGTAATTCCATCAGACAGAGACTTCATATGGGAAATTTTTTTATGCAGAAAGAGAATATTTCAGAAATATTTCAGCATTTGCAGTTAGAAACCTGTTTTGCACTCTCACTCTTGAGACTCACAACTCTATAATATCTACTGGCTGGAAGTATCATCTATTAGTGCTTAAAGACAGGGAAGGATCTCTCAGGGCACCCTGCTATCGCTTGCTCTTCTTCCCATAACACTTGTCCTGTGTCAAATGACAAAGATAGAACACACCTGTCTTGAAATTAAGGGTGTTTTACAAGTGATCTGAATGACATTTCATAGGGACAAAGCTAGGAGAGGAGTGGGAGAAGATTATTTGAGGTCTGAACAGAAAGGGACACTCAGAAACCATGACTCACTTGGTTTGAAAACTTTCTTAACCCCACCCTGGAAATGCACTAATCAGGAATTTCTGGGAAGTGACAAGGACTCCCAGGAGGGCAGGACAAGCCTGTGTCCCCTGCGAGGAGTGCCTGTTTAGCCTAGCCCTCCTCACTGGGAAGCAGAGGTGGATACTTGGGACAATGCATTAAGGTGTGCATTCAATCCCCTCTCCACCCTCATGTAGACAGTGACTTTTAGCCAGATGTAGATCTTTGAAAGGCTTTCTCCTTTGAATTATACAGAGCAGACTATCACCACTCATAGGAATGGGCTCTGGCTGGAAGTCAAGAAAAAAATGGGAATCTCTCTGGCCAAGTGCTGTGAATAATAAGTCTTATCACTACCAAAAGTTCTGTGGGACTGTTAATAATCCTGTGCTGCCAGAATATCAGCATTATGCCTCAAGGGACAAAGATGAGGAATTGATCCAGCCTCAGTTCCTAGGAAGAGATTTAAATAATCACCACCATCCACAACCAGGTCTGACCACAATAAGGTTATGCCCCGGGCACACAGATGACTCAAGTACTTCTATTTGGTAGGCCTCAGACATTATATATAATCTGTCCCCCATTTCCTCATCGTAAATCCTCCTTCACAAGTGCAGTTTGTTCTTTGCAGAGAGTGCTCAATGCAGCAGTCATCAAACCCATCCTCCTGACTCAGTGAAAGATGCTGTTGTCTGGTTGGAGGGACAGTAGAAGTGTCTCAAGAAATGATGTGAAAATCAGTGTCTGAACTGATTCACCATAGGGTTGGAATCTGATTCCTCCTTCTTGTCTTTGTGCTTCTGTCACACACCATTTTCTTTGCAGAATCTCCACCTCATTTAGTGCACAGTAAATTGAATATAATGGACACCTCTTGTCCAAATAGAGTCTAAGAGGGTGTATGTGAAAATCAAGCCCAGCCAGGATTGCTCCAGGTACTCTGGTATAAAAAGAAAATTCTCCAGAGCTTTTTGAGATGCTCACTCCTTTTAAAACCATTCTGTTCACGCAAATGGACCCAGCTGCTAATACGGTGGGAGCTTTTACCTTTTCTGCAGACTTTGATGTATCACTACAGACATCATAAATACCTTTTTGCTTTTTTTTTAGCAGACTCACAAGTTATACAATAACCTGTTTGGGGGCTTTCAGTGGCTTGAAACTCAGAGTTTGAGAAGAGTTTTTAAACTTTTGTTCCAACAGCTTGGACTTTGAAAATTATAAAAGTCTCTGGGGTCATTCAGAATCCTTTGCACTGCTCAGAAAGAGGAATTTCTTTGATGAAAATGCTTCCAAGTAACTGTAAAAATAGAAACCCTTTTAAGAACATAACATGTTTAACATAAACCAAATGATTCACAGGAATGCTGCAGACGACAGAAAGAACAGTTGTGTGAAAAATTTGATTATCTCTATTCTGTACTGGAAGAAAGAAAAAACGAGATGACACAAATAATCACTAGAACCCAGGAGGAGAAACTGGAACACGTCCGCTCCCTGATGAAGAAGTATGCGGATCACTTGGAAGCTGTGTCAAAACTGGTTGAATCGGGAATCCAGTTCATGGAAGAACCAGAAATGGCTGTGTTTTTGCAGGTATAAAGTCTATAAATAGAGATAAAGAAAGAATGATGGGTTTATTGATATATTATTTAAGCATTTCTCGATAGTAGGCCCATTCAGTTTGTTTATCTTCAAGTGAACATGTATACAAACTCGTTTTTTAAGCACATGAATCAGCTCAGACAAATAACTACTCTTCTTGTGAATAGTATCCAAATCAGGAACACTAGTATTTGCTATTTGCACCAAATTATGCTATCCTGTGTATGAATTTCTGATCCCCTTTAAAATAAATAGGAATTTAAACATTTTCCAGATAATCTCTATTTTCCTGCAATGCTGGGGGTGGGACAATATGTTCATGTGGACATGAACTTCCAAGAATTAGAGGTTTCACTTGTAAATTGACAAAACTATTACCTTTTCAGTAATTTATGTGCTAAGCTACATTTTGATAACTTTACTTTTTTTCTTCTGTTTTCTTACTGTAAATTTAAGAGAGATGAGTAGGGAACCATTAGCAGCTTATACAATGAAGTCATTGGTGTAGAATTTTTGTCTTGCAAGTTTACAATTCCTCTATATTAATAGCTGGAAGGGCATTTTCTACAAAACAAAACAAAACAAAAACAATAACAACAACAAAAACCCCACAAACAGAACAAGAATAAAACAACCAACACTTTCATCTAAGAATTGCCTTTGAAGAGTACAATATTCTTCCAAGACAAATAGAATTTTGCCTCTCCAAAAGGATCCCCTTATGGATAGTCAAAGATGTAATTACTGTGACTAAAGAGAGTAACAGAACAAATGTTTCTGACCACAAACAAAACCAAAATAAAAGAGGAAAAATATTTCCATTTGGGTTTTTTCTACCATCTTTGCATATTTCCTATCATATTCACGTTTTAATTAAAACGTCTTTGAAGAACTAAAAGGTTTACTCAGCTGTATACTAATTACCATCCAAAGTTCATCTCATTCCTAGATGTCATGGCTGTCACTTATGAAATCTTTATTAGTGGTTTTAAAATCTGCCATTGTAAGAATTATTTCTCAATGCATAAAATCTCTGAAAAAATTGAATCGTTTAAGAAGTCAGTTATTTCTTTTTTGTTTCTACAGAATGCCAAGACATTGCTACAAAAGTAAGTATTTAAACTTGAGACTCTTGTTTTTTATAATCACAATTTATAAATTTATCTTCAAATCCAATGCAATAACCAATCTCTATTTTAGAATTACTGAAGCTTCTAAAGGATTTCAAATGGAAAAAATAGAGGATGGGTATGAAAATATGAACCAATTCACAGTGAACCTCAGCAGAGAAGAAAAAATAATACGAGAAATTGATTTTGACAGAGGTATGTAATTTATTTCACCAAAAATTCTTTCTTATATAGCAGCTGCATGTGATTCACATGATGATACTAAGTAGGAAACCTCAAATCAGATATTTCTCTCTATGCCAAAATGTAACTAGAGAATTATGTATCAATTATAATCAAATATAGGTTTATTTCTCTGAAGTGCTTTTTAGGATAACTAATGTAATTATACAAAAGAAAATCCAGTGGTAAAGGCCTCCCTCTGGAAACAACCTGAGCCACAACTGCAGACCACACGATATGTCAGATGGCACAAAAGCAAGGGTTTGACCAAGTTTGACAGTCTTGTTTAGGCATGTTGTTATCTCAAACTTCCAGTCATGCACTGTAAAGTACCGACCTGGTAAAGAATTACAAAGACAGCTTCAGTGGCATTAAAACAAACATATACCTAGAATTGGAAGAAGGACCTTTTTCATGATGGATTGTGCCAGATAGCCTTTCCCCAAAATGTGCTGTACATTCCTCATGAGGATAAGTGCACTGACAGGAATTCTTGTCCTCCTTCCCATGGAGAGGGCCAGTTATAGATTTTAACTGGCATATGTGCTCAGTGTCTTCCCTGCCCAAAAGCTCCTGCTGACAGCTCCATGGCAGTGCCCAGTCCAGGCTGGGGGGAGCAGGCTCCTCACCAACACCCTCTCTGCCAGGCAGAAAATTGTCAGTGATTTTGCCTTGCAACTGCAAAACGGCTTTTTAATTACCTAAAGACTGAAACCATCTTCACATAGTCTCAATCTGCCCTTTTACATGTGTCCTACCAGAGGAGGAGGGAGAAGAAGAAGAAGAGGAGACAGAGGATGGAGAAGGCTTGGCTGAAGTCCACACAGAGTCATCAGGAGAGGAGGAGGAGGAGGAGGAGGAGGAGGAGGAGGAGGAGGAAGAGGTGGAAGAGGAAGGGGTGGAGGGAGCACCACAGCCACCTCAGCAAGACCCTGAAGCACAGAGTGCAGGGGCAGAGCCCCTGGCTGAACCCACTCCAGCACCAGTGCTGGCTGCCCCAGCTGGTCAGGTAAATGTCTCTGCTGCCCCACTGCCCTGCCAGCTATGCTGAGTGCTCCTGGCAAAGCCAGAAATGCTCCCCTGTGTCCTGTGGGCACCACAAGTCAGGGGCAGGGCTAAGGGAGTCAATGCACTGGAGGACAAATTAATTTATTGCCCTTGTACCCATATATGCAACTTTACTTTGACCTGTGCATGTATCATTTGATAAGCAAAAAATGAGCTGCTAGGTAAATTAAGATATATATGGGATACATAAGTTATAAATAAAAAAGACTCCATTTGGGAGTTAAGTGCATTACAATTAATGTTTTGCTTGCTGTGATTTAACTCAGACTAACTGTTATAAATGAGATGATTGTTAAAATATTTATACTGAGAGAATTTGGCATTCCCTCTGGAAGGGAATTTAGGAAGCTTTCCACCACCAGTCTTTAGATTATACTTCTGTTAATGGCTCTTGCTGCCTTCTGCTCTGAACTTCCTTGGGATATATCATGGAAGATGCAGGAATATCATACACCAAACAGGAGAGGAAACTACTTCTTACAACCTAACAGCAAACAGGTTCAGGGTGTGAATATTTTAGGCCAACGCTTTTCCCAGGGAGTTTGATTAGAATGAAACCATAGTTGCTGCTTATTCTAAAAGATGTACAGTTAAAAATGTACTTCATGTGCTACTTTAGTTTGCCTTGCATGCCATTAACTTAGCAAATTCTCCTCTTACACAACTTACTCAGGGACGTTGCTGAGGGGGATAAAGGCCTCTGTGAATATATATGAGGAGGCCTATGTGAAAACAAAAAAGCACACAAAGGATCCAAAGGATTGTAGCAAGCTTCCCATATAAACCAAGTGAAAATAAATACTATAGATAAATTATTTCTTTTGCCTAAAAACATATGTGAGTTTTCACCAGTCATGGGAAGACGCTCTTAAATCAGGCTTTACTGATTTAATAAAAATTTGAAGATTTGCACTGACTTAACTAAACTTGTGTTCCCTAACTGGTGCAGGGTTTTATGCAAACAGGAAATAGACATAAGCAATTCTGCCCACCAACATGAATTCTCTAATTTCTAAGGCTATAGTGAGAAAGGTACAACATGCTGCTCTAGAAATTGTAAAAATCTATTAGGATATAGTCAGGCATAGAGTCAGACATGGTATGCAGGTGTTGTGGTGTGGGGGATACCTGTATTTGAGTTTTGCCTTCTGGTGTAAGAAGGCACAGCGGAAATGCAGTGGTGAAAGCAGATTGTGTGTGCAGAAACCCCAGGAGCTTGATGCAGGTAGAGAGGTGCAGTTCATCTAGGTGCTTCTCTTCCTGGTGGGCAACAGTGCGTGGCTTACAGCATTGATGGCAAGGCTCGTGGGCAAATGCTTCTCTCCAGTATTCCCTTTATTCTGACTGCTCATAGCAACAGACTCATTGGCAGAAGTGTTATTCTTAACCTAAAATCCAGCCAGCCGTTTCAAGGTACCTACACCTGTCATTCATGGCTGGTATGGGTTCATGAGGCTCTTACGCAGAATTTTTTAAGTTTTAGAATTGAATTGAGGGTTTATCTGAATTAAGGAGCCCCTTGCTCACTCCTTTCTCAGTTAGCATCCCCTTCCCAGCTAGTTCTACCCTCCTGTTCTGGTTTTGGGTTCATTTATTTTCTTTTTCTTGTTTGTGTTTCTCAAACAACAGTTGCTTTTGCTTCGCGTTTTGATTGCAGTTCTTTCAGATCATATTAGTAGGACAAATCTATGCCTTGCAGTGATATCTAACAAACACAACATGCACAACAAGGTGACTACGGCAGGAAGGTAACGTGGTGCACTCTGCTTGTTCTTCTCTTTATGTGTCCTGATTAAGGATGTTGTTGTGACACCAAGTGGTTCTCAGCAGACTCCCGAGTCTGACACTCAAGTGCCGGCCACAGCAGGAACCGTCGATCCCTTGTTTTACCCTAGCTGGTATAAGTCCCAATCACGGCAACCAAGCGCTCCAAGCCCAACCCCGGTGAGTGGGCTGGGGAAAGTAGGGACTCCTGTTTCTCTGGAAACAAGTGCCAAGAAGGCAGAAGCCCCGACAGCAGCAACAATCGAGGAGAGTGCACCGGGGAGTGGTAAGGAAGGTAATGCCACTGCAGCGACGTCCAAGGTCAGTGCTTCCCCAGTCACCCCCGAGTGCTGGGACGTGCAGCAAGGCGGGAGCAGCCATTGTTACGGAAAATGTGACTTCATTTTCCTCTGCATGCTAAAGAATAAGAGCAATTTCAAAAAAAAAAGAAAACAGCACAAATTGTCATTTCAGCAAATCCGCTGGATTTATAGATGGTTTCAATATGTGACAGGCTGACTGTAGCTTCAAAGCAGCATGCTGGTGGTTGCTTGTGCTTACCTGCCAGTACACCTTGCTTGTGGCAGCTGTTATCCAAGCTACTCATGCGCAGGAGCTGCCGGAGAGGCCGATGATGTCTATGCACATCAGATATTTGCACGTGTTAGTGGCAGAGAAATCCTGTGCATGAGGTTACTCTCATCACCTGCTGACAGTCTCTATGTGCTCTCCTGACGTGACTGGTTGAGCAGCTATGGCTTGGCTTCGCCTTCTGCAGCTCTGTGGCTGCACCCGGTGTGCTTCCCCATGTGAACATGAAGCTGTGCAAACACCCAGAGCCTTCCTGTGTGTTTGATTGCTTCTCAGTAAGGAGTGTGATTTCCTGGGTTCAGATCTGGGGCAGAGGGTTTGCTCCAAGGATTCTTGGGGTTTGATTAAAAGAGAGCATGAAGATAACACATTTCAGTTCAATGTTAGATGCTCGGCAGCACGATGGGATAACAGATACTGATGTGTTGAGTACGGGAGGATTTTTTCCTTAAAATGACAATATTAGAATTGGTATTACCTGAATTTGAATAATCCTCCTTCAGCACATGTATACAAACTCCACCTGGGCCAAAGATACGAGGAATAGAGCTGAGGGAGCTGTGCAAAGATTTGCACACTACACCAGATCCTGCTCCAGTGTCTGGTGACCAGCCCATAAACAGCACTCTGTAAACTGAACCATCATAATTTACAGGTTCTAGCTGCATGTTTTAACAAAGCAATTACCTGTATGTGTGCAATAAGAGGAGATTATGTGTGTGTGGGTGTGTGAGAAAAAGCAAAAGTGGGTATTAAGTATTTCATGCTGTTTCCTTTAAGTGTAGCGATGACTATATAGCGTACATAAGCAGCTATTATATGATATATAATTATTATATCTATATTACAGCTTATAATATATATTGTATTATAAGCTATAATCAACAATTACAGACTGTATGACAACAGATCATGTGCCTGGCAAAAAGTTAGGAGAAGGAGTTCACAGAGATATGATAAAAGGGACACTTACCTTCTGCTAGAGGTTTCAGTCAGTGACACTTGAATTTGGTGGCTGACTTTGCTGACTTTCTTAACAAAAGCAACATTTGGCTACTAAATTTCAGTGGCAATTTTTCAAGCCAGGGTTTAATTTGAGAATATTTGAGTGAAATAAAAACAAAAGTACTTTAAAATTATCAAATGTACTCTGACATTGTTGTCTTAAGTATGTACGAAATGAGCTGG
Source organism: Bombycilla garrulus (assembly GCA_013400315.1). Taxonomy (NCBI): domain Eukaryota; kingdom Metazoa; phylum Chordata; class Aves; order Passeriformes; family Bombycillidae; genus Bombycilla; species Bombycilla garrulus. The sequence goes on along the minus strand of VXBU01013641.1, from coordinate 2,330,302 downwards.
CAAAAAGTAAATTCACAGTGAAATTTATCAGTGCTCTTTCTTCTTATCAGTTACACTGATGACTAGGCAGCCTAACTCTACCATAGGTGGGTAAATTCTATACTAGGTTAATTTCCTGGGAGCTTGCCTAAGTGTGGTCTGTGTCACTCAGCCCCAACAACAAGAAAAGGAAAAAACTTGTGTTTGATGTGGGCAGCTGTCTGAAAAACAGCAGCCTGGTAGCCAGCTTTCTTCATTGAGTACCAGGAGCAAAAACAGGCACATAGGAAAGATGTCAGTTCCTGCTGGCATGTGAGTTTGGGGGTGCTGCATATGTTCCTAAATTACAGGTGACACTGGCATTATGGAAGAAGGAGGAGGAGGATGCTGAGAAGAGCAGCTCATGGTTCTGGTGATGTGGGAGAAAGGAGCAGGGGAAACAGCTGAAGGTGGGATTGCCAATGGGCTGGAGACAGAGCAAGAGACAGGAAAGCACAAGAAGCAGAAAAGTGCAGAACAGAAAAAGTAGAGTTAGCAAATGAGGGTGATGAGGGCCATGAGATGATGCTGTGGTCAGATTTAAGGATCTGAGCTGAGATGTGTCTGTGTCACAAAGGAAATGACTGCTGTTGTGGGGCAGTGATCATTTTCAAGTATGTGAACTTCAACTTTGTATTTTCCTGCATGTGGTTTTACACAACCCACTCTGAAATGCTATATTCCCTTATACTTTTTTTAAACCCCAGCTAATGTTCTTCACACCACCATATTTACTCCCTTTCTCTAATTAAAGTATATCATGGAGAAGTCCTGTGGAAACAGAGCTTTTTCACAGAACATAGTGATAATGACTAGTTCGTGTGATGACAACACTGGTGAAGCACTCTTCTTATTTTCTCACAGGAGTTAGCATTCTGCTTAACACTTTTGGCATTTCTTATCATACTACATCATCTTTGGAAACTGATTCAATACATGATTTGTACTTTCATGGGTAGGAAATATTTCATTTTACCATTAACTAACAGTTCAAATAGTGTAAATGGTGATGTTCCTAGATAGCTTTAAAGGATTTTTCCCCTTCTTCCCATCCAAAAACATCATGCTAGTTCACAATACGAGCTGCCTAAATCATTTCTTCCTCCTCACGAATGCCATCCTTCAGCTTACTCCTGCATGGTTAAACTTTGCATCTCCCTGGTTCAAAATGAAAAGAGACATTTGCTCTTGCAGATATATGGGCTTTTATTTCAGTTGCTGTTCAGATGACCAGCAGGATGGAGAACCTGTTGGTTGACAGATGTGAAGAACACCAAGTTTGTTCAGTCCAGTGAGTAGGGGAGGAAGAGTTGGAGAGTAATGATTGCCATCAGAGGGGTTAAGGTCAGCAAAACAAATCCACTGAATAAGCCTGCTGCCAAGGCGAGCAAATCACCTTGGGTGATTTCCCAAGCTCCCACCAAGCTCCCTTTGGGTGGATGGGTCGAGGCCCACTCTCCAGAGGTCCCCATGGAAATAATGGAAAGGGTCCCCTCACACAGCACACCCCACATTCCCTTCAGCTCCCACCACAAAGCTATCTCTCACACATTCCCAGTGAGCATGGAGTGCCAATCATGGCCCTGAAATCCAGCATTTGCAGGAATCCCACCCAATTTTGACAAAGGCTTTTTTTCCTAAGGTCACATTAAGAGCTGAAATATCCACAAGATCAAGGACTAAGAACTTCACTGCCAAGTGAAGTTGTCCCAAGTACAAATTCCGTAGTTTAAACCTTAACTATTCTGTAGCATCTCTTCCGGAATAACCCCTTTTTTGGTAAACAATGTCCGTGACTTAGTTCTTCCAGCTCCAAATTCGTGCCACTCTTAGGTAAGACATACATGTGTGTTCAATTTTCAGTGTGATATGACTGATCTACAGAGAATTCTGTATTACAGCTGGGATATTTAATGTTATTTACTGAAGACCAAAAACCTCTGACTCAAAACACCTGTAGTTACCTTTGGGTATTTGCTCAAATGACAGACAAATTCAATGTTGATCTGTTCTTTAAAGCAGAGATGATTGGTTTTCCCTGCTCACTTTCTGCACTGTACTCTCAGCACTGTACATGATATGGAGCATCTATGAAAAATGACAAATTATTATTCAGCTTTTATGTGCAGAACTTCCAGCACTATGACTGAAGAATATCTCTCCATTAAAAAAATAAAAAGGGAGAGGGAAGAAGTTATCATCTACATTTTAGTTGCATAAATTAGCCAAAAAGATTCACTGCCTGATAGTAATTTGAATTTGAAGAGCATTGGACAATGCGAATCTCAATTAAGTTCATGGATCATAGTTTAATTTTCATTTACATGTGTTTGGTTTTGAATTTTTTTATTATTATTACGAAGGATATAGAGGTTGTTTTTACTCCTGGGAAATCAGACATGTGAAGAACACTGTGCTTTCTTTTCCCTCTCTTTCTTTTTTTAAATTCAGAATACTTTTTGAAATAAAAATAGGCAAATGCAGAAAGCTCTTATGTCTACCATTTGAGACCTCTTTCTATGTGGTCTCCAGTGACATCTTTATGATTTATTTAGTAATGAAGTAGAAAGGAGGTGAAGGAAAAAGACATTTTGGTCTCAGATTCTATTTGCATAAAAATGGTTTTATTCTCCATGCATAGTGAAGTGGCTGGTTAGACAGTTTATGTGTCTTCATCTTTCATGTGAAGGATCAGGTCACTGCCCTTGTTCCTTTGTGTGATAAGCTCCTGAAAGTCTAATAACAAAATTACTTTGAATAACTGTATAATTATTTGTAATAGTAATATAAATCTGCATGATTGTCATCATAAGAGCAGCATATCATTTATTTTCAGGCTCTTTTAAAAGAACGCACCAATAGGGTTTTCACTGTTTTTCAGTAGCAAAAAGACAGCAGTTCCCCTATTAATTCCCAACATTTACTTTATGTAAGGGTTGTTTCACTCCAAGAAATTGTATTGATGCATCTACACATTTCCTCCAGAGTGTGGGAGGGTGTAGCAGCAGGGATAAGGCAACAGGAGTTGCAGCCCACAGGTGTACAGATTGCTTGGTGTAAGTATGGCCAAAAGAAGATTATTCAGCATGAACAAAACAGATAACTCTGCACTAGACAGCTTCATCCTTCTTCAGGGAGTGCCTAAGTCAGCAGTGTGGTCACCACGGGCTGCTTCTGCCTCTGACAGGGAATGAGAGGCATCTCCAGTAAGAGAGAATTCAGCAGCAGCTGCTGCTTCTCACTTGGCACCCCTTGCACCTGCCTGCTGAGTGTGAGGTGACATTGCTCCCAGCCCCGCCGCCTCTGTTCGGTGCCCAAAGCTGGGGGGAGCTGAGCCTTTGGAGATGACAGCCAGCAGCACATGATTACAACACAGGGAGCAGGAATAGCATCCATGGAGGGCCTTGCCACCGTGGGGAGGGATGTATCAGTGGTGAGTGACACAGACATTAGCAAGCAGCCCTTTCTAGTGCATGGGAGAAACATATCTTGGAGTCTCACAACTTTCCCTGATCATATTTTATCAGCAACACCTCTCATGCAGTGAAACCATATAAATTTGTGAGTGTTCATGAAAGTCTTGGTTTGTCTGTGGTGACCCAGTTTATTTCACCTAAGGTGAATACTGGACCCTGCATTCCGTTGCTCAAATTCCCCATAAGAAAAGGGTCTGTCTGTGGCTCCAAAGGACTCCAGTGCATACATTTAGCCCGAAAGGAAGTGCAAGTTAATCATCCACAAACAGGGGTCTGATTTAATTTCCCTTTGCAGCCAGCAAGTACAGTGCTTTAATTCCATGAGGATATAAAATATAATCAGCACTGAACTGTTTGGGAGGAGAAATACTAATGGAATGGCCTATGCTAATCTTCTTTCATTAGTTTTTAAATTTTCTATTGCTTGCTCGCAACCTTATGCCATCTGCCAGAATTACCATAAGGACAGTCTTCTCTGTATTCATGTACTGTAGTTCTCTTTGCCCTGCTGCTGAGTATTTCAATTTCAGGTGGAGATCCTTCAATTTTTTTTTTTTCTATGAGACAGCTTTAAATCACATCAGAGAGGTCAGTATTTAGCTAAGTTTTAGCTGATTGGTTGTCATGTCAATATGCAGACAACATGGACAAAATAAGATCATTGAAAACCAAAATAAGGCCAGGAGATTACGCTGTGCTCTTTGTTCACATGCCTCCACTTTTCCATCAGAGTGTAAAAGGCATGGTCCCACATTTTAGCACAGCACTGCTCTGGAATGTTTGCACAAGCATGACAGCAGAACACACAAATAACAAATGTTCTCTTCACCAAATGGGAAACTCAGTCTTGCCAATCTGCTCAGGTAAGGAAGACAAGCACCCCCTTTAAGCCTGCTGTTCCAAGAGGGATTTCTTGCTCAAGAGAAGGCAGTCTTGAAAGGCTGGATCTTGCAGGAATGGTGCTAAGAAAGGGTCCCCATTCCCCCTGGCCCACCCGACACAGCCTTCCCACAGTTTCTCCCAGAGCAGAATAAGAAGATTTTCAGCATCAGCCACAGGCATGGCCCAGGTAGCTCTCTTCTAAGACACCAGCTGCTGCTCCAAAGGCTCTCTGCTCCCTGCAACAAGTGGGTTTAGTGCTAATGAAGGATCCAGGAATGCAGGCAGCAAGAATCAACTTGATATTTGCAACCTAGTTCTTGACATACCTATATTTTACCTTTCCTTAGGTAGAAAATTTATGTGTTTATTCCTGTACCATTAAAAAATCTGCAAGGTTTGACTGAATGAAAATTAGTCATCTGTCCTCCATGAAGCTGAGCTTTTTGTAGGAGACCCTTGAATCAGCTGGTATAGAAGCCCAAATCAAACTGTGTTTCAATCTTCTTTCTAAATATCTTTTAAATTTCACCCTGGGGGGACAAAAAGCATTCAGCCTGTACCTGAACTATAAGACAAATACTAAATGCAAGAAATTCAGTTCGCAGTCAAGAAATTCTGCCTTTGCTTCTCTGTAGTTTGACTCAGTGAGTTGGGGCTCAGTGATAGCAGCTACGCCTGTGGCCACTCTGGCTGATGTTCAGTCGATGGCAAATTTTGCCTGTAAATTTCCATTTTGGATCTTGCCTTTGTGCTTCAGGTGAATTTTTTTTCTCCTCAGTTTGGCAATACGTGCAGAGGAAATCAGGAAAGTCTTGATTGTTCCTCTTTTAACACCTCCCTCTTCCTTAATTTTGAGAATTACCTGGGTGATTCAGAGGCAGCAGTGATGAATCGTGAGGGCAATGCATTAAGACCAGATTTCAGACAACAGTTTCTCATAATTAATATGAGTGGCAAATAATTCACCTGAAGTTTTCCCTCAAATAGTCTGCTCTGCTGTTTGTCTGGTGAGTCATAGATACCATCTGATTTATGGATATTTCATTTTTTTCGGTCTATTACTAGTGAAAGGATCTCCACAATGACAGTTTGGACAAAAATATTATTTTTCCTGTTGAAATTAATACAAAGCCATGCTCACCTAGACATTGTCTTTCTGTGACTAGCTCATTTAAATACTGAGTTCTACCTCCATTCAGCCTCCTCCTCCTCCAAGCATCACTCATTCTGCTCATTGTTAAGGAGTTTGGAAAGGAAAATGGAATGAAAACAAAATTTTTTTCTTAATCACAGATTAACTGTTGCTGGTTTACTTCACATTATGGTAGATGTATTTCACAACTACACAAACCATCTGCTTGTGGAATATTTGGTTAGTTATGTTACTGCCTTGAGACAGCCCAGGCTTTCAGTGCAGCCCTTCACTCACCTCTGGAAAGCAGCACTGATAGTCCTGTAACCATCAGAGATGGATCAATGTTTAAATGCCAGGCTATCTGACTGAAAATCCCAGCGGTTGTAAGTGGTTAACTGGGCCAGAGCCCCTGTGTTTGGATGGGGTACCATCCCACTTGCAGGGTTTCCCAGCTTGTGAGCAGGCAAGGAGCTGGACACAGCACCCTGCAGTGCCCACCTGCTGTGCATTTAAAATGGAGATAAAGACCGGGGGGCTGTGGTGTGCAGCCAAAATTAAATGGAAAATAGGGAGACAGACATATCAAGCAATGATGATTCAGTCTTGTATCTCTTTTCAGGTGATACATATTCCTGGCATCTCTGCAATAATCTTCAGGTCATTAAGTAAGAGACCAGTACTAATTAAAAACCTCTGTTTTCCCTGGCTGCCAGCCAAGAGGTGCTGTGATGTTCAAACCACGCTATGGATGTCAAACGCAGACATCACACCTTTGACTGAGCAGAGAATGAGGATCTCACAGTCCTGGAGGATAAGTGATCTGAATTTCTCATTGCTCTTTTCAATTTAGAGAGCACCCTATAAAATCTGCCTGAGTCTATCTCAGCCACTGAACGTGGTGATCAAAATACAGATCAGTCACTCAGAGCACTCCTGGCTCAGCACTTCTGTACACAGAAGTGATTTTTGTTCATGATGAAACACTTGCTGTATGACTTATTCTATTACAAAATGCCTTACCGAGAAAATGCAGCTGTCATTTCCCCCATTAGTGCTGATGAGCCTCTTCAACATCTGGCAAAAGATTTGTTTTTAAAATACATTCATTTTTATATTTATGCACAATTTCAAAATTTAATTTTATAAAATAAATAAATGTCTTCAAAAAAATTGAGCTGGTGCCTGTCCAGATGCAGGTCAGTTCCAAGCTTGCCTCTGATGACAGTGACTGAGATCTGTACTCTATACCCTGTCAATACCTGATCAATAACTGCAACTGAATCCAAAGCTCTAAGAGCAGAATTTATCTCAGCTTCCTTGGACTTCACCTGAGAACAGTGTGAGATGGGCAATAGGAAGCTTGATTTAATATCTTGCTCATCACTTGGCTGAGTGCTGTGCAAGCAGGCCAGCATTGCTAACGGGCAAGCAGAGATTACAATGTGAGATTTGACGTGACAGACATCCATCTGGGCAATCACAGTGCTACTCACTGAGCAATTTTGGAATTTTGGAGTGGAGTCATAGCTTGGATAACAGCTTCAGTTGCTGTGGTTGCAGTAAGGAGCAGATTCAGGCAACTGGAGACATGGAAAAATGAGCAATCAAAGAAAAGGTGGTAGCAGCAAGAACTGATGAGGGAAAAGATGTTGTAACTGTGGCCAAGACTTCCTTTTTCTGGTATGTGGTGGCTTTAAGGAATGGCTTTAGCTGGCAGTCCAGCTTTTTATCCTGCACCTCCACTGGTTTTGTCTCTCAGAGAAGCTGTGCTGTGTCCACAGCTCACATACACCACTCTCACACCCTGCAGGCTTGCCAGAGCCCAGGTCAGTTAGTCACTCACAGTGTGAGCAGCACGGGATGAGCCTCCAAGCATGGGATGTGTATGTCTACACACCTCAAAGCTGTGCTGGCTCTGTTATCTGATCCCATGAATGGAGCTCCAGGGTGAATCACAGTCTGAACTATCACTCTGTGTCATTCATTGGATTTCCAAAAGTGCTATTTGCAGAGGAAGAAAAAGCTGTGAAGTGCAAAAGTGCCTATTAGTCAAAGACTGCCTGACAAAGACAGAGAGGACATGAAACCATTACTATTTTTGTTACTTCTCCCTGAAAGCTAACAAAGTTTCTACAACATGGATTAGATTGATTACTACTGTGGAGAAGTTCTTGGAAGGTCTTTACTTCACATTTAACTTGTCCATCTGAATTCATGTCTATTTGTGTAACAAAGCAGCAGTAGGAGGAAGAGGGAAGAACTGGTATTCATGAGTAGCTTCCTGGCACTGGTGACCAGCGTGTGCTACATGAACAGCACATACTCCTGCAGCCCCTCAGTGTGATCCTTCCTTTGCTCGACAGCTCTCCAGCAGGGCTGGAAGTGAGCAGAAATGGTAAAAGGCTGATTGATTAGGAGGTCCCAAAAAACCTTCACTCCAAGAGGAACAAAGACTGATATGGATAGATGCAGAACAGACTGTTCTGATCACACAGCCTTAATATTAACATGTTTTTAAGACGCTCCTCTTGGGTTTCCTTCATTCTCCTGCACAGTAGCAGGACTAGGTTTCATGCAAATATGTAGTTACTTACTCTCAATTAAAACTTGGATCAGTGAGGTGCAGCAGTGGTCAAATATTACACAAGTATGCTATTTCTGCCTCTTCTTCTTTGAGTCATGAAAAAATAGGTTTCTTAAATTAGGGAACTTGTATTTTGTATTTCATTTGTCCCAAGTAATGCTGAAAAGAAAGCTGCTCTCCCACACCATGCTCTAATGCAGCTTCCACCACAGGTTCAAGTGTCTGGACCTCCATGTGCTGCAGGAGATGCATGGAACCTGTACCAAAATAAGGCAGTTGGGCTGTTTTTCTCTGAAATATATATTATCACTTTGAGATCAACTCTGCATTTGACATTATCCACACAATATTAATTGTAATATAGTGATGATCTATGGAAGAAAGGCATTTCTTCCCAATGGACTTCTAAAATTCATTACTGACCACTGTTAAGAGAGTGATACGTCTAATTCTGTGGAATTAGAATTCTGTGATGGAGCTTGTATTTGCATATAATTTTGTCTGCTGCCATATGTATTTCTGTGGCAGATAATCGTAGCAAATATTTTGGAGAATGCTCTGTTGATTCCCACTGATAAGAAAGATCCATGCAAAATAAGCAGCCTCTTAGCTTTGAAACAATATTGTTGTGATATACGTGACAGCTGCCAGGTGTTATGCTGAAGGAGCTAGACTGCATTAAAATATGAAAACAAAATGCTTGAACTAAAGTTTAAACTATTTAAAAATAACCTGTTGTGCTCCCTTTGTTTCCGCTGCCTGGAAGTCTTGAGTGCCAGAAGTGTAACACTTGACATTTGAGGCAGACAAACATAGCCTACAGATTCTGTGATTGCTTTGCAACCAGCTAGCATTTTTTAATCATGCCTGTTCTTGTCAACACTGGGGGTTGTTTCTAAACAAGCTGGCTAAAAAATGGCAATTAAATTTAATTTCTAGCTCGTTTTCTGAGGCTACAGAAACGCTGGAAGCAAGAAACCTGTATTTTCAGTGCTTCTCTCTCCAAGACCCACGCTTTCAAATAGATTCACACCCTTGCTCTCCTGCTGGATCAAGAGGAGGCAGCAAAGGCAGTGGGTAGTTCATGTGCCTCTAAGGGTGTGGATTCACTTTTTCCTCTGGCAGCAAAGGTGATTCAGGAGGTTTTTTTTGCCAAATGGCCCTGCCTCTTATTGCTGTCCAGATGCCACCACTTACAAGGCATTTGTGCTGAGGCAGCCGTTTGTTGAGCTGTGCTGAAATCAAGTCATTCAAATGATCCAGCTTTAAAAATATCTCCCTTCACCTCAAAAAAACCAACCAAAAATTGATGTCGTTCCAGTGACATTCCCATTCTTAGCACAGCCCTTCAAAGAGCTGCAGCAATGCAAATGAGCAGTGAACCATGGAACCAAAGCAGGAAGAGGTGAATGAGGGCTCAAGGGGCTGAACCTGATTTGGTTAGCATTGTTGCTCCAGGAAACATTCATATAGGTTGTAACCAACCACCTCATCCATCTGCATTAAAGTAGATTATGAAGCCATTCAGCCCTTCACCTTTCCTCCCCACTTCCTAAATTGACAAGTTTGTGATGTTGTAAAATAATACTGCGGTCAAGGTTATGATGTCCTGAAATACTTGGCTGGACTATTTCTTGTATAATTAGTTAAAAGCCAGATCTTGTCTAAGCCAGTCACCCAGAGTGTCTGGTCTGTAGAGTCCATAGAAAGAAACAGGTACGTCCAGAGGGCAGTCTGCTTCTTTGAGGATGGGACAAACCACTCTCTGGTTGTGCCTTTCTCTAATCACTCCCTTTAGAGGGGATGAACAGAGTTTGCTTGAGTATATATCTTGTTTCTGGATGAGGTTTATCAATATAGATCCCAGCCTTTGTACCTAAAGGCTACGGAGGTTAGTGCTGGTAAAGCAGAAAACAATGTGTAGACTTCATTGTATTTCAGTTAAATAAAAGACCTAGTCTACATATTTTTTCCCCAGCATAAATAGGATAACTGCTGGGACCTAGTAAGTGAAAATGTTATGACAAACCATCCCACTGACCTCTTTCCTCATCTCCCCACCCTTCTACAAGAACCTTACACAGATTTTTGTAGAGCCCCGCTTAAGGAAGCAAATACTGAAAGATGCTGAATATTTGCAACTTTGAAACTACTCATCAGGCTAAACTCTGAGATCCTTATATTGTTTATTCATGCAAATTCTAGCGTGCCAGATGCTGAGGAGTGCTGAATGGCTGCTCAGTGGGAGTTGTGGTTGCTCAGCACCTCCATAGAATTGACATGTAAACTCCCACCTGGACTTTGCTTATGGGAAAAACAAAACCAACCATCAGTCATGCATGGTGTACTTCTCTCCCCACTTCATGAGCTGGCCTGGTGAAAATTCCTGGTGCTTACTGAAAGCACCTTCTGATGTCACTCGACACCACAGGGGAAAACATAAATCAAAGTGTAAGTATTCAGCACTCTCTCAGCGTTGGCCTAATGCGATTAATGTAATCTGAGGTAAACACTTTAGTTATTCTTTATTACTTTTAGGGACCCAAAGGGTTGGGACTTGTTATTCTAGGTAATGTGAAAAACAAGTCCTCCCCGTGAGATCTCCAAGGCAAAGATAAAGCTCGGGTAGAAGCCTGACAAGTTACCTAATAGCAATGGACAGACACAATGGATTGTTGAGTCTGGACTGTCTTAAAGGCATGTGGCAAGGGCTGTGCCACGCTCAGCACTGAGCTTTCCTCTGGGAGCAGAGTAGGGCTGCAGTAACAGGGAGAGCAAGATAATCCAGCATGAGATTACAAGGACCTACAAAGTGGTCAAATCCCTTAATCCCAGTGTCCTGCTTCTGCATTCTATTTTACACAATCACAGCCTGGTTCAAAACTGGTCTTTTTGCATAAAATCTACAGCTGAAATTTTTGTCTTGGACAATTCCAGCACAATATATAAGTCTGAGTTGTGTGGGCTGCTGTTGGAAGGGAAGAATGGACTTAATAACATGGACAAAGTGCTGCTGGCACCTTTTCATGGTTTTTCTTGTCTTACATGAAGAGAGCATACCTCAGTCGCTGTATGATTCAGAGACAAACACTGAAGTGTCACAGGTGTGAAAACACAAGCCTAAAAGCCAAGTAATGGCCCTACTGTCAGTTTTGTGCTTGCTTCACTCCTGGCTGGGTGTGATGGAAAATGATTGGTCTTGGAAAGGCACCTCGAGGTATTGCAGACTGGCAGCCTGCTGAGTCCGGCGAGGTGCAGGGAGCAAATGCTTCATCCAGCCAAACCCAGTGGGAATGTGCTGGAGTTCCAACATTGTTTTGCTGACACAGGAAGATGTCATCGCAGCAAAATATGAAGGAGTTAACACATTATGAAATACAGTTTTGGCAGTGATGCAGACAAAGATTGTTTTGCTTGAAATGCGGTACCAGCAGCACTGGTTAAGAGGGCAATGCAGTCAGCTTGCCAGTCTAAGTCATTGCATTGTGCTTTCTTTCTTATATATTGGGTCCAAATCCTATGAAACACTCAGCTTAACTTTAAACTCATAGATAGTTCTTATCTTCAAAGTTAATCTTGATTTAATGTAAATTTTTGGATAGTGGCTGGTTAGAATAGCAAGTGGAAGTGCTAAAGGAAGCCTTCCTTGCACAGGAAGAGAAATGGCAAGGTACAGGTGTGGGTTAAAGCAAAAAAAAAAACAAAACCAAAATACAGCGCAGCAGTAATTGTGTTTTAAAACCTCTTGCCTTTTCCTTTACAGGGTGAGAAGTGAGGAAGGCTGTCCCATGCCTGCTTACACACATTTCTGGGGGCACAAAATTGTATAACCAGTTTCAAAATTACTCTTAGTTAGTCCAGGCACTCTGACTGCGCTTCCAAAGGTAAAGGCAAAATTTTCAACATCACAAAGGATTAATAAACCACCTACACTCCTGCATCTACCAAGATCAAGAGAGCGCCAAATGTATTGTAACTCAGAAAGTCTAGCTGTGTATTTACTGTAATCAGGTTGAAAGATTTACAATCAGCACTTTCCAGGGCTGAGAGGCAGATCTTCTATAATCAGGTCTCAGTTAGCTACCTGCCTTTCAGCTGAAGATCTGGTCCCCCACTTCTTTACAATACTTTTGCACAAGCCTGGGAAACAGCCCTTCTCACCAGCATTGCTGGAAATGGGCTTTTGCATTCAAGTAGGCAGCTGTTTCTCCCATGTTTTCACCATGCTTGTGGTCTCAATAAAATACATGATAAAGTTAGCAAGCAAAAGCTATTTTCATCTGCGAGATCCCTGTTTGGGTTTTGCAGTAAGTTGCAATGAGTGCCTTGCTTTGAAAATAGGAATCTAAGTCAAAGATTGGTCCACATTTCAAATAGTAAAGCAGTTTCTCAGATAATATTTAATTGAAATTAATAGGGCTGTTTCAATTTAGAGCAATCAAGGATCTTGATAAAAAGGACACTGTGATCTCCAATTAGATATAACTAAAGAAACAGGGATCTATTTCTTTTCATACCTTCATGCTGTCTTGTTTGTTGGTGACACTTAAACAGGTAGTAACTGGAATGAAGCCCAATAGCCAATTCATACTTAACACACCGCTAGTTCTTACTTATTCTTGTAGTACACTTTAACAGTAAGTACTTACAAAAATGCTTAGGAAAATCATCCATCCCATGCTTCAGTTCCTCACAAGCATCCCCGCCTCAATGTTTGTTGCTGGATGTGTCTATTAGCAACACTGCTTTAGTAACTTTTTAGGACAATTGTATAAATGATTGAGATGTTGGAATTCAGAGGATACTGCTTTGTCATTTGCCCTCTATTGAGTATGTTGACATCAAATAGTTCACCTGAGATCGTGCTGAGCTTTCCACAGTAAGCTAAAACCCTGCACAAAGAAAATTGGCAGCATGGCTGGTTTGATTTTAGGAATGTACAATAACTTCTGTGTGCATCTAGGAATACAAAGGGCAAAATAATCCTGTATATTGCAAGTTAAATTGTGGTTTTAATGATGAAGACACAAGGCTTTCCTTAGCTAACAAATCACCCATTTTTATATATTTTATCTTTAATGGGATTTCTGATATCACAAAGCAGTCTTCATTCTTTGCCAAAGGGATCTGGAACTAGCAAAATATTTCTGCCTATTGCACTGGTCTGTTAAATATTCAACTAATTTTAGAAATTTCTTTTATTAGCAGCTACAGTATACATGTCCAGATTCCATTTTCTACTGTAAGTGTAGGATACCTATGCAAAAAAAAAGAGTGATCTAAACTGAAGTTTATTATTTATTGTTAACTTGAAGTGAAATAAATATTAGAAGACTTAAAAAAAAAAAAAAAAAAAAAAAAAGAAAACACTTCCAAGGCAGATTTCATAACAGCAGAACAAGTATCATTTTGAGTGGCAATGCACTGGCAGTAACATTTGGCTCTGGTTCACATCAATCTGGAGGCCCAGCTACAGAAGCCAAGCTGGCTCAGGATCACTTCTGAACAGGCATTTATCACCTTCAGTGCAATAATATTCCAGAGGTCCAAATCAGGACTGGGCCCTTTGCACAGATGCGACATGCTCACCTAGCTTAATCCTTCCTCAGACACTGCTCATGGCAAAAGTCCCTCTGACTTCTTTGCTGTTAGAAGTCTTGTCTCAGCGTCCCAAACTTCCGTGCTCCCTGCCTTTTCCCTTCTTTCTCACTTCATTCTGTTCCCCTGCATGTTGTGAAACCTTATGGATTTTAATGCAATTCGTATTGTCCTCTTCCATTTATCACCCTTTCCTTCTTTTGCAGACTGGTTCTGAACCATTCCCTCAAGGACGAGTGGAGGAAGCTCCTGTGAGCAGTGAGAGGGGTGACGAGCCGGCTCGTCATGTCTTCTCCTTCTCCTGGTTGAACTCACTGAATGAATGATGACTCACTCTGGCTGGCTTCTGGTGTGCTTCTCCTCAGAAGGACCGTGAGCACAGGCGGCCTGGCTGCAGTCAGCAAAGAAACTGGCCTGGGAAGGGACATCCGAGCAGGTTTCATTCCCAGGAACTCAGCTGACCTCCACATCATACCCTTGAATTGACAAACCTGAGAGGGAGGGGAGCATGGGGACAGATTCTGTATGTGTTGTAGTCAGAGTGTTTTCCAATAATTTCTTGCTTCCATGGGGGAAGAAGCATCACTACAGCTTTAGGCTGAGCACTGCTAGTGTTGTTTTGTAACTCACTTGATGGCACGTCCCCATGTAGGTGTAAACACTTCACCAATGTTCTTAGCTGAAATGCTGGTATGATATTCTCTAGTAGCACCCTTTGCCAAAACAGTGTTTCTCCTCGGTATCCTCCTGCGTCCCTGCTTGTCAGTGCTGGTGACTTCAGTGACACTATCGTGTCCTTGGCAGCCCCAAGTCAGGGTTGTGTCTAACAGTACAGGTGCCTCCCAGGCTGCGGAGGCTGAGCATGGGAGGGAAGAAGGAAGCTGCCATTTCTTCCTTTGCACTTGCTTTTCCCCCTAAACCACAGCAGATGACGCTTGCAGAAACACATTATTTGTAAGGAAGGCGCCTGGTGCAGGAGTGAGGAGGATGCATTTATCAGAAGCACTGGCCAAGACCTCCACACAGCTTTGAGTGTGTGGGGCAGTTGCTGAAGTGCTGCCCAGTCTGTGCAGCCATAACCTGTGTCCGTGTCTTCTCAGCCATTGGCATGTGTCCAAAAGGGGACGTGTTCTTACTCCAAACCAGAGTGCAATATGGTGGTCACAGGTACTCACTCGGGGTTTAATTTGAAGCCCCTGTGCCGTGCAGTAGAAAAGGCAGGTGCTGACTGTCCTGTTCTGTGTGCATTGCAGATGTTGAGCCATCAAATGAAATCGAATTGGTGTCTTAAAAGATGCTCTGCAAGCTGTAAGGAAGGCAACACTGTGATTTTTGTCACTGGGAGTAGGGTGTCAACACTCGGTAGTGTTTAAGAGAGATTGGCAGGCTGCCGGGGGTGCTTGCTGCCATGGGGGATCAGATGTCAAGCTCCGCACTAGGGTTACGAGTGGATCTTTCCCAAATTCCCGCGCCAGGCCCTCGGAGCGCTGGTTTTGGCAGGGGCTGGTGTGGGGCCGTAAGGCTGCGCTGTGCCCCAGCAGGACTGGTGAGCTGGCAGTGCAGACGGGTGAGCGGGCCGTGTGGGGTCAGCCCCTGTCCTGGACACCTGCTGCCGGTGCCCGAGTGACATCGACCCTCGCTGGTACCTGTTTTCCCTGGAGAACGTTCCCTGGAAAACTCTCCTGCGGGAGTTGCGGGGGGCTGCACAGGCGAGCTCCGCGCAAAGCTGTGGAACTCGCAGAGCCCGGAACGAGCGCCGCCCAGCACCGCCACCGCATCGCCTCCGGCTGCTGGAGCAGCTTCTCCCTGGGATTTGGTTCGGGGTGAGGGATTTACTATTTTCTCCCAGTCGTCCTGGAGATTTCCCCCAGATCCTCCCGGGAAGTTTCTCCACACCCACTGCAGCCTCCCTAGAAGTCCCTGGCAGGGACCCCGCTCGGGCACCGCCGTCGGGACGGGGGAAGCCGAAGCAGGGAAGAACCTGCCCTTCTGGGGTGCGGGGAGGATGCGAAAACGCAAAAGAAATGCGGGAGCGCCTCACCGCTTTCCCATCGCTGCTCTCCGGCGGGAGGAGGCTGTTACCCGACCCCGGCCACAGCGGCAGGAGCCAGGGAGCCCCCTGGGGGGCTGCAGAGGTGGGATTCGGCAGCTCTAGGGGCACCGATTTGCCCTCGACACGCCGTTCCCGGGAGCAATCTGCGCCGAGAGCGGCGGCGGCGGGGGCAGCCCCGTCCGGGGCCGGCGGCGTCGGGGCGTGCCTGCGGGAGAGCCCGCGGAGACGGAGGGGAAAACATCCCCGGGACTCCGCGGGAGACATCCCCGGGAAACATCCCTGGGGGAGACACGGGGCTCCCCGCGGCTCTGGGTGTCCACGGCCGCGGGGGCCCCCCCGCCCCAGTAAGCGCTGAGGGAGGCGGAGCAGCCCTCAGGCGTCTAGGCAAGAAAGTCTATCAAGTCATCTTTACTTTGCAGCTTTTATTAAAAATATAAATATTAAACATTCTCTTACACAACCAAATCGACCGAGCGCTGAAAAGATGTTTTATTGTGAAAATGTTTACAGGAAAAAAAAAGTGGGTTGAAAGTAGCTTACAGAGATTCCCCCTCCCACCTCCCTGGCCCCAGCAGAAAAGTTTTCTGTCTTCTCGGCACCATTTCTTCCAATGCTCACACATCCCTACGTAGCGATGGCACTAGAATAACTGGGAAATGGAGAAATAAATAAAGGTAGGGGAGGTTACGAACGACACTCGTGTTTCTGCACTTGGTACACGGTTGTGCATGCTAGTCAAGGGACAGAGGCTGTTCGGAGTACACCCTTCTAGGTTTAAAGCTATATAAAAATAAAGAGATGACATCAGAGCAGCACTATGGTACATCGGACGGTGTAATTATTCTTGTGCTAACTGCGGAATCTCTTTGGCAAGGCGGGGAGGGGCCGTTTCACTTCCCGATTATCTCCATCAGTTTCCTGTTGCTGTGAGCTTGCTGCGCTAACTGCTCGGCTCGGGCCATCTCCAAGACTTCTCGCAGGAGGTGGAAAGTCAGATCCAGAGAAATAGGGGGCTCCTCGGATCGCTTCTCCCTCTCCACGGCCTCACCCTCGGCTTCGCCGTCCTCTCGGCTCCCCGGCGAGCGCTCGGGCAGCTGCTGCAGCTGTTGAACCGCCGCCCGGAAAAAGTTGCTGGCGGAGGCTTCGGGCTGTAGGTGGCTGGTGCTGCTGGAGGAGGCGGAGAAAGAGCCAACGGGTCTCTTGTGAAGATTGCCCAGGCGCAGGAAATACTCTTCTCCCATGCGGAGCAGGACGGGCAGAGTTTGCTGCTGCTGCTGCTGCTGCTGTTGCTGCTGCTGCTGCTGCTGGAGGAAATCTGGCTGGTGCAGAGCCCCAGAGGCGGGTGCCGGGCTCTTGCCGAGAGCTCTGCACTCCTGGCAGGGCAGGAGGGCGACCAGCAGGATTCCCGTGGAGACCAGCAGCGGGATCTTCATGATCGGGGCCCAAACCTGCGGGGGCAGACGGGGGACGAGGGTTGGGTTACAAAGCCGAGCCGCGGCGGCGGGGAGGGGGCGTCCCCGCCGCCGCTGTCCCGGTGCTGAAACGCGCCGCTCCTCGCCCCTCCGCGCCCCTCTGCTCCCCTCCGCGCTCCTCCGCGCTGCTCCGCGCTCCGCACACCGCCCCCGGCCGCGCTCACCCCGGCCCGTCCACCCGCGCCGTCGAGGCGGCCGCTCCCCGCACAACAGCCCCGCACAACAGCCCCGCGGGGCGGCTCCGGGCTGCGCCGGCAGCGGCTCCCGCGGACCAGGCTGGGCTGAGCCCCTGCGGAGAGCCCTCGCGTGTTCGCGACCCGCGCCTCTCCACCCACCCGGA
>VXBU01013641.1:2244042-2312696 GCA_013400315.1 Bombycilla garrulus | reverse complement strand
CGAGCTGTGGGATTCGAGCGCCCGTTCCCCACCTCCCCGCTCCCTGCCCGGCCAGGAGAGCTCCCCCGTACCCCGCGGGACGCCGCGCTCGGCCCCGCTCAGCGCAGGGCAGCGCATCCGCTGCGCGCCCGGGCGCGGCCCCGCACCTACCTGGGGCGGCGGTGGCGGCAGTAGGGCAGGGCGGCGGCGGCGGGACTCGGCGGTGCCCGGCGTCCCTTCCTCTCGCTCTCCCTCGGAGCCGGCTCCTGGCGAACTTGGGATCAGATTTGGTACTAATCAGAGCCGGGGCGAGAGATTTTTATAGCTTAGACCCTCTCCTGGAATCACGCAGAACTTGCCTAATAAGCTGACGCTCTCCTGACAGCCCGATTGCGTGCCCCGATCTACTGCTGAATAAATCATGGGGGCCCGTCGGAGCGGCGATGGGCCGAGTTTTGCTATCGCAACCCCAAATCTCACGTCCAATTATATCAACAGATATTTATCGCCTCTGCAGTGACGTCAGCCGGGCCGGGGGCCGGGGAGCAGGATGCCCCCCCCACCCCATTGACAAAAATACTTGAATGAGATTTCCTAGCGGGCGCGTACTATGAGAGGTCACTCCGGGGAAACTTTCCACTCACGGGCCGGCCCGCGGGGAGGGACCCGACCCGAGCGGGGCCGGGGCTGCTCTCCCGGGCAATCTCCTTCTCCATCCCCCGTGTTTTCCGGTCCGCCGGCCTCCGCCGCCTCCGAGCCCGCCCGCACGGGGCGGCTGTGTCGGGTCGGCGCAGGAGGTTCTGCGGGGCGCGTTTTGTGTGGGTCCCGTCTTTGCTCCGCTGCCGGGGCTGGCCCGGGCCGGGGCAGCGCTCGCCCTGCGCAGCCGAGCCCGCGGGGAAGGGGCAGAGCAGGTGCCAGTGCCGGGAGGGACTCGCGGCAGCGCTGGCACCGGAGCCGCCAGGGACCCCGCCGCCGGGACAGGGGGCGGAAAGGGCCCGAGGGTGGCCCCGGGGAAGGCCGAGACAGCCGCCAGG
The DNA here is from genome assembly GCA_013400315.1 of Bombycilla garrulus. Classification (NCBI taxonomy): domain Eukaryota; kingdom Metazoa; phylum Chordata; class Aves; order Passeriformes; family Bombycillidae; genus Bombycilla; species Bombycilla garrulus. The sequence goes on along the minus strand of VXBU01013641.1, from coordinate 2,311,683 downwards.
GCCGCCTGGGAACATCTGCCGGGGCAGGGAGCGTCTCCCGGGGGACGCTCCGCTCTCTCTGCCCTGGCGCCGCAGGCAGCGCCGCCGGCTCGTCCCGGCCCCGGCTCCGCGTCGCCGGCACCGTGTTCCTCTCCACTGCTTTCCCGCTGTTTGCGTGGAGCCAACAACTGCTCCTTTTTTCCCCCTCTCGACTCCACTAGCTGATCTTCCCCACCTCTTCAGCACCATGGCCGTATGTTTTGTTTTCCCTGTTTGCCTCTGAGGTCCTCCCCTCCAGCCTGTTCTAATCCCACGTGGAGCTTTTTTCGAGGTGTTCTCCCATGACCAGTGTCTCTTCAGGCTCCAGATCATATTACATCAATGTCTCTACCTGGATTTCTTGCCCTCTGATCTCTTCAAGAGGAAGTACTGCCTATAGAAATAACTTCTGCCCACTATCCATTCCACGTGTAATGCGTGTTCTTCCATTTTTGCATCCCATCGTCTGTGCCAATGCCCTCAGTCCTCCTTCTCCCAATGTCTCTGTTGAAACATCAGTCATATCCTTTCCTTTAAATTGGAGAACATTACAGAAAACCTACTGGTTTTATCTTGCCTAGGCAATCAGCCCCTGGGGTCATGCATTTGAGTGTCTCCTATCATCCCATTTGAGTGTCCCCAACTCGTGAGGAGCTGGGACAGAACAGGTGATCACATGCTATTGATGCAAAGTAAGTGATAAATCTGAACTCCATTTCCTTAATAAAATAACAAAGTTAAAACCACTTAATGTATGAGGCTGGCCACAGCCCAATTCTGAGCACTTCCTTAGGGATGCTCTAAACTTCAATTTTAGTTATACCTTGCTCCAGCCTCAGATGCTTTTGGTGAAGTGCCAAGGAATCAGATCTTACGCATCATGAAGAAACAAATGGAAAAACAAGTAGTAGTAGCAGCAGAGATTTCACTACCACTTTTTGCTCAGGTATTCATGAGCTGAAACACATATTACAGAACAGAATATCCTGTGTAGCTGGCAGTCACAGCAGCAGTTATTTGTGTGCTTTTAATGTGTGTCAGCACAGCTTTCAGTGAGAACAGGAGGTTCAAAGAAGCAGGAGCTAAGTTCAATCAATTGATGGAAAATGTAAGAGGTACTTATTAAACTCAAATCCTTCAGATGTGCTCTAGGGTGGATTTTATCACAGTGTCTTCATTTTAAAGTTTAACATATTCTTTAAAAACACAAAAAAACCCTCTTAAAATAATGTGACCATAAATGTAAAGAAAGAAGAATTTTGATCCAAATAATATTTTTTTGGTGTCAGGGAGAGATCTGGATAAGGCAGAGCTGCATTTCTCCAAAAGATTGATGCCAGTAAGAAATGTCACAGGTTATGTTATGTTTTAATAATTTTCAATATTACTTAGGTGTTTTAGGCAGACAGTTTTGACCCTTGAAAAAATCCAGATATGGCAAATGCAACATAGAAGCAGCCTGGGGTCCTCAAGTTTTCACAAGAGCTGTACAACCTGCCAGTTTCTTCTCCTTCATTTTTCTTCCTCACCCCTGGCTCTGAGCATGGTCTGCAGTGTCTCACACAACCTTGTTTCTAAGCCAACATGGTCTTGTTACCCCACTTTGCTCACAGATCCTGAGTGATGTGTGAGAGGGCTTGCAGCAATGCAGGGAACACTGTGAGGCAGTCGCATGTCTTGATAACAAGGAATATAAAATATCACAGATACATAAACCAAAAAGTACTTCCCTCAGCACTTCAAATGCAGAACTGACTGCCTAGGAATATACAAGTCGTTTCTCCAGAGTCACTAGTTTCTGAGTGAAATGTCAGCTGTCTCTCCTGAAGGAGATTGCAACAGAAGAAATCTTGGCTTCTCACCAGAGGAGTGAAAAAGGAAGACAAGGAGGATATCAGGTACATCTGGATTAGAGATTTTTGTTTAGTGATATAGTTAGAGATTGGCATACCCTTCGTAAGAAAAGTGTTCATATTTGACTCACTCTGCAAACATCAGGAGCAAACAGAAATTTGAGTGAATCACAAAATAACATTGTCTAGAAATAAAAGGCACTATTGAGGCCCATTTCCTCTCCTCTGACTTGGGCTGAGTGCTCCCGCCCTTTAGCCTTGGTGATCTCAAACTCAGGCACCTACTGAAAAGCAATTACAGCTACTCTGAGGCAGCTAAGGGAGAGCAAAAGCATGCCCAGAGCATGATGCACCCCACTGCAACAGAGCACCTTCAGGTTTCTGGAGACCTTCACCTTGATCCCCTGTCTATAAAGGGAGTGCAGACAACCACCTTTGCCTGGTCACTGAATCCTGAGACAGCAATGTGAGGAGAGAAGAATCCCTTCCTCACCGACTGACCACAGCAGAGAGATCACACAGTTCTAAGCACAGTAATACAGAGGGGATGATGTTAAACTGAGGGTATGGCTCTTACCCCAGGTATTTCTGAAGATGTCCAAACACAAACATGGAAGGACACACACTAGATGTAGATCAACTTTCTACCACAGTGCAATATTTCATTACCACTTTGCCAGAAGGCAGTAAGGATTCTTTGCATTGCTGAGTTCAGCAAACATTTCCACATCTCACAGTGATCCGCATCACGTGATCCCCATCATTCTTGATCCCTGTGATCAGACGCACAATCTTACAGCCTGACTATTTCAGGTGAGCTCAGCTCATCTCACCCACTCTGAGATGCCAGCAATCATGCACTGACACGTGTGTACATCACACTTCCATTTCACCCGTTGGTAGACTTGATACAAAGAAATCTGTATCTGATAGTTATAAATATTATATTCTCAGACATCTAAGAGAAAAAGAAGACAAAAATTCAGGGTATTTTACTATGCCTGAAGGTGGTGAGTCACTTTAAGAACAAAATACACTTACCTACTGTTCCTCAGCAGACTGAATTTGTTAGAATAATCATAGAGAACCTCAATTAAAGGGAGTTATAAAAATCAATCAAAATAAATCAATTAAATACAAAAAAATATGTCTAGATCAGGATGAAGAATGAAACTGATAAGGATTTCAGCTATCTGCTCTTGCTTCTGACCCCAGAAGTCTTCAAAATTCTCTCCTTCACTTTTAATTTCTCTTTCATTTTTCAATCACCTTGCTCCAGGAAGGAAGTCACATGCTCCTGTCACATAAGTTTTCAGTTTTGCACCTGAATCTTACAGCAGAGCTGCACCTATAACTTGTACCAGATTTTCCTATAGTCCTGTGAGAGAGAGAGGAATGCGCCTTAATTTCCCAAACTTTCCAGTGGGGAAAACAGCATAAGAGGGTGAAGAAATTTATCAGGTATCTGTCCAGAAATTGTGCAAGAAGCAGGAGTGAATCTTGCGCTATCTGAGACCAAGTTCACTAGCTCAACCAGAAGACTATTTTCATTCATTACTTCATATTCATTCTCTTGATCCTAGATGTCTGCTCTCAAGACATAATTTTATGGGTTTGGGGGTCCCAGCAGAAGGGGAAATTCCTCAGGAATATCCTCTTGGTTCCACCATGTCTGGGAGGAGCACAGCCGTTCCCAGCAGCTCACACACGGGAGGATTTGCAGGGATGGCCTGAGCCCCAGTTGAGCAGGGGCAGTGTGCACTGCTCAGGAATCCCAAGCATGGACCCACTGCCCCAGCCAGAGCCTTCCCCTTGCCCAAAGCCCTGCCTGGTTAGGGGGATATTCCCACCAGCGAGGGTAAAACAGGGAGGAGCTGCTCCCATACCTGCTTGGACAGCACCAAAAAGCACTTCTGGAGGCCTCACAGCATTGCTCTCTTCTGAGCAGGGAAAGGCCTTGCAGAAGCTGTGAGAAGCATGCAGGCGGGAAAGTGCTGTGCCTCTCTCCTCCTGACAGCCCTCATCCAGGGAGGCAACAGCTGACCTTTATATTTACCTCACAAGACTTGTCAGCTGCTATTCTCGCTCTCAAATAAGGGCTGGAGAAGGCTGCACAGGCACGTGTATGAGCCCTCTATGCTGTTAATGATAATGCTGCAGGAACTAATTTCACAGTTCTTGGTAGCAGCAAGGGAATCCATCAAACAGGCTGGACAGCCCAGGAGGGCCGAGCAACTGGTGTTCCTGGTAGTCTTGGTGTCTGAGTACCCAAATTGTCTCTCTGTCCTTGTCCCAGACTGAGGCAAGGACAAGGATTTGGGTTTGCATCTGGCATGCAACTGGAACAAGCCACTGGGATAGCCAGCTTCACATCAGTTCAGAGTGGCAGAGATACGGACACGCACAGCAGGGTATGGCTGCAGTGAGAGGAACAGGAGATGCTGAGCCAGGGGAGGGCAGGCACTGGGCAGACACTTGGCCACAACCACTGGCCAAGGGGAAGTAGAGGAAACCAGGATGGACCATCAGGGGAGGGCAGGGAGGGAATTCCACAGTGCCTCTCCCAGGAACTTCTCTGTTCCAGGAGGTTAGAGCCCAGAACTGACCCTTAACTCAGAGCTGAGAGGGGGGCACAGAGGGGAGCCCACAGTGCTGTAACCGTATTATGGATGGCTGTTGGCAGGCTTGTTCCAGGAAGTCTGTGAAGAACTGTCCACAAAAGGCCAGGAGCAGGTGAGAGCCAATCTGCCCAGCTGGGATGTCCCTATGGGAAAGATCACTGGGCCAGTGGTGGCTTCAGCCTTCAAACACACCACTGACACCAGGGACCCTGCCTTGACCTTACCATGTGCAGCACCAGGCCTGTCATCAGCCATTCGTGTCAGCAGCAAGATGTAGTGCATTTTGCTGATGTTGTAGCCATGTCACAAGCATGGGGCAACCAGGCAGCCTGAGCTCTAATAAAAAAATTGAGAGAAATACTTGAGCACAACTGAGCTGTTGAGGCATTTTCCAGCATCCAGGAAGAAGAGATTTGAGCAAACTTCTGGATCTATGTTCTTTTCAATGGCCATCCCACTGCTCTCCTTTTGGAGGAAAAGGTAATGGAATAAATGCTGGATTTTCAGGAAGTGAAACCCTCATTCAATTGCAAAGCATCCACCATGTGTGCCTGTTGTGATCCAGGATTTCCTTAATAATCATAGAATCACAAAATAGTTTGGGTTGGAAAGGACTTTTAATGGTCATCTAGTCCAACCGCCTTGCAATAAGCAGGGACACCTTCCACTCAATCAGAGCCCCATCCAAACTGATCTTGAAGGTTTCCAGGGAGGGGACATCTATTGCCTTTCAGGGCAACCTGTTCCTGTTTTACCACCCTCTTCGTAAAAAATTTCTTCCTTGTATCTAAATTAAATCAGCCCTCTTTTAATTTAAAACCATTTCCCCTTGTCCTATTGCAGCAGGCCCTGCTAAGATTTTTTTTCTCCCTCTTTCTCTTCAGCCCCTTTTAGGTACTGGAAAGCACCCTAAGGTTACCCCAGAGCCTTCTCTTCTCCAGTCTGAACAATCCCAACTCTCTCAGCCTTTCCTCATGGGAGCTCTTTGATCATCTTTGTGGCCCTCCTCTGGACTCGCTCCAACAGGTCCATGTCTTTCCTATGCTGAGGACCCCAGACCTGGATGCAGCAATGTAAAACACATGATATATTCATGTGTAACAGTATGTGTAGCATGGAAATGAGACTGAAAAATGAAAACTGACTAGAGGGGGAAAATGATCAGTGAGATTAAAGGACTTCTGTGACACCAAGGGCAACTCCTGCTCCTGGAATCTTGTTACGACTTCAACTATTGCTAAAAAAAAAAAAGAAAATTAATAATTTTCAAGCTTAAAGACATCATCCAGCTATGTCATCAGGGCTGAGAATCCCCAAATAAACAACAGAACAACTGAGAATTAATCTTCTTTTAAAATCTATGATTTTGGAAACAGTCTCAATATCTGGGGGAAATGGAGATGAGGGCAGAACAATTTGGAGTACTTCAGATGTTGCAACTGCCTTCTCACTCCTTTCAAGTGAGGAAACATGGGGAGAAACACAAACACACGATCTATCTTGAATGGCTGGGCAACGAGCTATATATAGAACCTGCTCTGTCCTACTTAAGTTATGACTAATGCTAAACAATTAGAAATTCAGATGTCTGAATATTTGAAGTAGCAAACATCTCTAATGCACCATTTGTTGTTCATTAAAAAACAGAAGAATCAAAGTCCCTCTAAGCTCCGACTAGGCTGCACTTAGCAGGTGCACGTTGCTGGAAATGGAGCCCCATGAGATTAATTGCAAGGGATAATGAACAAGATGAGGCGTTTCTTGGAAAAAAAGGTTGTTGTCTTTGTAATGACCATACTCATGCCAGAGACTGCAAATTCTCTAGGGAAGGGACTTTCTTTTTTGTACCATGCCTGCCTGGTGTCTAGCACAGCAGTGCCCTAGTCTGTGACTAGGAATCCTAAGTGCTACTGCAATTCAAGCAGTACATTATAGTAAATAGTAGTATTAAATTAGCTGGGAACATGAAGTTGGTTTTCATCAGCATCTCTGGTGTACAGGATCAACAAACATTTCTCTAAGCCAGAGTCCAATGGTGTTTTATTGGAAAACACTTCATTTTTATGAGGAAAAAAACAATGCTAATACAAAACTACAGTTTGCTCTTGGGATTTTGGCAGACCTTTTTGTCTGGTCCTCCTAATTCAGGGCTGCAGTGTCTGGAGTGGGTTTTGATACAGCCAAGATGAAAGACTGGGTGAAGGAATGAAAGTACAGAATAAAACCACAAATCTTGACAGCCAATAAATAAAGAAATCATGAGTCTCTATCAGACAAAATAGCTGTATTTCTCAGCCATTCCCCATCTCATGTAATTGCAAAGCATGCACTTAATGAATTTGTTCACTGTATGGTTTCCTTCATCTCTCTTCTGCTTTGACATCATTACAGATGTCACGACAAGGGCTATGGATGGCACTGCCACAAACACATCACCATGTATTATTTTGTCAGTATCATAGGAAAATTTTAATCTGAAGGGAAATACTGACTTTATTCTTTACTCCTGGTACTGGAAGAGTAAATGCATGTAGCAATGAAGTATTGTAGTTGCCTCTTTACAACTAGGACTTTCCAAGAAGCTTAGAAGCAGGTGTATCTTTGGCCTGAGGATGTCATGAGGAGCCCTTCTGTTTCATCCTCATGGATATGAAAATCAAGTTAGATAGATTATTAATATTCCTAAGCACTAAGTTTTTGACTTCTTCACCAGAATATAGTGGTGTCAGTGGCCTGACATCCGGCCTGATATCACACCACTGGATAAGAAGCAGATCTCAAACTGCTTTGCAAATACTACCACTGAAGTTAATGAATAGTCATATACAACTGATTTTGGTTAGCACTGAAATGCCTTCTGTACTGAGATAATCCAACACTGCCCAGAATCAAGGCCCATGGACTGGGCTGAAACTAGCACCAGGACATGCTTGAATGCTGCATCCAAGCAAGGCTGCAGGATGGGGGGGTTACAGGCAAGCCTAGCCCAGGTGATGGGCACAGAGATGCTTGGACTATCCACGTTTGTTTCACACTGCTCTGACAATGCAGTTACATCTCATCTAAGTCTTGCTGAAGGCTGGTGGCTGCTCACATTTCTGTGCAAGAGCAAGTGCACGGGTTTGGAGCAGCTGAGGGTCAGCACTCTGTCACTGTGTGCTGCTGTACATGTCCTGGGATCGCCAGTAAAACTGAAACTTAGTTAAAAAGCTATCTGGGTAAATGCCAAGAGCCCTTCAACACCCATCTCTGACATAGCCTAGCTCCTTGAAAAGGACAGAGAAAGGATGAAATCTTTGAGTTTGTTACTGGAGAGTCACAGTTGCCTCTTTACAAGAGTTGGCCTCAAGTCCACAGCTCCTCCTAGGATGCCTTCAAGCAGGAGAAGATAGCTGCTACCAGGGGAGCCAAAGCTTTTTATAAACTTAAAAAATAACATCAGAACTGTAATCAGTAAATAAAGTCTAATTTTAGGCAATGCTTGAGTTGACAGTGTATCTTTTGAGTCAGCCACATATATGGGCATACAAAGGTTGGGAATGTCCCTATAAGGCTTTTCCCATTTCTTCAGTGAAAGCTGTGTGAAAAATAATTTTAGAGGAGCCAAATTTAAGGTGTTAACAGTGAGTGCCATTGACCTCTGAGTGTTGCTGTAAGACAGCAGCTTGAATAATAATAATAAACTCCTTAAGGTTGTCTCTCTTCAGTTTCCTACGAGCATCTTGTCCCCAGGGAAGATTTAAAAAACTTGTGACTCAACGAGAGCTCATCTGAATCTCCAGGGGATGCCACCCCAGGACAAGGGCTCAGCAATGCCTCTGCCATGAGACTTGGATTCCAAGTGACCTGGAAACATATCCAGTAAAAGTGGTGTCACAAAAGCACTTGGAGCTTAGTCAGGATTGCTCTTAGGCTTGAGAGGGAGAAGGGTCTCTGCTCCTGGGGGAAGGAGCAGGATCCCTGGGTATGGTGTAGGGAGTGCATCTCAGTTCCTTGCTTGTCCTATCTGTATTAATGATCCTGAATGGAAAAGGGTACTGGTTTTGACTCAGAGGGGATGAAATTTTGCATCCTGAAATCTAGGGGTTTGACACTGACTGTAATTAAACTTTTTTTGGCCTCAAAGTGAAAAGCACACGCTCTCCTCCTATTTGTCTTGACAGAGCTTTTGGCAGAGCTGTGTGATGGAGGCTGGCTGACTGTTGCAGAATAGCAATGGGAAGGAGATGCCAATAAGAAGAAACTGGTGAACTGGAAAACAAGGCCATCAGTAAATGAACTGGCTTCTAAAAGGCAACAGGTGATTGAACTGCATCCTCATGTCTTTATCATGTCAGCAGGAACAATGCAGTAGGCACATATCTGTGAGTCAAGATACCCTCCAGTTTCACCACTACAGTGACTGTGCCTAAAAGGCAGCATTTCTCTCTGGATCCTTTTGCTATTTCTATTAATGAATAAATCTCAAATTGAAGAAAGGAGCAGGAAGAAATATTGAGAGATTCACAACCAACCAACATTTCCAGCAGAGTTCTATTTAGACCCAGGAAACTCTCAAGGAGGTCCTCCAGGGACCAAGGAAAGAAGGTATTTATCCCTCTGAGACAGCAGAAATTGTGCCACATGGGGGTTTTTTGGTGTTGGGACTGGGTATTATGTCTCTTGCTGCAGACACACAACCTCCCTCCTTCAGCTGTTAAGTGACATGTGAGGACAAACTTCTGATAAAAGACATGTCCTACATACCTAGCTAAGGGGCAGGTACCCCAGTTTTGTGCCCTCATAACAGGTCTTCATGTCAAAAAATGAGCTACATGATCATCCCTTAATAAATCCATTAAAGTCAACTCCAAACTAAGTCAAATCTGCTGATGGAAAACAAGGCGTTATCTGACTCTTCTTTTATAGAGAATGAAAATGAAGTCCCAGTTTGGGATCAAGGCCAGATTTTAAGTCCTGAACACCATCCTGAAGTGCAGCCTTGTCTCTCTGCATGACTCTACTTGAGATAACACACAGAGCTTGAGGCAGAGCCCCCTCATGGTCTAAAGAACAAATGCTATAGCTTAAATGTATTTACACACTGTCTGTCTTTACAACTGGAGCCGCAAGAAATAAGTTTTCCATCTGCATATACTTCCACCACAGCATCCTAGAGATCCTGTTCAGTTTGACTTAGTCCTCCAAGGACTGGACATCAACAATGCCAACTGCAGAGGAGCTGCACACAACAGTCTGGTGAATCTTTTCATGCCCATTGACATGTGATGATAACCTGTCTGCTCAATAACAAAACCAAATTGTCTACTTATCCTTCAACCTCCAGCTATGGCTAGGATTGCTTGAGACAGACTAAGATGTTTTCAAGAATCTAAACTGAGGTAAATCTTACAGTGACTTCTCTCTTCTGATAGTAAATGCTGTGATATCGTGCCATGTATAATTCCTAGTGGTTTTGGAGAAATAAAGAAATATTTTGACAGCACAGTTTCAGATGGGGCACAAACATATTTTACACTCTAAATAACCTGGCCTTGTCCAATTTGCCAAGCGCAGCATCAGTATCATGCCACTCACTACCGAGAACACCAATCTCAGACTGTATCTCCCAACTGGATTTTCCCTCAGGAGCTAACAGATGCTCCACTTACCAGCCATAAACTACCTGTGCCTTCAGTTGTACCATGCCTCTGAGTGCTGAAGAAGTAACAACTATTCCAGTGCTTACCTTATCTCACAAATACAGCATGGGTCTGTCATTCACTTGCCATAATCTTCCATCAAACATCTCTCTCTGCCTCCTGCTTACTGTCCTAGGGCCTGATCATGCAGCTCTGTGCTCAGCGGCTCTGATGGCAAGCAGTCTGTGGCTCAGGGACTTGGCAATCCAGAGACAGGTTCTGTGTTTAATACAATAGAATATTAACAGGATGGTATAGAATTTTATTTTGTGAACCTGTCTGAGCAAAGATTGATTGAGAAGTGCTCTGTCTGTGAATGACATCTGCATTAAAAATAAACAAATCCCATAACAGAACCTAACACGTACATGACTGTGATAGGAAAAAGAGAACTGCAGCTATACAACCCATCTGTAAAACTGGCAAGATCCCTTTTCTCCTAGGAAAGATATCTTTGCATCTGACGTTGCTGTCCTCACACTGAAAAGGAAGGAATTGATTTTGTAACTGACTTTAGAGGCCCTCATTCTTCCACAACATAAACAATGCATACAATCATCCACAGCTCAGATTTCCAGTGGAAATACCAGAAATTTCAACAGTGCTTCGTAAGACTGATAGGTTACTTGCTTTGTGCCTCTAGTGCCTCTAGATAAAGAAATAACATCTCTCCAAAAAGAGAAGAATGGAATNAAAAAAAAAAAAAAGCTAAGCTTTGTGATTTCCCATTATTCATTTATTTGGCTGGAATCTTCCCATGCCTACAGGTGGGAGCCAAGAGGTGGTGCTAGAACTCAGCTGTCTTGTACCCAGCAAACATCTATTCCATCTGGTTTTCAGGTAAAAGATGGCTGGACTCCTTGGGCTTTACTCTCTCTCAGCTCTCTGTGCTTTTAGGAAGACCCTAACCTGTTTTGTAGTTTTAGGGGCTAGCTATTCTGGAAAGCAATCGCCCTCAATTCTTCCTGCTCATTTCTTAAAGTTCTTGTAACTGTACATCCAGAAGCACTCATTATCAATATAATGAGAGCAACTACCTCAAATGCAAGTGTGAGTTAAAGAGTTCATGAGTTAATCTCATCTCATGGACCCTAAGCTGAGCACTAGAGCCACACACTACCAAATATGCATGAGTCAAATAATGGTTAATACTAACACCAGGCCTTTCATCCGTGACAATGTCCTACTTCAGGGATGAAGTACCAGAAGCTCCTTCAGTGACAATGAATTGCACTGTATTTCAGGTTAAGGACCTTGAGTAAGACAGCAAGAACAACTCCGGAGTGACTTACAGCATCATTGACAGGAGCACCTGCCATAGCTGAGGCTTTTCTTGACCTGCTGGTGAATGGCTGAACTGAGAAATCAATCCTCAGAATTGTTCCCCTATGCACCATCCTCAAAGGGAAACTTCCTTGATTAGGTAGAAATTTGAGCAATGATGGGAAGAGCAGGTACGTCTTGCTTGAGAGAAGCCCCGAGTGAGGTTTCAGTGGCAGGTTTGCAGCACAGACCTCTCCAAATCAAACAAAGAGGCCAAAAGAGAAGTGAATTGCCATTTTCATGATCAGCTAACAGTACTTGTGACTTGTTACCTGCACCACACTTTAGCAACTGATTTTAAAAGGCCTCTGAAAGAACCCTCCTGTTGCAGCTCATAGTGAGTTTTCTATATTAACCTCCATTAAAACCTGGGCAATTGCACCTCCTTCATCAACTTTAATCTATGAAAATTGACCACAAAAGACTGTTAATTCTGAATCAACAAGAGGTAGCTAATAAAATGTAGTATCATGGTCAATGGTTAGGGAATTTCTTTAAGAGCTCCTGAACAATTAGCTGGTAGAACACTTGAAGTGGAATTTTCTTAAGCTGCTCATGAATAAGTCTGGTTTCATTTAATCACAAAAAGAGCATACTGAGATAACAAATTCAAATGCAAGGACATTGCATAGTTTGTCATTGTTATAATCTTTTATCATTTGTATAATATTGCATTGTTATGCACTAGACTCATTTTCTTTGGGACAAATGGCCACCTTCCATGTTGGGATAAATCAAAGCATCAATTTTGTCACTCTAGGGAATCAGACAATAAGCAATACCATTTTCTGTCCCCAAAATATTCACCAATAATGCCATATATGAGTATAGCAAGCAGGGGAAGTTTATTGGACATTGGCTCTGGAAGGCTATCCTTCTGAAAGAGGCTGAGAAGACTAAAGCTGCTCAGAAAGAAAGGCAGAAAAGCTCATGCCATGCTCAGAGCAAGCTCTGGGCACACAGCTCCAAGTACTGCAAATCTGACCTGGCGCCTGCCAATATTGGATCAAAAGTGCTGCAGCCACCTGGTGCAAAGTGCTGCTGGATCAAAATTCTTCAAAAGCAAGTTAATTTTGTACCAGCGGGGTTTGTGCTGCTCTGGGTATCATCTGTTCCCCCAAAAGCTGGCACAGAAGATGGAGGCAGTATAAATACCAAGGCACGTGATGTGAGTAATTTGACAGAAATGGGAGCGTGTATTCATGCTCCAGCTGGATCAGTGGGTGATCTGGTGGTGAGCAGTTCTACCAGCAATGAATGTGGCATCACCACCAAAAAAAAGAGTGGGGGCTTTCAGACTGAGAACTGCCTAAAAAAGGAGTCCAAAGTACAAACAATTATCCTTTGTTGCTTTATTCTTTCAGCAAGGTTTTGACAAAGAAACACCATTTTGTCAGCTTTTATCTTTCACTTGCTATGGACACTTCTCCAAATAGGGAACAATAGTACATTTAGACTACAACAGAATATTTTGCTTAAAATAGCCCATCTGGCAACATATACACAAGTTTCATAATAAACCAGCAATAGCATAGTTATTTAGTATTTTTAATTATCTGAGAAGACCAATGCATTTCAAATAAGACACAAAACAACAGATAAAGTGTTTTGAGCCCCCATTGTCCCTCTCTCTGCCAAAGAACACATGAATAAAACTAAGTCACAAGATTAGAAGATTATTTATTTCCTTTCTTTCCCCCCAAATTAATCATTGAGTTATGTCCAAAAGGCCATGTGTGTATATATATATTTAAAAAGGTATTATTTCAGTAAATGTCCTTCACCATTTAGCATTTGCCCATGATTGAGTGGAGACAACAGGTGGATGTGTTTATTCTATCAGAAATACCTGAGCTAGCAGTTTCAGGTGAGCTCTTAACAAGCAATTGATGCTTACTAGTGCAGGATCACAAGAACCACCAGCTCCGGAAAGAGCACTTGGGGTGATCTAGGGAAAAATTTGTAGTTCACAGCTTTTCTGCTCATCATTGTGTTTCTTGAGAAGTTTTATTTCCCACCTTTTTGTGGACAGCCCCTTCCACTCTTGTATGAGGAACAAGGATTTGATTAAAGCTAAGACTTAGGACACCCCTGCTCATTTCCTCTCTGGTCCTGCTCTCCTCAGTGACTGTGAACAAGCCATGTACTGTTTCAGTGCCTGACTTATTTAAACCTGAAATATGCTTTCTGAAGATGCTTACAGCAAAGAATAGAGGGTAAATAGACATTTCTGTTCTGGAAACCCTATGACCCTATGTGAGATACACGGGGCACTGTCCATTCCCAGCCGTGCCAGTCCCTCAGCACTGTGATCTCTCCTTGCCTTCTACCAGGTTTTTCTGAGCTCACAGATGGATGTCTCAGTAGAATGCCTCTAATCAGGCACAATATTTTGCATGTAGTTAATCATTCATATGGGACTCTACTTTTCAAACAGTTCAGATTTTCCTAATTAATGTTTTGCATCATGATCGTATTTACAGTAATTGGGACTGATATTTGAAGTACAGTAAAAGCTGTCATCTCATTCCCTCCTAAAGAGCCCAATTACCTTCATTTGTTAGCAAATTCAAACTAACATTTGGGTTTATTACACTTGACAACATAAAGCCAGCTTCTTCTCTCACACAGCTCAGCAGAGTAACATCAGCCCAGACATAAAAGATGCTGCAGATCCAGTCTTGAAGGATAGAGTTGGGGATGCCTTCCTGACTTTGATCCTGACAGCAAAATCAATCCAAGAATGTATCCAGAACAAGAATTTCCCTCATGCCTATGCTAGTTGTCAGCCCATCACTACTGAGGAAGATGACAACTGTTGTAATTAGACATTTCTCTGACGTTCACATGCTTCAGGAGACAGCCCATGCCCAGGTTCACTCAGCCCAGCTCCCACCTAATTCCTCCTGCCTGGTGTTTTCAATTAGCACCTCTGAAGGCCTACAGCCAGCCAAGAGGAAATATTAGGCACAGAAACTGGGTCAAAAGTCAGGCCATGTGAACCACAGCATTGGTCTTTTTGGGTTCTCTCATGTCTGGATTATGGTCCCAAAGGACAGCTGTGGAGTGGCACATGGGACTCATGTCACTGAAAGCCATAGCTGCTACTGCACCCAAAAGTTAATTTTGTGATGGGGTATTGAAATGGATCTGTGAAATAATCTATGTCACGTAGCCATAGACACCTCAGCAAGGTGTTCACAAGAGTGTTGTGTGGGTGCTTCAGAGCGAGTCAGCCATCCCACAGATGGGAAAGAAGATGGAAGAGTGCCACCCTCGCTTCTCATTCTGGGAAGTCCTATTTCAGCTGCTGATTATTACCTAATAACCTAATCAGCAGTAACAGCAATATTTGGCGCTTATAAACACTTTATATTCAAAAAGCTACAGAAGCAGATTAGGTGGAAAATTAATCCCTAACTAATTAGCAGAGGAAGCAAGAAATAACAATATTTTAGGATCAGAAAACAGAGATACAGAATCAAGGTCAGATCACTAGAGTACAGCCATTCGTTTGTTTTGATGTTCTGTAGGGAAACAGGTGTTTTTCAGCAGGGAAATAAGGTAAGCTATGATTTTTAACAGATGTTAGTGTGTCAAGGTCAGACCTAGGGAGATGCTTTGAGTTGCCTAATTAATAAACATTTAAACACCAAGGAAAAAATCTGTAGATCATACTCACCCCAGCTCCATCAGAAGTTTAAAAAGGGCTTGTTACAGTGTGTTAGTGGGCATGAAAGACACCTCCCTGCCTCGGGTAAACAAGATGTGAATGAGAAACAGAAATCAGAAGGTCTCACCCTTCCCACCTACCTACTAAGAAAACCAAATTTGTCTCTGCATGAAATTTCAGCACAAAGTTTTCCAACTGAAATCAGTTCCATGATTCAACAGTTCAATAAGCAGAAGCCCCTCTCTCTCTCTCTCTCTCTCTCTCTTCTTGGTAATTTTCCCAAGAGTTTCCTCCAACTGTTTTAGCTCTTAATTTATATCTCCCTCTCTCTTTTCTTCTTTTTTTTTTCCTACAAGCAACTTCTTCCCCAAGCACCTATCTACAATTGAATCCTACTCTAAATTCATGTCAAGATCAGCTTATGTATTCACTGCTGAATGAATTTCAAATATGTGCTCCTTGTGTTCTTTCCCTAACAGGATAGAGAGGCCTCTTGAGTTGCTTTAAATGTCTCATTACAAATGCTTCATTAGAAACTACGTCACAGATTGTGTCAATCTGGTCCACACTTTCATGCCAAAAAGTAAAGACTTTCAAGCTGTGCCTTTCTTACCATTAAGTTTCCAATCTGTTTTTAGAATCTCAATCAGTTCTTTAAGGAATGCAAATGTTACTTCTCCCTTTAGTGCTGAAACTAGCCATTGGGAAATGCACATGCATAATGCTTTCCTGTTCCTGCATGTATTGAAACAATAATCAATGCTGGAAGGGCAGGCTACTTCTATATATTTTCCAAAGGGCACACAGACCTTCTACACTCATAGGGACAGAGCCCTCCTTCATATAATCTGAAGAGAAATAATTCAGTTGAAATCAATATTTCACATGAAGAGTTTAATCAATATCAGTGTGAGAAGCTGAACACCATTGGGGCTGAAGCTGAAGTCATGATAATGTAACATGAGTCAAGTTCCTTTGGGCCTTTCCTGGTTTCCTGAGGGTTTTTCCCCTCAGCCAGACCTGGCTTACACCACCATAAATGTACTTATCTCAAGGGACTTCTCTTAACTGCCACCTTCTGCACAGTGCAGCCTGGCTCCATCCTTGATTCCTGCACACTCAGCAGCCCCAGCTGCTTTACAGGCACTGTGAACCTCAGTTTTGTCAGTAGTGCTTACTGTGCTCTCTAAAATCTGAATGGTAGAGGCCTTCTCCTTCTGTGCTTTCCAAACCATGTGGTGAAAGATTATTTTTCTTTTTGTCCTTGCTGCTGCTACTATTTCAGCCTCAAACCTGAGTTAAAAACTCCTATTTGGTATGAAACCATAAATAACTTGCACCTAAAAATGTTCTTGAGCGGATTATTAGCAGTTAAAGTAGAGGCAAGCAATGGAAGTGTGAGATGGAAAACTCAGTACCTTGCATATTGGAGGCTCAATCCAAGTGAAAAAGGATGGTAGAATATATAAAACACACCACAAATTATTCCCTGTTGACTGTGATGGAGCAGAAGGTGGGTAGGACACCTATGCTGCTGGCAGCTGTGCATGCACACAGCCTCACCTGGCTGAGAAACACCACACCATTGTCTTGCATCAAGGAAGGATCAGAGACTCCGCAGCCTCTCACATTAATCTCTCCCTACCATCACTAAGGTTTCCTAAGACCTAACCACAACATCAACACAGCCCATGAGTTTTCATCCTATCAAAACATTACCTCCAGACTGTGACTGTGTTTCGTTCGGTCTCCTTTGTATTAACCCCTCTAGGTTGCTTTCCTCTACCCACAGACACTTTGTTTCCTAGGACTGCATCCCCCGTACAATTCTTCTCTAGACTCTACATCTCTCTCACAGGATGGTGGACGTGAGACTGGACATAAGACTGAAGTGATGCCTTTTCATGGGTGAGTAAAACACTCCCTGTCACACACCCCAGCACATTATCTGTTTGGATTTTTTTTTAATCCAAGAAAAGTCACACAAGTTCTATAGAACTCTGTTGCAATTCCTAGGCTTCTTTCAGTAGATACATGTCTGCTGAAGACTCTCATTTTAGGTTTGTCCCTTTTTGTTCCTAAAAATACAATTTTCCTTATTGGGCTGTAGCTTTTTAGCCCAGTGGGGGCCTTTTTTAAAAAATTTGCTTAAGAACACTTCAGTCCATTGTCGTTCATGCTGCCCCTCCCAGATGGGAGTCATATGCAGGTTTAACAGGTATTTTCTCTATTCCATCATCCAAACCACTAATGAAATACTTAATATCAAGCCCAAGTTATAAGTCCTTGAATGCTTCTCCTCATTTGGAAAGGTAATCGTAACATCTCTCTGAACAAGATTTTTAAAACCAGATTTGCACTGTCTGTGTTGCATTTTCATTTAGAGCAATCTTCTTCTAACTTATTTAACAAGAACCACTCAACCGTTCTGAAAAACAGAATAAAATAAAAATCCATGGACCAACTTGTGCAATGACACCAATGAGATTTAGGTGTTTGAAAACTAGGTGAAAGCTTTTTTGTCCTACTTCCTCGTGTTGCATTCCCAACAAACAAGGAGTGTGCACACATTTCTTTTTAACTATTGTTAGCATCCATTTTGCAACTCACCTCTGGTAGGTTACAAAAGGCTAGAGATCAGTCCACAGACTACCAGAAAGCAATTTCTAGACCAAGTTCCTCTACAGTGCTTAAGACAAACACTCCTGAGAGAGTATTGAAAGTCTTGGAGCCAAGTTTCATCTATTGTTTCTTGATTATCTCCCTCTCCGTGTTCTGGAGAAAAAGGGAGATTTCATACATTTTGTGTCTCAACATCACAGTACTTTGGCTAAGAGACAGTAGGATCCTGACCACTACATACTTTCTGAAGTTCGCACGATTTCAGGGATTGTTAGGAAACAAACCACAATGACTCCAAGAACGGTGTCCCAATGCTGGGAACTGTTTGTAGGAAGGTAAAGTTCCCAAAGATGGGCCCACTGCCCTGCACTGCTCTCGAGACCAATCTCCTATGACATGCCAAGCTGAGGCGTGCCTCCCATTGCTGTGGCAATGGCTGTCCGTGCCCATCTCACTTTCAGAGATTAAGTTTATCACAGGTGCTCAGAGCCTCAAAGCTTCAGCAGACTCATTGCTTTCTTGGCTGGAAGAGTTAACCCCAATCTTGTGACACAGATTACATATTATGTTATGCACCATTCTGTCACAGATGTTTTAACACTTCTGCGTGCCTGACATGAGTAGGAGGATACTCAAGGGAAGCTGTAACCACAAATTCATTACATTTAATCTTGAAGGAGAGGCCATGCAATGTCTAATTAGATTTTCCTCATTTCTTCCTCACATTTGGCCAGTTGGAATGTTATGAAGTTTCATAAGATCTTAACTGAAGGGAAGGACTGTTTTCTGTTGGTGTTTGCTTCCCAGCTGACTAAATGTCAATTAAGTAGTGGAAGAAATTTAATTGAGTTGTGCTGAGTTCTCCAGTGACTAACAAGTCTGCTCCTGAGGTCTGGAAGAAAACATTATATCACCTGCAATGTGTGTCATCCTGAGGATGAGGCAGCAGAGCTGAAAGAGCACTGGAACACGTGCAACCAAATTTCTTCTTTTCCAGATGAGGCCCAGGCAGTACAGTCCGTATATGCAGTGTCTTAAAGAGAACAGGGTAGTAAAGATCTCCAAATCCACACATCTGTATCTCAAGTGCTTTCAAAACAGGACTCCGTGTATTTCTGGGAAGTCTTTCATTAAACATGTTGCTGAATTCAACATAGAGTTGATGATGATCTGCATGTCCTGCACTGCATGTTATGACAAAGGGTTTCAGGTTAGATGATCTAAAGATGTTTTCTGGCTTTAAATCTTCAAACCTATTTTCCTATCATCTTCATTAAGCCATCTGCACTCTCCGTTTTCACACCCATCTTCATAATCTTTTTGCCCTTGCTGGTACCGAGTCAGCCTCACCATAAATGTTTTCAACCAAATGCTCATAAGTGTGTGCCCACTTAGAGTCTTTTTGAACTCAGTGCCATGGTTAATTCAGATTTTGTTTGTGTTTAAAAAGTAATGTATGGATGCACTGAATTTTTGAATGACTCATCTAATTCTTTGAGTAGGTGGATTGTATGCCTTCACACAGTAAAAGTATACTTTAATCTCAACCACCCAATTCTTTTAATCTTCAAAGGAAGAATGACACAATCCAGCAGTGTCATTGACTGCTGTTTGAATTTATGAAGAAGAGCTCTAGTCCTGCACCTATGTCATAAAACAGACCTTCAATTACCCTAGAGCTTACCAACACGCCATCACACTTATTCAGTTTTCCTCTGTCTCCAAGAAACTGGTTTAGACCATGGCACAATTCAAGCCAGTTTTGAATCTTGCAGGGCCCCATGTGCCTCTAGGGCTGCAGGAGCTGGTAAAGCCAATGGCTGCTGTATCATTCCTTCCCACTCCTCTTTTCCCTGGCTCAGACTCTTGTCTTCCCAGCACTGACTGGTTTGAATCTGACTCCACCTAACAGCACCCACTCAGAACAAGAGCTAGAGGTGCATGTACACGTGTAGCTGCTCCTGTCTTGGGATCACAAAGCTGGAGGCTGACATGCAGCAAATATTTATGGGCAGTCAAGAGACTTAGAAGAAATCAAGTGCAAGGTTTCCTGCTTCCTGTGTATGGCCATCAGATAGTCAAAACCTACGGGCAAAGAAAAATGCAAATATGTGTCTTTTTTTAGAAAGGCAAAACATGGAGATGGATGTTTTCTCTTCAGTCTCACCTAGTGCACAATGGTAGCTTCTGCTGTGTACTATTTAAACTTTTCTACTTCAATTGAATAAAATCCAGACTCAGAAAGGGGACACATTAACTCCTGTATTTAGGTTTAATTTGAGCTGCCTTGTCGAGCTGACCCACCAGCTGTTCCATATGCCAACATACAAGCCTGATTAAAAAACCAAAAGTCTTCCATTAATTTTGCAGACAAAACAGAATAGATGCAGTAGTTCCCAGCCTGTGTTCCCAATTTGGCTGAGTGTCAGGCTGTCTAAGCACATTTCTTAAAGCAAGAATGAAGGTGGTGTCTGCATCAGATTTGCTGGAGAGAGCCTTTAATAACTGTTCTTAATCTGGGATAAATTACACAAAATCAACTACCCCAGCTTCAAAAAATAAATCATAAAGAGTAAGCAAGCGGTATTAAATCTGCTAAGTCAATGCAGCACAGGTAAATACAAGTCCTACATGCAGCTTTTGACTCATTTATAATTACTTAATTCCCTGAAATTAAAGAAAAATGAACTGCCTGATTGATTTTATAATCCAGGGGCCACAAATTGTCCTTGTTAATAGAAGACCTGCTGGTTTGGATAATAGAATTGATAATTTACTTGCTATTCACTATGCTATAATTTTTCCTCTGACTGAATTGTTAAAAATAAACAATTTTTTCCTTCCCAAATAGGAAAGAAAGAGTGAATTTATTACCAAAAGTGTCTTGTGGTTTTAGGGGGAAAGTAAAATTTAGAACTTAGACTAGTTGCACAAAATGCTTTATAAATATTTTAAGGAGCCATCTTTCCCTTTCTTCTGAATATAGATGGGAGTAGGGAACAAACAGAAACAAGGGTTTGGGATGGAGTGTTATTCACAAAGCCTGATGTGCTTCTGAAAAGGAGTGAATGTATTCTGCTTGGGATTTAACCTTTCTTGACTCTGTGACCTGGCTTTATAAAACTGCAAAGCCCACGGCAGCCTGACTGGTCAGACGGGAACCCGTTTGTGACTCAGCCTGTAGCCCAAGAACTCCCTGCCTCCTGGCCAGATGTGTCTGCACTGGTCCTTCCTCACCTATAAACTGGAGTTCAGCCCTGGCTGCTGCTCTTTGGGCACGGGCCCAGGTGGTTTCCCACTGAGCCTGTGCTGCATGAACACATCTTTTTGTTAACTCACAAATAATTTTAATGCAGCACGCAATGCTTGCTGTGCCAGCAAGTAGAGGAGACCAGTCCCGCTCTCATTCTCAGCCTCACCACCAGCTGTGCCTCAGCCTGCCCACCCCCGTGCCCTTGCAGAGCCTGGCTCTCCGTTTCTGCACCTTTTCTGATTTAGCCTCAACCAACCTGGATGTCATAAGAGTGACACAGAATGAGAATGCCATCTCCTTGTCTCAGCAAGCAGGAGACAGCTGGGAGCTCAGTAAAGGCAGTCACCTGCTGTGGGAAACACTGTGCCAAGTTCAGCCTGGGACACACCAGAGGTGGCCTCAGGCTGAGGTGGCTGACAGGCAGACAGGTTCTCCCATGAGCTAGTCCTTCAAGTGGCTCTGCTGAAGGGGTGTTAAGGACTCTGAGATTTTTTTCTATAAGTTTTTTGCACCAAACTCTCTCTGAACTAATGCGCCAGAATAGAAGCAAAGAACATGCGTGGATTGTGTGCAATAAACCCCAAAAACTTGGCCAGACCAGAGGTTTGGATAAAAGCCTGGATCTGGGCACACTTTGCAGTGTATATACAGTACATGTCAAGAGTGACATTTTAGAAGAGCTTAGGAGAAGAAGAAATGATGACTTGCATCTCCCTGAACATAGTTCCAATGGCAGTACTAGAAAAGAGCAATCAGCCCTTTTTAACCACACTTGTTCTCACAGAAAAGTCAGGAAATTAAAGATTTTTTTAGGCAACAAGATCAAATGAACTTTGGTTCCACACTTCAAAAAAACTGGCAGTTTTACCTAACAATGGAGATTTTCAATAGGAAAGGACAATTAATTACTCCAAAGAAGCTGCTAAATGCTAATAAGCACAGAACTTAGAGATAATAATTTTCATCTGACAACTGTTCCCATTAAGAGTTGCTGTGTTAAGGAATATTTAGAAATCCTGAGTGAAATTTTTAAATACAAAGACAACACTGTTGGATAGACTCACGACATGGGCACAGTCCATAATTTTGTTGTCACAGTGCAAGTAAAGAGGAAAAAATATTGCATTAATGCAACATAACTGAGAGAAAAAAGAACTGCAGTGGTTTATTTAGATAAGTAATTAGAAACACTTAATTACCACATACAGAAACTAATATATAGCATGCGTGCAACAGGGCAGACCTGGACTCAAGCAAAGACAAATGTTGTCCAGACTTTTGAGCAGATCTGGTCAAAGATTTATCAGAATGTGATATTTTAAAATATATTCCTTTTTTAATTTTTTTTTTTAAGAAACTTTGGGATTAAATATTAACCATAAACTCTCATTGAGATGATGACAGTGACCACTTGCATAAAGCATATTATGGAGAACTATGTGTTTATGCTTAGGAAAATAAAAGTGAATTTTTTATTAATTCATGAAGTGCATGTATATACATGTGCTCATAGTTTCAGAGGGAGAATAATTTAAATACGGTTATTATCAGTTCATTTTCACCCAAATCTTTTCCTTGTCACTGGTGCTACTCTGCAGAAAACCAACCTGACAAACACCTTGCTCAAGGTGCTTGGGAAGCCGCAGTAATATGTATTTAATACCCGACCCAAGAATTGCACAGGGCTGGTGGTCATCAAAAAGAGTCTAAACCTAAAAAAAAACAAAACTTCCAAGTGTCTTTAGTTGTAGACTCAGGATATGTTTGTAGCTGTGGATCAACGTGCTGCTGGTGATTTCACAGAAGCAGAGAATGGTCAAGGCTGGGAGGGACCTCTGGAAGGCATTTGGTCCAACTCCCGTGCTCAGGAGGACCACCTAGTCAGTTGCCCAATAATGTGACCAGGCAACTTTTGAACATCTTCAAGGAGAGAGATTCATAGTGGGACCTTCCTTTTCGTGTTATTACTGAAGCATAACTCATCAAGTCAGTACCACATCAAGTGAAATGAAAACCATCAACCTAAGAGTCTCATAAGCTCACAAGTTTTTAGGTTTTAGACTGAATTTACATAGGTCACTAAACAGAGATTGAATTTCACTCAGTTTCTTCAGAAAAAAAAATACTGTTATACCATGCCTAAAACAGAAAATTATTAATTTGTTCAGAGTTGGTCCTATTTCAGGATTAAAGGTGCTATAGAAAAGCCTAAGAATTAGTGCCATTAACATCATTCGACAGCTTTGTCTAGCACTTTGCTGTCTGTCCCTAGATTTTAAATGAACTTGAGAATTATTTCTGTCACATTTCAGGCATGACCCCTCATGTGCTCTGACACATCCCACTGGGCTGCACACATGACATCATGTTTTCCTTAAAGGAGTCTGATGTGACCTATACAACTGCACACTGTGAGTCACAGCACGAGGCATGGAGCAGGAAATCTGAAAATAATGCTTCTGCAAAGTCCACTCTTAAGAGTTAATTTTTCACCTTGGGAAATAAAATGCAAAAATAAAAAAAGTTCTAAAAATGACAAATTCTTCTTCGTATGCTATATAGGTTGAGATTGGTGGTCGCAATGCATTATTTTCTTGTAAAGTCTTAAATTGACAGATAGATAGAAATGATCTTTTCAAATTGTTTTTCTTCATGCAAAAAGACATTCTCTGTATGTTTTTATTTCCTAGGCAAGATGAAGGTGAAATTGAGCAGACTGTTAAACATGCAGTGAGCCAATGAATGCATCTCCTTATCCTGAAATTTCAGAGAGAACAGCTCTTTCCAGGTCTTTTAAGCCATGTTGTAATCACTTTCATAATGATAGCTGGTTGAATTTCAAACTCATGGCACTTTATTGAGCTGTTACCTTCACAGCAGTATTTTATCTCATCTCTGAAATCTGTTGGGTCACAGCAGAGCCTGAGCAGCATTAAGAACACAGCTGTTTTTTCTGGAATTTTGGTGCTGTGGAGAATCTCAGCATCTTTGAATCCAAACTACCTGGGTTTTGGTTCAGCTCAATGTCCCCTGAACTCAGACACTTATGAACCATACATCATACTCTCAAAAATAAGACTCTGAACTCTTCCAGCCTACCATGAAATATCTTTAAAGAGGTGCAGCCCTTCTCTAGCAGAAAGCACAGCATGTCTGTGTGTGTGGGGATGCTGAAACCAGAGACACCAGGCTCCTTGCAGCCCACTGCAATGGGTACAGTTCACCATTTTCCATGACTGCCCAGCTTACAGAGACTGGGAAGTCACAGGAATGGTTTCCCTATTGCTGCCCAGAGAGCTGCCTGTGTTAGCCAAGTCAATTAAAAAAAAAAAACAAACAAATTTAAACATCAGATTTGGATTTATTTTGCTCATTTTCACTGAGGTGGGAGAACTTGTACAGGTGTGTTAGTAGATCAGAGCCATAGCCCCCAAGCAGAGTCATATCCAGGAAAAATTCCCCACAGCCTTTTTTATTGAGTGTTATGTACCTAAGCTTTTCTGGGAGTAGAAATGAGCTTTTCTAGCTCATTCAAAACTTTCTCAGGTCTCTCCAGGACACACAGTACCGTGAAGAGCACACACCTCCACAAAACTTCCAGCATCCAGGAAGGTTATGGCTCCATTAGGCCATGGATTGCCTTTGCCTTCTCAGCAGTGCAAGATAGTTTGATGCAAGAAAAGAAAAGTTAGCACCAATCTGTAATGCTCAGACGTTGTGATGGAGGATGACTGAGGGCCAAAGATCCCAGCTGAAAAACCTTGGAGGAAATTCGGGAGGTAGCAGATTGTGCGTTGCCGGTCAGGGTCCAGTCCAATAAAAGGTGAGCCTGCACTGAATAACCGTATCAACTTAATAAAAGAAAAAGTTATTTAAGCAAAATTAAATGCTGTGAATACTCACACCCTCCTCTGTGTCTCATCCTCCTGATTTTCGTTGGCACGATGGAATACTGTCCTGCGTATTTATTTCCCTGGATTCCTTCCTCCCCTGCCCTGGTCAGTGATAAACAAGGAAGAGTGTCTCTCCTCCACAAAGTTCTCACCCCGCTCCACCTCCCTGAGGTGGCAGTTAAAGATTTTTCTCCAGGTAGAGACTCTCCTCTGGCTCTCTGGGGCATCAGCACAGCTAATTCACTTTTTCCTTGCCACTGCCTGCAACATTCCTCTCAGATCAGCCTGCTTCAGAAGGAACATGGTCAAGCAAACTCAATGTCAGCAGCAATTAAATTTGTGACGATCTCTAAGCAAATATCCTCACTCAGTAATTTTGGTTTGTTTGTTTTCCTCAGGAAGCATCTGTAGTCAACTTCTGATGAAGTTTTTTGACTCAAGTGAGCCAGAGCTGTGAAAATTAAACATTCACTTCAGCACATTCGAATTCTAGTTATAAAAATACAACTGTTGCCGGGTGGGCAACTAAATTTAAAGTATATATATTTGGGAACAATGAAATCTACATATGTATCTGTAATGCTGCCTCTATCAGCTTTGCACCTTACTTTTACAGTGGCAGTGATTTTCTGAAAAGGAATAAATCTGTCTGATAAATCTGACTAAATTTCAGCATAACAAAGTTTTTAGGCTTACCATCAAAATGAAGTGGTTTGCTCACAGTTCTGTAGATTTAATTTCAAGTTCCAAGTGCAATTTTTTTCTTCTCCTATGCAATTACACATCTGCATGTAGAATAGTGCGCCCTTCATTCAACCACCTCCTGGTATTAGCTGAAGGTTAGCCATACCTTGTCATAAATTGTACCTCTCCATAAGGAATCTATAAATTAGGTAGTAATTGAATGGCATTCCCATTCATATTTACCTATTCTAAATCCGCATTAAGAAAGTATTTCCTTGAATGCTAATTTTAAAATCAATTGGATGTTATGTTTGGAAATTTCATTGCGTAATATAGCTGACTGGAGTAATTTACTTGTGCATAACATTAATGTAAAATCCATCTGAAATCTTCTGCTTGAGGCGAAGGCGAAAAGCAGTTTGTTTACACCAACAGTGGTGGAAGATAGTCTCTAAATGCTCACAGAAAGTGTATATAATTTGAAGAAGAGAATTTGAATTTCTCCAAGAGCAAGCAGACTGGAAGAGAAAAAACATAAACCAAAATATTTTTTTTTCTGAGGCAACAGTGGACAAAGGAGCCAGCTTCCGCACCTCTGCTTTCAGGGCTGGATATGTGCCTTCTGTAATGACAGCAGGGAAAGAAACATTTGGGTGGCAGCTTAGTGATTTATACCTTGTGGTGTCTAGAAACGTTGATCCAAGCCTGGAAGACAAATGGAGTAACCCTCAGCTTTACACTGTTGTAACTTAGAGCAGCATTTGCTTGTGGGTAGTAGAGGAAATAAAAGGCTTATAACAACGGCACAAAAGTCCTTTGTAAGGTAGACTGGAGGTGATTTTTTTCAATGGGTATAATGTAAGTACTTAGCAGAGTGTCTTTCTCTGGCCCCTTGACATTTAAACAGGAATCTATTAGTCAACTGATGTCATTAGCTAAAGTACATTCTTTCTAAGGATGACACTGATGATCTAATCGATCATCGTTATTAAGCTAACATCAATCAACTTGCAGGTAGACTACAGAAGCTGCCTGATAGATAAAGTTCCTCTACTAAAGTTGGAGGCAACAGACTTCTTGCTGTTTTTAAAACTCATAAAATGTTGACAGGCCAAATTCTGCCACTGATTTCAATGGTAGTGTAATTTTAGATTTATGCCAGTGTAAGAAAATAAGAGGAATCTGTTTCCTTGTTTCAGCAACAGAAAGACCATAAAAGTGTCATAGTTATGGCATAGCTCAGAGAATAAATATGACAGGTATCAAAGACAAAATTGATTGACAATTCTCAGCTTTAGACATCAGTCTAATAGAGTGAGATCAACTCTTAGAAATTCCTAGTAATTTTCACAGCAAATTTTAGCAAAAAATTAGAGGGCATCCTAGAAATAAGATGAATGTTAAACTGAACATTCATTCATCCACCCACCACTGGCTGCATTCACTGTGCTCCCTTGGTTTGTTGAAGTTATTTTATAGACGATTTTATATGTATGTTGAGCAAAGTTAGAGACTCTTATAATGCTACAAATTGTTTTCAGGGAACAGGATACCACCAGCTCCTGGACTGATCCTTTTCTCTGCTGATGAGAATTGTGTGAATCATGAGAGTGGGTGTGGAGGGACAATGACCTCCACCAAGGTGATACTTTGAGCAGTAAACAAGTGTGAGGAAAGAGGTGAGCTTTGCCAGGAAAAGGACAGACAGATATTATCCTCTTCAAGAAAGGAAACAAGAAACAGAGCCTAAAACACCTCTTTAGTCATTATTCATCTATTCTTCTCCTACGACAGTGTAGGACTGATTATTTTAGTGCTAACCAGCTCAGAGACTGCATGTTCCTTATAGCAGAGATCTGGCACCAAGCTTGGTCTGGAGGGATTATGGCATTCTTGAGCTGGTAAATACACAAGGTTGAAGCAATCTCCATTCCCAAGCCTGTGCTCAGAAAAAAAGTCCCCTACTGCTGAGTTCTTAAAGGGAAAACAGAGAAGTCCCTGACCATGAGGAAACAGAATGTGGGCAGAACTTACTTGCCCATTTCAAAGATCCTGATGGCTACCATGAGACTAGTGGCAAGGCTGTGAAATAACCCCATAAAGGCACGTTCCCCTGCAGTGGCACTGAGACCTGGGCAAGCAGAGCCTGTGCCATAGGGAGGAGATGCTGTACCAGCCTCTAAAAGACAGGAATGAAAGGGAGAGGAGCAGCAAGCCAAGATGG
This sequence comes from Bombycilla garrulus, assembly GCA_013400315.1. Classification (NCBI taxonomy): domain Eukaryota; kingdom Metazoa; phylum Chordata; class Aves; order Passeriformes; family Bombycillidae; genus Bombycilla; species Bombycilla garrulus. The sequence continues at coordinate 2,283,838 of VXBU01013641.1, read as the reverse complement.
GGGTGCCTGTCAGGTCTGCCTCATCCCTGTCAGATGTCAGCTGCCTCCACTCCTTCTAACTATAAATGTGACAGATAGGTGCCTCATGCCAATGAGTGCTTATAATCATGCATGATGGAAGGATCTGAGATTATGGTGCTGTCAGTGGATTCTGTGTCAAACTGGAAAATTATATTTAGTATTTACTTCACTTGAAGATACTTATTACCACAATTCTTAGCCAATTCTGGGCTCTGCTCCCTCCGCCCTTATATCTGACTGAGAAGTTATGGAAGTGATATTCAAAATAGCCTGTGGGAGGCAGACGCACAGCCCCCAAAGAAATTCTGTAGGATTTGGGTATCTCAAAGCTCCTTCAGAACCTGTGCCCACCGACTGCTAAGCACGATTGGATTAACCCAATCCCTCAGACAATCTGTAAGTGATGAAACAAGGCACCAAAGATCTGGGGAGATGGAAGAGGCCAGCAGCAAATCCTGGGACACTCATTAAGTGACGCCAGTGACCAGACACAGGCTGGCCTTACTCAAGATACCCAGTCCAAGTGCCACCTGCTTCTGTTCCAGATTCAGGACAACCTCTGCAGTTACCTGCACGTCTCCATCAACACCTGCAGCTACACGAGGATTGTCTTGTCGCTGTAACTCTGCCATGATGGCTCAAGAGCTACAGTTTTCTAAGGTGGATGAGTTCTCACCAGAATAAATCTCTTGCACCAGAGCAACCACCTTTGGGCAGGCTCTGATAGCACCTCTGGAAATCATTCATTAAGAGAGTGTATTAGTCTGAAGCAAAAAGAAGGATGTGACAAAAGGGAAGTTCAGCTTTACTAAAATAACTCCACTGAGACAAGAGATTGACCATCAAGCAGACAAACATGCTTGCATGGACTTCTTGCTCTTCCTCCACTTAAAAGTCATAACCAGTCTAGTTCTTAGTTAATTTTGACATAACCTGATCACCAGCAAATCATAGAGTCTTTATGGCACATATTGCCAGAAATGTTGATTTTGAAAAGCAAACAGAAAAAATGCTGGATTCTCTGTCTCAATAGTCCAGTGGTAGCATGTGATTTTACTCCTCAATGGGGAATGAAAACAGGAGACTATTGAGCCAGAATTTTCTATTTATATTTGTAGATACAGATATAAATATTCTGTCAGATGTAAATATCTGTAAAAGGTAAGTTGTTTGGAATCTTTCACCCTATTCCTGAAATTATTCTTGGATTTGCAATGGACTCCACAGTTACCCAGCAAATGACATCTAATGCACTCGAAACCTATTGGTGTATGGCCATAAATTTTGTCCCTGAAATATTCTAAATCTGCCTTTAATATAAGCTGTACTTAACATAGAAATCTAATTAAAAACAACCAGTTCACTATACTCGGTTCTGTATGTTGTGTACAAAATTTCTTAATCTATATATTAAAAAGCACTTATAGATTGACAGATGTACTTCTCTTGAACTGATTTTTGTACCTCTGAATCACATTCTTTTAATTTTTTTACCCTTTATACCAAATTGTGAGCACACTTCCAGATTACCATTTTAATATCACTCATTACTTTTAATGTTACAAAATGGCAGTAGTAGAATTATGACCTTAAATAAAGAGAGTAACCACTGGCATAGAAAGTACTCCATATCCAATGAATTGCACTAATAAATATTTATTTAGTCTACAGCAGGAGTAAAAATACTCTTACAGACGCATCAAATTGACAATATCTTGCACTGCTAATTCTTAATTTTCATGGCTCCATCTGAATTAAAAAAAAATTTCAAATGTTTCACACTCATTTACTGGTGGAAAAATAAATGTAGCTTTAGTAAGTAATACTATTAGGTTCTCATTTTAAAATGGTTTTGCTCTGGTTTATCATTAGACAGCTCTCGTCCAAGAGATTGGCTCACCATACCTCAGAACACCTGAAAGACTGAGAATTTTCCCATGAGGAAAAGTTCCTGTTACATCTGAACATACTCTGCTCAAATTCTAGGCAAAACTTTGCAGAACAAGTTTTAATAGAAGCCTATTTCTTTCTTGATACCTTTCAAGAAGAGGAACTGTTGCTTGCTCTGACCTTTCTTGGAGTGATGCACTACACCTATACCTGAAAGGCTCAAGCTGACTTTTACAGTACCTGCTTCTGAAAGAGAGGGCTCTTAGTCCCCAACAGAAATAAATTAAATCAGTGACCTTTACTTTAAATATCTGTAACATCTTCCAGTGGTCTAATGGTTTTCTCTTTCCGATCTAGGGTTAGAGGGGTGAAGAACTTACCAATCTGTTGCAGTCTTACTGTTTTTCTCCCAGCCCAAACACAAAGGTTCCCAGATTCCTTGGGCACTGATCTGCCTTTTAAGATACTGGGAAGACTTTGTTCTCATCAGAAATCAAGCACATGACTCAACATATCCTGAAGATAATAAATCCTCTAGGACTACCTCCCTAGCTGACTCCTTATTCAGACCCAGTTTCCCATTTCTTCCTGACCCGTCATCATGATGTTCAGGAATGCTTCCTGATATTTGAACAACAGTATTGTATTTACAGACTTCCAGCACACAGCACTTTACAAAAAATAGGTCTGCAGCTTGTTCAGACTATTTGATGGGTCTGTGACCAGTATTAAGATATGCGATGTTTACAAAAGGCCTCACCAGCTTTTGCAAAAAGCAAAGGAAAAAAGCAAAGGTTTAAAAAAATTTTGCCTCATTGAACATCAGAGCCAAACTCCTTTATAACAGGGGCTAGTTTCTGTTCATGTGTCTAATTTATTATTATGCTCAATTGAAATTACTCCAAACACCAGGATTTTTCAAAGCTTGCCAAAGAAGTGACCAGAAAATGGGTTTTGCAAAGAAGGATGGTACCCAAATTTTCATTGCCATGTAGGAACTGCAAGTCAATGAATGGCTCTTCAGATTGTATTTCATGTCTTCTCATCAGGAATCCTAACTTACCTTGTGAGCTTTTCTGAGTCATGCCAAGTTGAAGCTCCCTGAAATACTCTTGCCCAGATCTTTTAGCATGCCTGTTCACTCCTCACTACTCCCCTCCTTACATTTGTCCTTGCTGACTCTTATTGTCTTAATGCCCACAAAATCCAAACTAGACCCTCTGTTGCCCTGAGGTCAAGCATACAGAATCCTGCTGATGCTGCCTGTCAGTTCCAAGATAATGAATCTTGAAGCACCTGAATCTTTTGGGTATCTCACTTAAGAGCAGCTCATTTAGGGATCACCATGCAGAAAAGAGACCAAACCTTGGGGGGAAAGCAAAGAGAAGGGAAAAAAAAAAGCCAGAGATAATAAGTAATGAAAAGTAGACCTAGACCAGCAGCATTTGTGCTGTTATATAAGCATTTCACTACTTTTCCCTTTAGAAAATGGACTTCTAATTTTTGTTTGGCAAGATGGGGAAATTTGCTGTTAAATATTTATAATTCCTTTTTTATTTGAGTAAATGTAAGTGAAATGTTTTAGTTTATGCCTTGTATCTTCTGATGCTAATGAATACATGGTAGAAATAAAAGTTTTTTTAAAAATAACCGGAAATAAGGTAGGATATCATGAAAAAGAAAATTAAATGGGTTTATCCTTAAATATAACAGTAATGTTTTTTATTTAAAGAAAATATACTAGTGATCTCTGTATTAAATGTTAATTGCCAGAAGATTTTGTGTCATCAAATGTTTATGCATCTAAAATATAGAAACAATAATAGATTTATTCAAATTTTCCTCTGAGGCTTCATCTGGTGAATGTTTGAAAGCAAGTGACTTGTTAATTAAAGATGAGGAGAACTTATGCATCTGAACTGCTTAAATAAATCATGCCAGTTTTGTCCTCAGCTAATGTAAATCAGTCCATAAGTTCCCTTCCTCATTCTTCTGCATCAATGAGGTATGTGAAGAGTACCAGTGATATCAGTAGGCTTTTAACCAGCAAGAGTTTGTGTTAAGAGAGAAGAAAATCAGTGTGGTATGCTTTTAAGGTTCTATAACAGCTTAAGGCATAAATCAAGTGGTGAGACGTTCATAAATGTGATACATAAACATCACTTACCATGGAGCTTCGTGCAAAATCCATCAAAACAGATGAAAATACTTTCTTTATCTCAAGGTCATTGGACTTCCTCCCTTTCATACAATTTGTGGTGCTCCCTTTCAGCAGAAATCTGTGAGACCTCTCAAACAGCAGAAAATACAGTGAGGACTGGCACTTCTTGAGAGGAAAAAGGTCAACCAGCCCAACTTTTTAAAATTAAAATTATTAATAGTGCTTGCACGATAGTCTATTATCAGTTTGTCTGGGATCTCTAAAGATTCTTCTTTGGATATGACCAACCTGCATTTATCTTCTTTGTCTGACAGGAGGTGAATCCAGAGGCTGCCCTAAACATGAGGCTTCCCTTGAAAGGAATAGAGGATGGAGAAGGCAAGAAAAGTCCTAGTATAACTTAACTGCTTAGTACTACATGTTTTTGAGGGGGGGAGAAAATCCTTCCATTTTCACCTTTCTAATGAGCCTGAACATGAGGCACATTAGTCACATTCTGCACATGCTTGCACAGTGTCCTGTACAGCTCCCAGATGGGACTGTACTACCCAAAAGCAGCCTACTGGAGGTAGCTGGAGTGGCCACAGAAATAGAGGAGTTTTTCTTGAAATTCCCACTCTTAATAAGGCCACCACTGGACACGGACCTCCTTCAACTCCACTATTCTCAAATGGCCTAAAAAGTAGGCAAGGGATATCCATGCAGTTTTTCCTTTTCAGGCTGGTCTGTTTTGCAGTAAGTGAATGGAGAGACAGAGGCTGCAGCCTGACTGGCAAAGTCTTGCATGGTGGGCAGCCAAGTAACAGGTTGTCCCAACAGTGTGACAGGGCATCTGGGTCTGTCTCTTGTTGGTGTTGGTATTTTATTATCTGTACACAAGGGGATTACAGGGACATGGGTGACTGGGAAACTTTTCCCACCATCTCCCACTTGCCTCTCCACCTTAAAAAATCCACATTAAAACAATTTCTGAGGCGCTTTGAAATGTGGATATCAAAACTGCTTTGCAGAGGCTAAAGCTGACCCAACAAGTCCCACCTTGTGGTAGGGAATGCTCTTGCCCTCGAGATACTGGTCTAAACAGGGAGCACTGCCACCCACATGCTTAGGATTTACAGTTCCATGAAAAGAAAAGGAGGACAATTACACAAGGTTCAACCTGAACACAGTTTGTTCCCCATCTTGCCAGTCACCATGCAGCCCTAATTTTGAACATTAGCAAACACCTGTATTTTCTACAGCATCTTTATTCAAGAACTCTGACTTCACAGAAAATTACAAAGACATTTAGAAGCAAGAAAGGAGGAAAAAATATTTATGCAGTGTCACTTTTGATATTATTTTATACAGTGTGCTACAAGCATAAACTATTACAAAGGTTTACTTGTTCGAAGTGCTGTGTTTATATTAACTTAATAAAGCCTGTCATGGTTTATAGCTACCTAAACAGCAGCAGAATTCTGGTACAGAAAAAAAGTACACAAACTTATTAGTCGGTGGATAAACTTACTGCCTTTTTGGTGCTCCAGGAAGGCCAATGCTAAGAGGATAAATCCTACAGTCAGAATAGAAGAAGGTAGAATTTACGTATTTGCGGTGACCTTTCACACCTCGCTACTACCAGCTGCTAAACTGCATAGGAATTGCCAAGAAGAAAAAGGCCATGGTGTCAACATAAGAAGGACTGAGGAAAAAAGGTAGTGGGCAGAATGATGTAAAGATTGTCCTTTGCCACTGCAGGAAAAACAAAGGAAGGACCCTGGGGAAAGCTCTCCTCCAAAAGCCACGTAATCTGTCTGAGGGGTACGCTAAGCTTCGTCAAACACCCACCACAGAGCACCTGGTGGACAGTCTCGTTGAAGGCTCTGACCTTTTCCCTCAGCCAGTCAGAGCTCCCCTGACTTTTTATGAACAAACATATCTACTAGCAGCTATGTTTACCTTGTTCCGGCAACTTGGCAAAAACTGGCCTGTCCACTGGTGTGGTTGGGCTTTACTTCTGCATCCAGATCCACAGATGGGCACAGGGTAGCTGATGGCAGTAGTCAACAGTAGAACTTGGAGGCACTGCTGTTAGAAAGTGTCTTTACTGAAAAGTTTGCCTTTTTTATTTATGTATTTTGATTTGATGTGCAAAAATGCCTGTAAGCACTCTGACAGTAATTAAATTTACAATCCCCATAGGATTACTCTGTGAACTATGCCAATGTAGGTATTGACAAGGTGCCCATAAAACCATACTGTTCCAGCACACAAAATGAACATATGTGTCATGCTGAGGGAGTAGTGCTGTTGTTGGTGTACGCTCACCTCCCACATGAAATGCCATCATACCTGTTAAGTGACACTTGAAAATGTGTTAGCACTTAACCAGAAATATTTTCAAAATAACACTTGAACATAAGAGTCTTTAACTGCTGGAAACTTTCCCCTAATTTCCTGCTAACATTTACTTTCTGAAGAAGCTCGCTTCCCAAACATGTTGCAAGAAAATATTAGACCTTCTGGCTGAGCTGAATGGCCAGACTATGAATGCTTTTAAATAAGATCTTGACATTTCTTATTCTGACCCCACTTAACACAATGTTTTTCAATTTTGCTTCCTGTAAACATGTTTTATTGAAAAGAAAGAAACAGAAAGTGTAAAAACCTCTTGCAAATATCCAGAGCTCACCCACATCATGTTAAATAGAAACTGCTGAGAACATTAATGTTGCACAGGCAAGCACTTAAGAAAATGTTTGAATTAAAGTTGCCCATGGTAAAAGTGGTGCATGACTCTGGAACCGGTGACAGTGATAGGGCAAACACGAAGACTGTGATAATTGTCCATACAGGGATTGTATGGGCAACCTAATCATGTAATTTTGTATCTTTTGACTTTCAAAGCTTCCAACCAGAGTATTCTGCTCAGCTGTTTTATGTGTAATTTTCTAGCTCTGCTAGAAATGCTGGAAATTCTCCAGGGTTGTTTCACTGTGACACTCACCATCAGCAGGACCACAATCACTACAGAGTCACCAGACAAGACAGGAACAAATGAGATTTCTAGGAAGCTCATATCCAGACCCACCATAGATCCAGCTTCTGGTCAGGCTGTGACTTGGCCCTGCAGGATGAGAACAAGAGAGCTGAAGGTGAACCAGAATCTCAGTAATTTCAAAGAAATTACTCTCTGAAGTAATTTTCCAAGAAATCTCAGGCATTTAACAAGCAAGCGCTGGTATGAAATTCTTCTGGGCTGGTCTGGGATAGAGTTAGCTTTCTTCACAGCATTTCACATGGTGGTGTGGCTTGAATTTGTGACTAAAACTGTGTTGGTAACACCAATCTTTTAGCTATTGCTGAGCAGTGCTTTCCCTGTTCGCTGCCCCCTGGGGAGCAGAATGGGGGTGAGCAAGAGGCTTGGTAGTGGAACAGCTGGGACAGCTGACTTGAATTACCCAAAGGGATTTTCCACACCATATAACTTCATGCTCAGCAATAAAACCTGGCAAGACCAGTTTTCAAATGGCTACTTTCCAAACTAGCCATTGCTCAGAGACTGACTTGGCACTTCAGGATGATTATCCTTCACGTTATTTTTTTCCTCTCTCTATCTCTTTCATCCTTTCACTGACTAAACTGTATTTATCTCAACCCAGCAGCTTTTTCACTTTTTCTCCGCTCCCCCATCCACTGAAGGAAGGGAGTGCGTGAATGGTTGGGTGGGGACTAAATCTCTAATGAGGATCAACCAAACACAGAATGGCCTAAGCTTGATTTTCCTGTTGTTGTCAGTGGTTAGCTGGTGCAAGAGCCGGATACAAGGTGGTCATACATCATTGCACCACACCAACAATAGCATCAAGAAAAATGGCACAGTTGGTGCTGTAAAGCCAGCGGGGAGAATCCACCTTGCTGGCTTTTACTCAAACAAGTTGCAGAATCTGATCAGGACACTTCTTTGACCAGTACAGAAGAGCAAACATCCCTGTGCTACTGGAATGTAGGAGTTGAGTAACCAGCAAATAGGTTGTAGAAGAGATGGTAGTCAGCAGCTAAAGAAAATCTTGCTCCTCTCTTCAAACCTATAACTTTGACTCAAGGTTTAAATGTCAGTGTTTGTCACATCCTCTTTTCCCCACCTAAGGCTAGTCCTATGATAGAAATGTCTCCATGTTCTTCTGTGCTTAGAAATGATTTTCAGTGGACCTGACGTTTTCCTGACCACGGACTGTGATGACTAATGTCATTTTCCAACTTGCAGTTTGACAACAGACAAAAAATTCAAGAACTGTTGTGCTTCAAAATGCAGGAAGTCCTGAGCCATGATATCAATTCTTAGTCACGCTATTACCCTAGGACATGAGTTTCCATAGGATTACAAGATGATTTGATTTTTTTTGTTCCAATAATTTTGTTCTTAAAGCTTCGGATTTACTTGAAATAACTCATTTGGTCTTTATTTGTTTTGTAATTTACTTTAAATTTCAAAAGTTAATTAAAGGATTCAGTGAAGAGTTCCACAGCCAAGTGCAGTGCCCTACAGTGAAAAATCAGCAAAAGTGTTTGTGATACCCATACCATCACCAGCAAATAGCAGGTATCACTCTCAGACTGTCTCCTATATGATGACCTCATGACATAGGGATTGAGACAAACCATAACCACCTTTCCTAACTATCTACACCAACAAAACCTCTACCTGTTGCAACAAAAATTAAGTAGCTGTAGAAGTTTACTGGAGTCATACAGAATTCTGAATGATCTTAAAATATGCTACTGGCCCTCCCTTGTTCTTTGTAAGAGTGTCATAGTCTGTCATATTCTGAAGTTGGGTAGATGTTTTTATTAGTATCAATATGCACAAGAATTAGTCCCCTCTTAAATACACACCAAAAATACCTTTTAATATGCTGCCAAGATGTAGTCACCTTTTGAAGGTCTGGGTCATTTTGAATACGATTTAATGGCAAGTGTGAAAAACAAATGAGTGTCATAAGTAGTCCCCAGAGATTTCCAAATGCCATAAGCAGACAGAGAGTTATTGATTGTTGCTTAACATGCCTGTAGAAAATAATGGGGTAACAGCATCTGTGCTGTAGCAAATAAAGTTATTCTGTCTGTTGTGCCAGCACCAATATTTGGACATGCCCAGAGCTGAAGACTCATTATTTGTAATGCCAGCTGCACTGTAACCAGAAGGGACAGCAACCAGGCTCCCAAGCCCTTGTGCTTTTGCTGTCTCACACCAAAATCATGAGGCCGTTTGAGGAAGAAAAGGGAAATCAATAAGTAATTATTTTACAGCCCTCACCACTCTTTGCCCATGTCAACTAATTGAACTTATGAATAATTCATTAATTTCTTGCCACCTTGCTGGAGACAGACAACAGTTTCCTACAATGTGTCATTGCGGCTGATAAAGAGGTGACAGGGATGATCTTTCCCCATCTCCTTTTGGTCACAAGTGGATTCATGCGTTTGACAGTGGTAGTTCAGGGTCTTTCTTCCAAGCTGAGCAGGGCTGGTGGAGGAAGAGGAAGAACCAGGGTGCTCAGGCTGCATAATAACCAGTATCATGTGTTGTCTTCTGTCTGCTCCTAACCACACAGGTGGGCCTGGAGGCTGATGTGCGTGGTCCCCACTCCTGTCTATCTGCAATACAGCTCATAGAAGATGACAACTGGGGACTGCCAGGGCACTAAAAGATCTGGGCACTCCTTGGCAAGAAGCGGGAGTCCCCCAGCACAGCAGGACACACCCTGGCAGCCCATCCTGTCCAACCCCAGACAAGATCAGGGCAGTCAAGGGGCACCATGGTAGCCTCAGCTCCAGGTGTCGGGCACCTCCCTGGGGATGGGCCAACATTAGGACAGCTGAGGGTCAAGATCAGATCCAGTGAGTGTAAGCAGGATCAGACACGCCCAGAGTGGTTTGGTTCAGTTCTGGTCACATCATCTCCATGATCACAGGGCTAGAGACTGCCCTCAGGTGCATCAGCACTGGATCAGGGGTTGTGCTCAGGGCCCTGGCAGGCAGGAAAGCTAAAACTCTCGTGAGATGGGCTTGTGAGGGCTGGAGAAAGCAGGTAAGCTGTCGGGACATCTTCACCCCCCTGTACTCAGCACCTCGAATCTTGTGTTCGGTTTTAGGCCTCTCACTACAGGAATACATTTGAGATGCTGGAGTGGGTCCAAAGAAGGGCAGCAGAGCTGGTGAAAGGTTTGGAACACAAACCTCATGAGGAGCAGCTGAGGGAGCTGGGGGTGTTTAGGCTGAAGCAGAAGAGGTTCAGAAGGAACCCTGTCACTCTCCACAGATACTTGAGAGGAGGCTGTAGCCAGGTGAGGGTCTCCCTCATCTGATAGGACAAGAGAAAATATTGTCAAGTTGAAGCAGCGAAGGTTTAGATTAGATATTAGGAATGTATTTTTTTTCCACAGCAAGGGTTGTAAAGCATTGGAACAGACTGCCTGGGGAAGTGGTGGAATAAAACAGTTTATTTAGTAGATGCTGTGAAGTTGCTCAGACCTACAGTCAATGAGTGTCAAATTGGCATGAGGAAGCTACGGAAAGAGAAGCTGGAGCCAGCTGCACATGGAAGTGGAAATGGAGCAAAGAGCTGGGAGGAGAGCAGGAGAACAATGGCTGGCACCGTTCAAACTGTAATTCAGTGATTAGGTCATGGGTGAAACCCACAGTGGTTTTGCCATTGACTTCACTCTAGAGCTCCAAACTGCTGTAGGTCCATCAGCACGAGCAGGGTGTAACTTCAGGGCTGTTACAAATGCATTTGAACTTTTAAATAACAAATTGCCTTTGGCCTCCACTAACAACACACTTCCCACTCTTTTCTCATGCTGTGCTTGTGACTGTAGCTGTAAGCAAACCATGGACAGTCACCCAGCAGGAGTAAGCTGTCATTGATCTACTGGATTAAATAGCACTTGCTTAGATTTATACCTACCTGAGATCCTACCCTGGAAATTTGTCAGCTAGATAAAGAAAGCGTTAATTCTGACATCTTTTGTATTTTAAAATGAAAATGTCTTTGTGTTCTAAATCTAGGCCTGTATCAGCTGTAGTTTACTAGCAAGGTAATATGAAACATGAAGAATTGGATGCAATTCAGGTAAATCAGAAATCACTTGAGGTTAGATAATATTGAGGACTTTTACCTCCTGCAGGAGTATGTAATAGCAAGTTGGTTAATCAACAGAGGAAATGCACAGGAGCAGTATAAATTATTTAATTCAAAAGTGACAGGAAAAGATTATTAATGAGTGACACTTTCATATAATGTCCTCATGGTGAAACCACCCGTAGTTTAATGAATTAACATTGTTACCAGGATCTTTGCTTAAGACTTACACATTTAATTTGATTGTGTTAAACATGCCACTTATTTGTCTTTATTAATGGGATTTCTATTTTTAGATACAGGACTCAACATGAGCAATGGGACAATATAATCAAAAGTGGCTTCCATAATACATACTCTTTATGGATAGAAGACAGTTTTTCTGTGTGCGTCCCTTTCATTCTTCAATTTTTCATCTGGTCTTGCTGCAACTGCAAGTATAAGCCATGACAGAATCAGCACCTAAAGAGAAGAAGATTATAAAAACCAATTAGGTGATGCAGGAGGCTCGATCCTATCAACCAGTTTTTGCCTTAACTTCAAGTAATAATTTTTATTACAATCAGGAAAATGTCATATTTCATTCCAAAATTCCCTGCTCTGCACAGTTATGTCTGTTTTTACCTACAGTGCATCCCATGCTTCTAGTCACACAGCAATATTTTCCTTTTCATTTCACTAGTCTAGTTTATTCCTGGCCTGTTTCTTCTACTTTAATAAGTTTTGTCCCTCTTTCAAAGAGATCATGGTACATGTGCAAAACATGCAGAAACCAAGGTGTGAAGGGGCCTCTGGAGATCCCCTGATCCTATTGCCCTTCAAAAGCAAGGCTTCAGATTAGGTTGCCAAAGTCTCCATCAAGTCAAAGCTTGAGGAACTCACTTGTAGTGAGGGAGATACCATCGCTTCATTGTGCACCCTCCTCCAAAATTTAACTGTTCTCACCATGGGTTTTGTCTTCATGTATCCAAACAGAATTTCCCCTGAAATAACTTGTGTCTGTAGTGTCTTGTCCTGTCACCATGCAAGCCTTTTTCCAGTTTAGAGGGCACCAGATTATCAAATACTGTAAATCAGCGCAGTTCTGCTAACCCTAACCACCTGCAAAGGCAATCCCGAGCATTTGGGATCTGTGCTTTCCCTACCCTGGTGTGACATCAGAACAAGTTCCCTTGAGTTTCAACTTGAGAGCCTGCAATCAGGCACCAGAGGCTACTACAGGTACCAAACTGCCTGCCTCATTGACCTTCTGAACACCTCTGCAGATGATGTATAGCAGGGGCACTTGGCCTAGAATGTTTGGGTTAGAGCCAGCCAGCCTGAAGACTAATCCATCTTCTGCAAAAGACACAGAAATGTTGCCAGGGTCAGACTGGAAGCCAGAGAAAGCATTCTAGCAGTCTGTGACCCTTTCCCTGCCTCCCTTTCCTGAAGTAGTGCAGCTCCTTCCTGCTACCTCCAATCTCATGACCTCTTGCACATACATGCTCTTGTCAATTTTGTTCATGTGACAAAACATGCTGGATTACATGGCAGAGGAACTGCCATTGCATGGAGCCCACAAGACCTTCCACACAGCATCTCTGTTCAAAGGCAATGTGTATTTCACCTGGCCCCTACTTTATTCTAACCTTCCCCTAGTTTATGTGACTCTTTAAATACATTTCCTGCTTTGGGTTTAGGGAGTTTAGAATTTGTGGGGGTTGGGGGTTTTGATTAGTGGTGGTTTTTGGTTGGGTTTGTTGGGGTGTTTTGGGGAGGCAGGGCAGACAGTTCTGAACTGAATAATTATAGCTTGGGTTAGGAACAGATATCTTTTTTATTATTGTTCAAATTCCAGCCAAACACAGCAAGACAACTAGAAAGCAAAAGAAAAGAAGGGCTTTTCCACAAGCAAAGAATACATAGAAGTAACCAGGAGGCAAAGGACCTGTCAGAGCAATGAATCAGTCTGTGACCCTTTGTGTCAGAAGTGTCAGCAGTGTCAGCAGTTCATCAAAGCTTATGCTCAAACTGCAGAGTAAAACGGGAAATCAAGAAATGAAAAGGCAAGAAAAAACTCATTTTGGAAACTCACCTGTAAGTAACGCTGTTCTTCCACACCCTCCCTCTTACCCTAGACAAGTAATTACATGTGAGATATAGATGTGGATATAGATTGCTATTTCAATGAAGAGATGTGGGCATGGATCTGATTCCCTTTGGCCAAGAGATGTGGAAACAAATGAGTTCAGCCTAGGCAATAGGAAGAGCAAACACATAAAACTATACTTAAGACTAGTTAGAGAAAATTCAATTTGAATTAAACCTAGGCAGCATGACTGAACATTACTGCTACATATCAGTGCCAAGCACGCCATGAAAATTAACTTTTCTAAAATGCAGACAATACCAATAAAGTGAAAACACCACACTTGGGAAGTGATAAATTCTCATTCACCTGAAACTGCAGGTAGCACTCCTAAGTCTCTCCAGACTTTCTGGCACTAATGAATCTTCTAAATTTTTTTTTTTTCAAATGTGAGTTCTCACTGTCTGTCACATCCTGCCAAAGTGGGAGATAGAACTGAGTCACAAAATCAGTTGGGGTCACTCCTTTTTCATGGGTTTTCTGGGGGTGCAGGGAAACACTGGCCAGAGGCCAGATAAGTAACCTGTTCTGTTTTCTTCTACCCTTAGCTCACCCACGTGGTCGTCATCTCAAAAGTCCAGGCATTTTCTTTTTTTCCTTGATTCTAACACTTCATCATTTCACTTATTGCCACCTTGCAAATCTTTTCATAAAACCTTGCACAAAACCAAATGAAAAATGTGAACCCAACAAAGTCTAATGAAGACTTGCACCCAAACTGGAGAGAGTATCAACTTGAAAAAGTCCTATTTAAACTACCAGTAAAGAACAAAAATACATTAAAAATAGCATCTTCCACAACTGCCCAGCAGAAAACATTCATTTAGACCACTTTTGAAGGTTAGATGCAATTGGAATCAAAGAAGTTCAAAAGATATTGCACCATCTTCAATGTAAAAAAAATATTGTAAAAACTGCTTTAAAAATATGAAAAATCATTGGGAAAAGTTAGCCGTGAAAGATTTTATCATTTTTCCTGCTGACCTAAACCCACTAAAAATACCTCACTCGTCTTACAAAAATGGTTGTTACCAAAACTGCCCTATTCTGAAAAAGAGCTAAATGTCAGGTCTTTCAGCATCTACGTCTGGAAGGAAAAGACAATGACACTATGCTACAAATACAGATTAAGGCTTATACACCTACATAAAATATTGAAATTACATCCTGTCCAAGTACCCAGATATTTTGATTAATTTGTCTTATTTCTTGAATTATGTTGAAGGCTGCCTTTATTTTCCTTTCCAAGGAAGGATAGCAGAATCCTGAGGTAAATGTTTTAATACAAAAGTAAAGCAAAAGTATATTGTTCTATACACAAGAATGAGTAAGATGATCCACTCATGGTGCCTTTGGTGGGTGTCCAGCCAATTTCCTCAGTGCCATTATCTTGTCTATAACATAAGACACAGAAAAAAAACCCAACCAAAATAAAACAAAAAACCCTCTAAACATGGAAGATTTATCTTAAACATTTTTAGAATAGTTACATTCTTGCAAATAATTAACAAAGGTTCCACTACACTAATTAGACATTCAGATCCACCTAGTGTCTTTGTTGACACCTCCCACACATCCCCTGATGCAGCTGGGGATAAGATGCAGGATCCATATAGTTATTTTAGGAATATCTTCAGCAGAGAACTGTTGCAAAATCTCACTAATGATGCAGAAATATACAACTGGAAATTATGCAGGCTGATGGTAGGTTTTGCACTCCTTTTGAAGAAATTTTCGTGCAGCAGAATTCAAATTTTATGCACTGCTCTGTGGACACAGGGCATCAAACAAGTACACGCCCTTATAACTTACTGTCATTTATGTCAGTAACAACAAAAGTGTCTGAAGTAAGTTTATCACTTGAGAAAGCAGATTCTATGGTTTTGCTCCAATCTTCACTGCTTGGCCCCACACAGTCATTCTGACTTTGACCCACAGCAGTGAGTGCAAGGCATTTTGTGCTCATAGAGGAACATATGAGTTCAAGGCTGAAGAGCATCAGGCTTTCCATGAGAGGTTCACATTAACTGATTTCAAAGGCAGAAGCCATCTGCCTGAATGTGAGAACCTGGTCCCACATGACGTCCCTTAGGCTCTGCCACCCAGCCTCCTGCCCTGCTCCAGCAATACACACACTCCCCACAGCTCCTGCAGGACACCTCCAGCTCTCCCATGGAATGGGTCATCTCTGGACACCTGTGTCAAGGAAACTACACTGAGCACTGACTGTCTATACGGTAAAAGTGAAATTCCTCTTTGGTTTCAGACACTTAAATTTAGCTGTGACAGATGTTGCCATGGGAGACAAGTGTCTGAGCCTCCCATCACTGCCAGCAGAGCTTTAATCGGTACAGTCAGGGGAGGTAAAGATATGCCCAGACAGAATTTGTTTACTTTTTGGTGGGCTAAATCACTACCTTGAGTGCCAGGGAACAGCAAGAGTAGACCTGCTTTGGAAGGGGAGCTGGGATCCAAAGGTAGCAGCAGGACAGGCAGGGTGGAAGCCTTGCTGACACTGGGAACTTTTCTGGAGCTTCCAGGAAAGAGGAGCTGAGGAGACATAGCAATGGAAACCACCATTAGCCAAGAGCCCTGTGATCCCACAGGGGTAACCACATCTAAGCTAGTCCTGAGCCCAGGCTGCCAAACCCCCAGGATTCAGGGGGATTTGCACAGATCCCTGAAGTAAGCTACACTGTCTGCTCGGAGTAGGGGGTTGATTTTTCTGTCCAAGGATGGATGGACACCTTGTTATGCTTTCAGGATGTCCTGTGTACCCCTCCTGACCAGCTGCTGCTTCAGAAGGGTTTGTGTCTCCTGTAGGTGCTATAGCATATCTGCCAGCGTGGGGAAATGCATTTGATTCTCTGAGGGATTTCAAGTAGCTCTATACAGGAGTTTAGGCACCAGTCGACACCACAGAGCGTCCTACTTGGAGGCACCCAGTTGTAATCACACCTAAATCCCACTCCAGGTGACCTGCTCAGCTAACTGCCTGCTCTCCCTCTGCCAGCAGTGGTGAGAGAGAAGCCCCAGAGGCAGTTCAGCTCATTTTAGGTGAGTTGGACAAATGCCTCTAGAGGTTCCTTCCATCTTTTGTAGAGGAGCTTAGAATCATAGAATTGTTAAGGTTGGAAAAGCCCTCTGAAACCATTGAGCCCAGCAGTCAACCCAGCACTGCCATCCAACATAAAGTTAAACCACATCTCCACATATCCAGACCTATCTAGACCATGCCATATCTAGACCTCCCCTGGCACAAACTGAGTACATTTCCTCTTGTTCTGTCACTTGTTACCTGGGAGAAGGGACCAAATCCTGCCTCAGTACAAACTCCCTTCAGGTTGCTGTAGAGGGTTATAAGGTCCTACCAAGCCTTCTTTCATTCAGCTAAACAATCCCAGCTCCCTCAGTTGCTCCTCATCAGACGTGCTTCACCTGCTCCATTGCCCTTCTCTGGACATGCTCCAGCCCCTCAATGTCTTTATTATAGTGAGGGGCTCAAAACTGAACACAGGCTTCAAGTGCTGAGTACAGGGAGACAGTCACTGACCTGGTCCTGCTGGCCACACTATTCCTGATATAAGCCAGGATGCAGTGGCCTTCTTGGCCACCTGATGCTGGCTGATGTGCAGCTGCTATTGACCAGCACTTCCAGGTCCTTTTCCTCTGGGCAACCTTCCAGCCTCTCTACCCCAAATCTGTAGTATTGCATGGCGTTGCTGTGATACACATGCATGACCTTGCAGTTTACCTTGTTGAACCTGTTACAGTTGGTCTGAGCCCCAAGATAGTTATCTAATAACCAGCTAAAGTGGGATGGGATTTGTCCCAGCATTTGTTTTCAGAGATGTGGCTGTGCCAGACATGACTAAAGACAGCACACAATCCTAGTGCAAGTTCCTAGTGTAAGGACTAACACTGAGGGCAGCTACACTGCACAGAGACCCACAATGTAAAAATCTGCATCTGGGTCTTCTCAGAAGTACTCCTTCCCTGGTAAAATTAATTCCCAGCTCCTTGCCTCCTGTCTGCATCATCCTGGGAGCTACAAACCAACGGCTCTCTGTTTTGTCTGCAGCACTTGAATCATTCAAGAAGAAAATCTCTGTGTGACCTAATACATAAAGAGCCTTACAAAAACAGAAAAGAGGGGCAATTTCCTCATTTTTCCCAGTAATTTAGTTTAAGCAACAATCAGTCAGCAGGTGGGAGTCTTGGGCTCAGTGACCCACTGTCAGCTCTACACACCATTTCTCCAGAGCCCTTTCCAAAGGCAGAGAGAAGAAAGCGTAGACAGAAAGAATACATGAGAGCATCTAATCAGATGTGTAGAGCACTCACTTGAGAGAGGAGAAATTAGCACTTCAGTTTCTGCATCAGCTATTATTTATTTCATCAAATGGCTGCCTGATATAAACCACAAACATTAATTGGCACGGAGAGTCGTGGTATCAAAGTTCTTTGTTCTTGTTTTTATACCCCAAGTAACTATGCATTCCAGTGAAAAATTAGTAGAAATTACATAATTCATTTTCCTCTTTATACATCAACTCATCAAAAGCCTATTGAAATATTTCTTCCTGCTCTCTGCATCACACACCCCCACTAATCAGGCATGGAAGTTTGTTAAGGTGATTAATACAACAATACAATATCTTGGCATGAGGTGGTGTAAAGGTGGAGGGTGTAACAAGGAGAGAGAGACTCTTTTCAGTGATGCCCAGTGCCAGAACCAGAGGTAATAGCACAAACTGAAACACAGGATGCTCCCTCTGAATATCAGGAAAAACCTTTTCACTCTGAGAGTAACTACACACTGGCACAAGTTGCCCGGGAAGGTAATGGAGTCTTCTTCTTTGGAGATATTCAAAAGCCATCTGGACATGGTCCTGGGCAATGTGGTGACCCTGCTTGAACAAGGGGTTGAACAGGTGTCCTCCAGGTCCCTTCCCACCTCGGCCATTCTGTGAGCCTGGGCCTGTTTGTTTCTCTGGGTCTGGAGGAGCACCTGTTGCATTGTGTCAGTAGGGCTATTGAAGCGCTTCCAGGCTGCAACACGAGCTGTGACCAGCAGAACTCAGGTGCCAAGGTTTGGAGACTGCTGAAAATCCCCTCAGAAGAGAGAGCGTTGTAAAAACAAAATAAATTCCTTGCGCACATGGCAAATTCTGCTTTGCCCCTGGGAAAACTACTGGAAAAGGTCACTGATCCAATTTATTTTTGACCCACTTTAAACTTTGTAAAAAGGACGTTATTCAGTGAGCTCATTTACACTAGGCTGAAGAGCACAGTTAATATGCCTTGGGTGCTAATCATTTCAATTAATAAAAACTAATAATTTTGACTGAAAAATGTAAGCAGACTCATATTTTTCCTCACAGCCAAATGCACAGGGTCTCTATTAATTTCTGTCAAGCCATGAAGTGCAGTTAGGTTTATCTCTCTCTTTGAGGCCAAACTGTGTATTTGGCTGCAACCTGCCCTCTTCAAAGTCTCACCTGTCACTCAGCAGGAAATCCACAATCCTGGTAGTTGTTTCAGGACACAGTTCGTCCTTCCAGCAAAGGGCATCCTGTTTTGCTTTGTTAGGCGGTCTTCCTTTCCTCAACAACAACAAAAGCCTCACATAATTAGAACTGTAGCTCTGTTTTAAAGTTAGAACTGTAGCTCTGTTTTAAAGTGTTTTTAAAGATATTCTGAAGGAATGCATTAACAGCAAGGCCCATAGCAATGGGTGTATAGGATTGTACATAGATTCTCCCTCAAACAGGGAGAAATAGTGAGAAACAAATTACTGTGCTATGAAAGCTGACTGTGAATCAGAAGCAAATTAAAGCAACCATTTTTCTGGAAAAGTAGAAACATAATCAATGGCATAAGTGTTAGAAACAGTTAACAGCAGAACTCTAGAAGATTTGCATTCTTATTTTTCTGTAGCTCCCTCTAGCTTGGTAGCTGGACAAAAATATTTCTAATTTTAGACTCATGAAGATGAAAACTAAATATAGGGCATAAAACAAAACTTTATGAAAATAAAAATCTAAACTTTTTCAGCTGCATGTGTCTTTGGTAAGATGTTCATTCTTAGGTGACTCGATCCAGACCTTAGTCATTTAAATGGGAGTTGTGGAACTAGACATTTCTGAGCTCAAGGACACCTTTATCCAGCTGTGTCAGTGTATGTGAAGGTGTTCTGAACCTGCTTTTCATTTTTCCAAACCATTTCTTTTAATTTTCCTTCTTTTCTCTGCTTCCCAATTTCAACCTTTTTTCGCCATGCTCTTCTCTAACAAAGGCAGACATGACTTTTGAATTCCACATGTATCCCACCTGGAAATTGCCTCCTCTTGCTACCATCTTCCTATATGAGACCAGGAGGAATGATATTCTCCTCTAGTAACAGTAGGAAATACCATAAGGTGTTGCTCAGTGAAGTATTAAGTTTTTTGTTTAGTATCATCTTCCAGTAGCCCATGGAATGTAAATTCACACATTTTAACAAAAAAAAACAGGAGGAAACAAGCACTGCAAAGAAACTCCTTCAAGAATTTGTGGAAGTTCTCACACAGCTCTGCCATCACAAGCTCCACAGGAGGCAGAAGGCCAGCCTAGCTGTTACTTAGCTAGGTATGACCTGCACATCTTTGAAGGCTTCTTCCTTCTCCAGCTGCAGCAGTTGAGCACATCCTTCAGAACTTATGTTATTACTGGGGAGAGTCTGTTGGACATTATGTAATAAGGAGAAGACTCTTCATTATATGCATAAAGAACAAAACTCCCATAAAATTAATTGGGGTCATTCCACCATTATGGCCAAAGTCAACATCAAGTGCAGAAAGTAACAGTAATCACAGAATAAACATCAGCCAACAATACTGTTTCTATCTCAAATCAAGAAAGTTTATTTCAAAGTTGTAATGGTCACACTTTTCCATCTAAACTGTAACACTTTTTCAATGAAACTTGACTCACTGGAAGCAGAGGAAGAGCTATCCCTCTTTAGTAAAACAATGCATGACTACTATTTCCTCCTATCTATGACTAACCCAAATCAGAATTTACTCTTTTTATAAATGTTCAGCTATCATTTGACGCAATGTTGAAGGAAGATAAATCTGAAAACGTTTCTGGATGAGGAAGAATCACAAAGATCTTTCAAAGGAGGCAAATGCACTCATCTGTTAGAAATGGGAAGTGAAAGCTCTACAAGGATGGAACACTCTCAAACTATCTGAAGCACTTGATGGATCTTTTCCCACCCTCTGTGATTAATAGAATGCATAAGCTATTCAGTCTTCAAGCATTTAGCTTGAGGAAGCTTTGATTTGAAAAACGAGACAAGTGCTTCCAACGCTGTCATTGATAGGAAATTAGGTGATAGAAGAGAGCACATTTAAGCAGCTCTTAAATATTCATAATTAGAGCTGTCAAATTGCTATACAATCTCATCTTTCTCTTGCATTTACCCAAACGTTCTGTCAGAAGTAATGCAAACAGCAAAGCCAGGGGGATGTGACAATACTAAAGTACTTCAGAAGGAATCCTAGGAGGACAGAGTTAGGGGTTTGCTTTTTTGGTCTCGACCACAGTACAGACATAACCATCAAGTCAGATAGATGCATCGAAATAATTTGCTTTGCTGTGAGGTTTAGAGTTCCTTTGCCTTTGATGAATGGTGCCATCACAGTTCTGCTACTTCCCCTCTGTTTGGTGCAGTAACAGAGCATTTGAATTACCAACTTTGCATGGTTTTCCTAGAAGTACATTCCAGGATGTTTTTTCTTGTAGTTAAAAAATAAAATTAAAAAAATTACAAGAGAGGTAAAAATATAGTATTTTTTAAATTATTATCCAATAAAAATAATAATTATTATTTTCAAATTGATAATTTATTTTAATATTATGAAAATAATATATATCTATACAGATGATTTGATTCTAAAGCCCCATACTGACAGAAGGGGCTCTCAGACCAGGATATCCCAAATACAAAAGAAGGTATACTCAAAAAAATGAGGGATTTAATTTGTTACAAACTTCATTAACATCTGTTCTATAACTCCATTAATTTAGAAGAATTACAACTCAGCTCTGCATTTTCAGCCAGTTCTGTGCACAGTGTGTCAAGAAACAGCAGAACTTCGCCAGCAGGCATGAGATGTGCTTGAGCAGGCAGCGGCACAAGCAGAGCAGTGTCATGGAACTCAGGTTGCCCCCGACTGCACCACCTCTCTGCCGTGAACAATCCCAGAAGAGCAGTATCTGCTCAGCATGCAAAACCTCACCATTTAGTTCACCACTACAAAGATCTTCTGTGAGCACAGCTGCTCCTACAGAAGACAATCTTTGCTTCATTTATCTTTTTTTTCATACAGTTTGTAAAAGTATGAGTTCCTCCCACACTGGGAGGTCACACAAGCAAGCTAGAGCTGCAGGAGCCCCGGTGCAGCCGAGGCCTTAACCCGATGTAAAGCAAACTGCAGTGGCTTCCAGCTGCCTTCAGCTCCATTAGGCTGGCCCCTAAGGAGCAGCGAGGACAGATTACCATTTGTCACCTCAAATGTGCAACCACTGCTGGGACCGTTTCTAAATTGAAACAGAGCTATAAGGTCAACTTGAAACGCACCTGAGAGGCAGAGAGCAGGACAAGGCAGTAATTGGAACACAGGAACGTTGCCCTCCAGTTTTGGTACAGGAAATGAAGACAAATGGCTTCTGCACTTGACACTTCAGGAGGAGGTATGCATGAAGAATGGAATTACTTCCAGAGATTCTTGGATAAGTCTGCATCCCTACACTAAAGAAATGAGACTAGATTGTAAAAATTAAAGGAATTGGCATCTCAGTTCTGAGAGAAATCATACATTTAGGGCTAGGGGAAAATGATTGATGCACAAAATATATTGATATGGAAATTGATTTTATTACAGGAAGGAATGAAAAATTTCAGATGTATGCAATTTTCCTGAAAGGGAACAGAGTCAAGGACAGACTGTCCAAGTGGTAGATGCTGAATGCCTCAGTGTGTCCAGCTCTGACATCCCCAAAATGCAGACTGACTCACAGCTGCACATCACAGATGTGTGCAATGAAAGATCTGGCAGACGAAAAGAAAGTGGCCCCTACTGGGGAACCAAGATCCAACCAAGAATCTTTGTCCCAAAATGTGTGCACTGGCCAAACAGAAAGGGGATTTGCCATGAAAGCAGGATGTGCTGAATGCATTGATAATGTTCATCCACAGCTGCAAACAGGTTGATTGAATGTGAAACTTGCAGACAAGTAAAATATAATTTTCTAAGTTTATGATAGTCCACATCTTTGAAGTTTTTGTGCTCAACCTACCATTTCAAAAGCCTTCTTTTAGTGTCAGAGGGAGGAAGAACTATAGTGTTTTCCCTTCAAACTGGACTGTCTTGTACCACCTTGCATCCTCCTTTACAACTCTAGGGGAAAAAAAACATTTTGACTTGCAAAATTGTAAAGGATTCTAAAGGGGACTGGACTTTATGGTTTGTTAGGCTGGATCATTATGACAGTCTTTTTGAAACAAGCAAGATGCTATTCCTTATCCCTTTTTTCAAGTGGTGGGTAAATACTGAAACATTTCTGCTGTCACTTTTTCGTTTTATGTTATGTGGCTTCATGCTGAGCCTTAATTTGCTGATTTTTATAGCTCAGGTGTAAGGAATATAGTTAAACAAATGTTACTAGCCCCCCCTCAAAAACAAAACAAAACAAACACACACACAAAAAAAGAAACCAAAAAACAAACCCTGCTGCTAATATTGATTTGCATTTGTGAACAAATCCACTGGGATTACACTCCTGATTTATCTTTGACAGCTAATCCCGAGAATTCTCTAAGGAGCAGCAACAGCAAATGTGAGCAGGGAGGTCGTGCTTCAGGCATGGGGCAAGCTCAGATGTGCTGGGGAGAAGTGAAGAGGCTTTGGCCATACACCTTAATAGTGGCCATCCTTTTTAATGTAAACAGGACCTGGCTGAGGTTGTGAGGACACTGACACAATCTGACTTTCCCTTTTGCAAAGCCCAGGAGTACTCACCCTCACATACCCACAGCACGATATTGTTCAGGCAATCACACTGAAGCTCTGCCTCAAAGGATACAAGAAGAGAAAGTAAATGCTACTGCAGACCTTTTTTCCCCCATATTCCCTTTGGCTGTATCCAAAGACCCGATCTACAGATGTTTTAGCAATCACTCCTGAATTTCAGTAGTATGAGCAGGAGCAGAGGGCAGCCGGGCGTTACAACAATACCTAAAGCAGAGTTGTATAAGTGCTTTACAGAGCAGGGACACCCTTGGTTTTAGTGTTGTACTGAAATGTTTTACAGTACCTCAGTCTTTGACCATGCAGAGTAAGCAGGAGAATACAGACAGCACTACAGAAACACAGCCGCAGGGAAACAGCATGAAATCCAGAGCTACTGAAGACAGCAGGAAATTTCTGAAGGAGCTGACCTGGATCATTGTGTACCACCTCTTCACAGACATTTTCAAGATGCATATACCGCTTTTACACTGGCTCCCAGAGCACAGCAGCGCTGTACCTGAAAGCCCACAGCTTCAAAGAGAACAAAGTGCAGAAATCTCCTCTTCCCCTCACAAGAAAAATTCATTCATTTTTAATGTGATTTCCTGCTGGTCCATCCCCTGAGCTGACTCATTCTGTGGTCAGACAAGTGCCACTGGCACACGGGAAGTGCAGGGTTCCACAGGTAGGGAGACAGGCAGAAAATGTCACCACCACACTCTTTCAACAGCACCCAGCCCCTAAACAGGGGAGGGGTTTAGCACTATCATCACTACACCCTGAAAGTCCCAGTGCATGAGTCTCCTGGCAGTGGATGGAATATAGAAATCTGCCCCAGGTAGGACAGAAGATCACTTGGAGGAGCCTCTGTGAGCACAGGGCACACTGGATAAGACCAGTCTCACTGCTGTGCACAACCCCTTCTCCAGATCATAGGCTGGATGATTGGCAGCATCTGGAACCCCCAGGTCAAGGGCTGAAAGTGGATGACACACAGGTGGAGCAAGAGGGGAGCATTCAGCAAGGACAGTCAAATGAGTCTGTCCAATTTACTGGCCTGCTTTGTGCCTTTAACCCTCAGGAGATACGCAAATATTTTCAAGGAATTCCTTACGTAACCTCACTGCCAAACCCATTTATATAGACTCATCATCATCTCAAAGCACTGAACTGTAGCAGAAAAATAGACTGTGAATAAAAATTTTAAACGAGGGATGAAAAGAAGCAGGAAAGGAGTGTGGAAGAGAAAAAAATAGCTTCTTCAGAAGAAATAAAAAGAAGGAAATGAGAAAAAAAGACTCTGGATAGGGAATATATACATCATACCTTGAATGGTCTCTATCTGTTGTGGTCCCACACAACAAAGATAGGATCATCTCACCTACCTGTGACACCTACTAATGAGGGCTGCACTTGGGTTACTCAAATCGTCACTGAGATTGCTGAAGAGAAACAAGCACTTCTAGGGCAAGCTTTGTCTTATCTCAAAGAAGTTATCCAGAGTATCTTTGTATTTCTTGTTTCTCTCCACTGGCTCTACAAGGAGCCTGAACAACCAGCTCAGTGTGGCTCTCAAGAGC
Source organism: Bombycilla garrulus (assembly GCA_013400315.1). NCBI lineage: Eukaryota > Metazoa > Chordata > Aves > Passeriformes > Bombycillidae > Bombycilla > Bombycilla garrulus. Next base: position 2,258,868 of record VXBU01013641.1, on the reverse strand, counting down.
GTAGGTACCTGAAGCTCGTTGAGGTTACTAACACAGTAACATACCCCACGGTCCTGCGTGCTCTCTTCTGCTTCTTGATGTTCCCAGAGACGCATGAGCTCCATGTTTCCCACCTCCCAGAGAAAGATGCCCACCACAGAAAAGGATGTCATGCTGCCAAGCTGAAGATCAGCTGAATGGTTTGGAAACCAGGACCTGGCATGCCACAAGACACAAAACATGTAGGCTTAGATGTCTCAGGGTATCACTGACACCTACTGCCAGTTTCTAACCATAAAGCCTGGCCAAGTAGACACCAATATATTCCCTACAGCATGAAAACTTCGAAAAATTATGTAGAAATAGCAACTATATCCACTTAAATTTGTAAAATACAGCTGCCTGTGGTAAACTGTCCTTTACGGGCTGGGTTCAGGTCTTGTGTAAACTCACCAAAGTCCGGGAGAAATTGTAACAGGAAAAGAGCACAAGCCCTAGCAGAATGACAATAGCAGGCACATTAAGTAGCATACTAATTCAGTTCACTAAACTGGGCACTATCCCACTTTATTTAAATAATTATAGTGAAAGAGACATTTATAGAATGAAAAGTTTGGAACAAAGTTAGGTTTAAACAAAACTGAATGAAATAAAAAGGTGCATTTTCAGCTGGCAGAAAGAAGTAGGCTATATTTGGATTTTGGTCAGAAATGCAAGGACTGTTTTTATCGCCTCTAAATATGGTAGCAGAATTCTGAGGTCCCCGGTACTGGAAGTGAGTCTGGAGGCACATCCTCTTTGGAAGAAGATTACGGTAATTTTCCACACATTTGTGTGTATTAATAGAGGGGGGGGGAGAAAGATTCAAATGTCTCAGAATTGACGGAACCTTGCAAACGCCTCAGAGACAGGAAAAGCTTCTCTCCAGAGCCTGTACTATACACTCTAGAAGGCATCTTGCATCAAAGCATTGCTGCCTTCAGCCATCCACCTCTTCATCTCAAGAGAAGTTGAAAAATCACCAGACATCCCTAATCCATTTGAGAACATACTTTTGAATCTGTTTTCAGGCAGGTGTTCAAGTAGAATGACACAGAGTTCAATTCACAGCTATTAGCTAGGCCACGAACAGGGATGGTCCCAGTTTCTATCCATGGTGGTCTTCCAAAGGGTGCTAGCAGAACCCAGATACCCTTGCTGAACAATTACACAGCTCAGCTATTTCCATGGGGCTTTTTTTGTTCGTTTTTTGGGTGGTTTTTTTGGAGTTGACAGCCTGACTAATTGCTGGGTTTTGGTATTTTTGGATGGATTTGGGCCAACAGCCAAGTGACCTTGAGCTCACCATGTTCTGCCAGCTGTTCCGTGATGCTGTCTGCCTACTTTTCACCTCCCTCCCAGTTCCTACCAGCAGAGTGCAGGGGTGTCAGCTCATCCCAGCAGAACAACTTCCCTTCTGCTCTGCAGAGAAAGGTCTTCAGACAGAGAAGGCCACGGTTTTCAAGCTTATTGATTTCAGTGGAATAACTTCAGCTTCTACCTGCACAGCGGACAGAGTGAGGATGTGCAGTGGGCACCACTGACGTACTAGTGAGGAGCTCTGGGGTGACATAGCTCTTTCAACACTTTTGCGCAATCTTGTGCCCTCCACAAGATCTTTGACCTGAAGTTTCAGCAGGATGAGATACTTGCCAGGGCTGAAGAAGCAGTGAAAACGGGAACACTGCCGTGATCCAGAGCTGTGACTGCAGCTCATACTTGAGTCACCTTCAGCTGCCAGCTCTGGTGCTGACAGCAGTATTTCTGCACAGAATGTGCAAATCTGCCCAGGACCCTGGGTGAGCACTTGGCTGAGGATGTCCTCAGCATCACAGCTCTCTTGTTATTTATACACCAGCCAGGAAACTTCAGGTGCACTCAGGAGAGAAAGGCAAACCACAGTCCACTCCCTGAGGTGTCCAACAGGAAAGGTATAAACCAAAATGCATGGAACCTCTTGGTACCTTGGAACGTCCTGTATATCTACACATGCACCAACCTCGCTGTGAAACAGCATCAGGTTAACTACATGCATTCATAGAATCATTCAGAGGCTTTTAAACCTTGTGATCTTACTGGAAGAGGAAAGCTGAAAGCAGGGCATTTATTTATAATGAAGGCATTTACAGAAGACTCTTTTATCTGTTTACTGTGTGGTACCAAATAGAGGATTATGTGAGCATGTGCACTGGATAACACTGAAAAATGTATCTACATTATTTTTGTTAACTATCTCACTAATGTGAAGAAAGACTAAAGGTCATCTGTCAAATGTAGTTGTGAGGCAGGAAAAAAACCCTCTCATGTTGCATATCTTGAAACCTTTCAGCTCATGATATTTTTGTTGAACAGAGAAAATGTGATCAATGAATCATTCAGAGTCCTGTGCCTAATAATGGTAATCAAGAGTGCCTTTTGATGATGAGTTTAGGATGCTTTTATTAACCTGTCTCAAGATGGTTGATTGCTTCCTAATGTGATGAGATCTTCTCCAGCACTTGAATTTTAAATATTTAGAGATCTTTATTGTCAAATGCTTCTCAATAATACTTCCCAATAAATTAATTATTGTGCAAATTAAGCTCAAGGTAGTTTCTAATAAAACTTCAGTATTCTGTAAAGACTAATCATGTTTTACAAAGTACTTGCTAAAATAAAGCTAACTAACAAGAAGATGCCTGGAAATTAATGAGGGACAAGGTGGATCTCATTTTCTTTTTAGACTAAGTTTTCTGAGTATGTAAATACTCTAATTTCTAATTCTAACTGCCTCCAGGCCTCCAGTTAAATTTTGGCTCACCATAGCTGTGCATATGTGAGTAGAAATTAATTCATCTATGCTCAGGTCCTAAGGAGCAAAGCCATTTTCAGCCTTAATGCTTTCTGATACAAAATCTATTTTGCATCTCATTGACTATATAGATTACATTCACATTTGTTTCACAATTCTGTTACATAGAGAAGTTCAAAGTGATGTCTTACTAAATGAGAATCAGGCCTTTGCACATAAATTTTCACTCCTGATTTGGGATGATAATTCCCAGTTCATTTACACAAAAGTGAAAAACAAAGAAATCCATTTAAATCCACCGGACTGTACAAATGGGAAAACAGAGTAAGAAAATTTTAAATTAGATGAGATGAGCAGCAATGTTCCACATTTAAATAGCTACATGCATTGTAGAGTTAGAATAGATAGTATTTTGTTCAAACACACTTTTCAAAACTCTGACAGCGTAGGCCTTCTTCCTGAAAGACAGTTCCAGTACAAATTCTGAATTTATAAAAAGGAACAGGGCACAGTTTTTCATTAGGTCATGCCAGCCCCACCTATTTATGGTAGAGGAGTTTCCCGTTTTCACCTGGTGATACATCAGAAGACAAATTATTAATCACAAATTAGGCTGCTATCTGGTCAAATTCATATGACTTTGCTTTATTGTACAGCTACACAACATAGTGCTCAATTGTCTCATCTGCCATCTGCTTTGGTGTCAAGATGTGCTTTTCCCCAAGTGACATTCTGTTGTCAATTGCAGCATTCTTGACATTTCAAAACGTCTTTGTTGAGAACTTTCTGGTCTACTTCAGGTTTCCACAAAAAGTGTTGTTGATCTCCACTACGGGACTTGCCGTTTGTTGCAGCCAAAGGGATTGTTCACCCTGCCTTTTCTAGGCACCACCCTAGAAAATTCTGAAGCTTTGCAGTCCTTTCTCCCAATTCTCTGCCAGTTTCACAATTCCCTGCCAGTTTCAGTTCTGAGTGAAGAATTCAGACAGGTTCACTCGGTCTGTTTGCTGTTTTGCTCTTCATTTGATCTATATGTTCAATATTCTTCTATTCATCTGTACAATGCAAGTACAATATCAGAAAGTCAATGCTGGTCCCATTACATGAGGCCTTAGTCATCTCATATCGGTCAGGACTGCGAGAGTTAATATGTTATTGAGAAACTCATCTTATTGTTTCCAATTTAATTTAATATGGACTATATTATACTGTGTATTGTATTGTATTCTAGAAGGGGGAACCTCTCACTAGTCAGCAGTTGTGCAGAAAATTATGTTATACTGTCTTATGAGCTGAATATGAATCAAGCATGTGATGCTGGAAAAAAGAGAAAAAAAACCATAAACCCTAACTATTCTTACTCTTCGGGGTACTAAAGGAAGGCAGGACGTCCACTGGCCAGACTTGGGACTTATGTTACTGTTTTTCATTTAGGGTATCAAAGCCTAAGAAAGATGTAGGCACATTTGAGAGCTTTCAGAGGACAGCACAAAGAATAAAAAGTCTGGAGAACCAGCCACCAATGAGGATGGCTTAGAGGCACAATTATCATTACTGCAACTTCTGGAGGTCCTTCCCTTTCACAGTGCTGCAAATGTGTGATTTTTGAATTCTTGACACAATCCTTCTAGCTCAAAAACACCAATGTGTTCTCTTGGGAAAACTTAAAAAAAATCTCAGGAAAATGTAGGGAATAGGTGGGAAAAGCTGCCTTCCTGAAGTCTCATTCACAGTGCCTGTGTGAGTATGTAATGCAAGTTACAAGGATGTTACTAGTTGTCTGGAGTATCTGCATGGGTTTTTTCCCTTTTCACGCCCTTTTCAACAGCTTAGCTTAATTCTACTCTCCGAGGGTACCTACCTGTATCTAGCAGATACTCAATTAGTAACATCTTTGTACCTAAATGTGCCCTAACTGTAGCCTCAGAAACAAACAAAACAGAGCAACTCTCTGGCTGGATGCTGTAAAGCTGTGGCCTTCCAATTAGCCTCGCTTAGAGGCTGTGCACAAAAGCGGGCTCAGGTAGCTGGCAGAGCTGATGTAACTCGAGGCAACACCAAATTACACCTGTCAAGGCTCAGGCTGGAGACCTGTACAGTAGCAATGAGAGAATTTGGTTTGTAAAAGCTTTCTGGATAAAAAATCCCACATAGCTTTCATAATGAATTTAAACAACCCCTCAAAAAATAGTTTGTACAGAAAAAAGGTCACAAGATCACTTCTGTTTCCAGAAGTGGTCATTTACATATTTTTTGGCCTTGCATTTTTTAGTTCTTATGAAGTGATGTGCATGGCCAGCAGTTACTCGAGGACTCTGTTGTACTAATGTTAGGAGAGAACAATTTTACTGAGGAACTCTAAAAGGTGCAGAAGTGGAGTCACATTGAGAACAAATGCACAAAGTGTCCATGTGAGGCACTTCCCAAAAGCTGTGTATGTTGAAAGAAATCACACATCCAACAATCCATGTTCTATTGGTACCCGTGCTCCTTCATGTTGATATCATGGTGAGAACGCAGGTTTGTGCTCAGTGACGTACACTATTGCAGAATTTTGCTTTCAAAACATGAAGTTAAACACAAACCTCACTTCAAATCCTTAAATCAGTAGGACTCCTCATGTGCCTGAGTACCTTCCTGAATGAGGCTGCAATCAAGAGGAGTTTACCCACCTAGGTTAGCTGAAGATGAAGCTGAGAGGAAGCAAGGTAGCAGTCAGCGTATTTTGATCTGTCTGAACAGCTCCCATCTAGCATTAGCTCTCATTATCTTGGCAAACCCCCCCTCACTGCCCACAGCATGTGGGAAACCTAGCTAGGTTTTACTCTTCTCTATCTAACACAAATGGTAACGTATTAATGTGCTTTCAGTGCTACTACAGGAAAAGTTTGCTATGCATTTAATGTCAAAATGTGTTTTCTGGACCTTGAAAGCTCTATCACCCCCTCCTTTCTCAGACAGAATATATATATCACGTTCTATAACGTGATAGAAACTTTTCCTTCAAAATTGCTGCCGTGCCACCACCCTGAAAGACAGCAAAACAAAGGAGTATTTCAAGTCACTTCGGGGGCTTGTTCATCTGGGCTTTTTGCAAAGAGCAAGTTTGCAACAATCTGCTGAATTTTCCAAATTTGTAATGAACCCAAGACAGAAGCATAGCCTGTGTCCTGTTTGATTACATCTCCGCTAATCTGCATCCAAAAAAAAAATTGGTGTGTTTCTAAAAGAAAGGGATTGAAGCTCTTGTTGATAAAGTTCTTAAATTCATGCTTAATACAGTCTGCTTGGACTAACACAAGTGGCTAACTTGCAAAACAAAAGTAGGTAGCTGAAGGGAGGCAGGAAAACAGGTTTGCAAGGATATATTCTTTTTATAAGTATGTAATTTTAAACTAGTGTAATTTACACAGAACATGCAAACTTAAATGTGAAAGCATAAAAGAAAGATCCATTTTTTCCCCAGAGGACAGCAATCAATACTGCAGTCAAAGTGCATTTTCCCTATATGTAAAACAAAGATTTCATGTCACCTTGAAAAACCACTGCTAAAACCATTGAGATGATGTTCACAAATCTTTGAATTTCCAATACAAACCCAGCCTTTTTGTCTGATAAGATGTTTGATAGCATCCACCTACTTTTCTTTTTGTTCAAAGTGTTTGAGTTTAGAGGGTTTATTTAAAAGACAGGCTTAATGTCTGATGCCTCTGTTATAATAATCCATAGCCTGAACACAATCTGTGAATACTCTCTGTCCATTCCTAAATCATCTACTGGGTTGGTTTTTTTCTTTCCCTAATCAGCAAAAACATAATGAGAATATGCTTTACTCAGAGCTGCTTTGCACAGCTTGAGTAAATTGGAATGAAGGAAAAGCTGTGATTATTCAAACAATTTATTTAAAGACATGTTGCTCACCTCCTTCTTCCCTACTGATCTTCTAAGAGGCATTTATGAAGTATTTTTCCATGTAGCTTTCCTCTTCTTTCATCTACTCTCTGATTGTAGGTATCTGCATTTTCATTGGTGTAGGCTACAAAATCCAGGAAAGGTCTTACCAAGTGAGTGGAAAGCAATTGGTTTCCAGTACATAACACTGCCCACAGCAAATGTACAGCTGGGATTTTCCATGATCCTGTAATTGACCAGTAATCATTAATAAGAGTTGAGTCACAAGCTCAACTGTTTCTCAAACTTACCATCAGCTCTTTCTTTACCAGCTTACCAGCATCTGTTTCTCACACTTACCACACCATTCACACATTTCGTGCATTTATATCAGTGCATTACAGGAAAGTTGAACCTGCCTTACTCACACAGTTTAGTAGGTACGTTTGCCGGGTCCCCAAAAGTGCTCTGTAGACCTGCACCAGAAACTCATGCTCTGACACAGCTAGACACTGAAAGTGGCTGCTCTGCCCACCATCAAAATAGTCCAGAGACAGGCTGCAACAAGGTTTCCTCACAGATCAAGGGAATTCGAGCTTGGTGCATCACAGGAGTAATTAGAAACACCAACAGGCATGATCAGGGTAGAGCACAGGCTATGAGGAGCAGCTTCAAATACAGGGGCAAGTAAGTAAAGACAATAGGATTAATGGGCTTTGTAGATGGAATTGAAGATTCCTGCTCATTGCTGGCAGGAGGGACTAGGTGGGCTCTAAAGGTCCCTTCTAGCCCAAACTATACATATGCTTTAATGCAGTGAAGAAGAAGGAACAACAGAAGGAAATGAAAGTGATGAGAGAAAGACAAAGGTCCAGGTGATTGGTTTTGTAGAGAATCTCTGAGGCAGTCCAGAGAGGGTATTGTGGATGGAGCAAAGCAAGTATTTGGAAGACCAGAGAGGAGGTAAGTGTAGCATCATCTTCAAGAGAAAAGGAAGGTGTCCTTTGTCAGAGCCAGGGATATTTGGGCAGCTAGAGAATGTACATGCTTGGCCATGTAAATGCTATGGAAAAAGGGGCAACAAGGAGCATCAATGCAGCCCAGCAAACACTTGTATTTCCATACAGTACCTCACACTGACAAGTACTCCAAGAAGCAAAGACTGAACACAAGTTGTAAGAGAAATCTGCAGGTTTAAAACCAACAGTTAACAGTGTTGTGGATTGTCATTCATGCACCCTTGGCTGAAGAATAAAAACCTGTTTTTTCCCTTTCATTTACTGTGTGAATATATTTATTTATTTTCACTTTATTGCTCCTAACTACTGCCACGCACAAAATTGGCCTGCTCTGCTTTAAAATTTCCTCAGTAACTCAGAAAAATTACAGATTGAGCAGTTCCCACAGTACCTCTAAGATTCTGGAAACAGAGAATCTATCCTGTTTTGTCCCTTATCATGTAGTGCAGTTGCTGAGGAACAGAGGCATATTGCAGAAAACAAACAGAATAAAGATGCACTGTGCAGAACAGCTGATGTGGCTTTCTGCATGTGACAGCATGAAGGAGGCTCAGAGAGTCTCATCCCCTCCAAGGACTCAAGAGCCCTAACTGCAGATTAGGACAGGGATTTCCTGGCCCAGCTCTGAGGGTCCTGACTGAGCAGCAGCAGCAGGGAGGTTTCCTTGTGATGGCCAACGTCATTCCTGCATCCAGTTATTCCCACTCCACCCATCTGAGATGTTCCCAAACCTTTTGCAGGAATGACTGGGCAGTCCATGTAGCAACTTGTTTAGTTTATAGTATATTATAATAAGGTAACAGCAAATTGCTGACATTTTCCCTTAACACAGCAAGCTGCGAGCTCTGGTTGCTGCAGGAAGAGGTATGGGAGGTCTCTGCAGCTACATGAGCAGTTAAGCCACCTGTGCAAGACAGACTTCCTCAAGAAGAGGTTTGGTAGGCTGTAGGTACAAACCATGATTGTTTTTCCAAGGAAAGCCATCCCTGATTTTGAGTCAAGATGTGGCTAATTCCCTCAGGAAAAAAAAAAACAGTTTGAGAGATTGCTGTTCCCTCTCAAAAGCCTAGCCACGAATTCACACTTCCACCCCACCCCAGAAGCTGTGCTGATTCAGCTACCCTGTGAGCATGGCCTAAAATGTGTGAATTGACTATGTTAATCTCTAGGACTTCTTTTTCAGCGTAAGAACTATTTTAACCAAATCTGTCGTCACTTGGTAATGATGTAGAGCCACAGCCCTAGGCTGTATGACATTAAAAATGAATAACACTTGTTTAACAGAATTTCTCCTAATTTACTCTAAGCCACAACATACAATCTAGGTAGAAGCTCACAGAAGATTACAGATGATTCTTATCTTATACAAGTCACCTGTGGTTACATGTGGTTGAAATCCTCCTTGATATATTGGACTGAACTTTTAAAGTGCCCTATTTATGTGTACCAAAACATCTAAACCAAGACTATTTTCCCATTTCATTAATAGCTATCAACTGGAAATGTATTAGCAAGACCTTGAAGTCTTTAATGTAGCTTTAAGAACAAAATGGTCTGAAAACACACTGAGGACAAAATTCCATCCTGACAGATCAGCCCTTGCTGATGAATGGAAAAATGGAGGATAAAAGGTTACAAACCATGTTTGGGAAGGTTTTTTTCTTGCTGTCAAGTACTGCTGAGGTTTTTAAGACACCTTTGGCAAGCAGGACTTCAGCAGGCATCTCCCTGTCATCCAGCAAGGGTTGGGGGAAGATTCAGGCAGTTGAAATGTGTGAAATGGTTGTAGTGTGTGCAGAAAATGATGCTTGGATCTATGTCTAGTCTCAGGTTCAAATTTCCCCAAAAGGTTCCTGAAGAATCCTGAAAAGTGCACTGCATTGTATTACTTTAAGATATAGGCTCATTCTTTTTTTCTTTACCAAAATCAACCGATTTGTATCTCTTGCATATGTGAATGTTGTTATCTGCATAGGTTTAATCACATGCATGGAGTATCTGTACATGCACACAAAAGGATGAGATTTTCCAAGAAGGCCACTGCTGGGACCTGGATTATTTCTAACTCACAAAAGCAAGAGAATATAGGAATTGGCATCGTCATTGCCAGCAGACATCCATTTACCCTTCTCTCAGCTTCATGGTATTGAACCTCTAACTTCATTTAGTCTTGTGTCCTTCTGTCAACAAAAATCAGTAATGACTATGGCACATCTTTTATGTCATGGATGAAGACTTTTATGTTTCATCTCACTTACAATGTCGGAGATAATTCCCACCGTGAACCCAACCCAAGAACAGAGGAACTTGTTTTGTTCTTCTGTTTACAAGTGCAGACTTAATCAAGGATAAATCTCTTAGCATGACAGATTTGTTCTAAAAGAAGGAAATGTGTTCATTGGCTTTTTTTAACTTGTAGAAGTAATCTTATGCCAAAAAGTAGGTCTACTCTAGACAGATGATAAGGACTGACCCTGGAACAGGAATGTGTTACTATGTTGCCATTCTTTCCATCACTGCCTGATAAAGTTCTCATTCTGTTCTTTAAATTATCCTAAAAAACACCCAACAAAACCAAGCCAAACCATTGCTGGTATTTCTAATATTAAGACTGTGCTGCAAGAAAACTTTCTCAACCAAAAATCAGGTCACAGTTAAGCTCATAAAAAAAGCAAACCACATCACAATCTGTTCTCAGTCTGATTCCCTAATGCATAGCAAGATAGGCATCAAGCACTTGGGAAGGCCTCAAATTAGCTTTGCTTTGTTTTGTTTACCCAAAATTAGTTCAGTGAAACCACACAGTCACAACCAGTCAAATGATGAAGATAGATTCTGGTCTACCCATCACTTTCTACAGTGCCTGCAGTCATCCAAATCTTCCTGCTATCTCACCAGCTATCTGTGTTCCGTCTTCTGCACCAAAAATCAGGCTCTGCTTAGTTATTTGCTTTTAACTGCATTCCAAACTACCTAGTCTTAGGTTTTGGAACCAGAGCTACAGCCTCCCGAGTTTCATCTGCATGGGTTTTTTTTCATAAATACAGCATTCTTCTATAATCACATGAAATCTTTGGATAGGAAATTCAAACCTGCTCATTTACAAACCAACCAGAAATGTTTTGAAGTGTGTGAGCACAGATAATATCATCACCATCAACACACCTTGCTTAGAATTAAGCATATCCCCTATGAGGTTCCTAATAAGGCCTTACAGTGGTGAAACCATGAGAAGGAATGCCCCATTATCTGTAATGAGGAATATAATTCTTGTAATAGGAAAAGCTCTGACTTCCAGATGTATTTTTGTTATACTGCTGAAGTCAAATCACACATTTTATGAAAGATGGTGGCTTAAATCTTTGTAGTTTTTTTATTCCTTACAGACAGCTTTTATACATTATATGGACTAGTGACTAGGAAAGAGTCTTTGTTTAGCCAGATTTGCATTCCTGTGTTTTGCTATTTAGACTGAAAAAGCACTAATATATCCCAGGAAATAGGATACATGCTGAAACACATGAAATGTATTTTATGGGGTAAAAAGAATGTATCAGGAAGCAGAATTGGGTCCATAAATTGTTGTACTTCAGTGAGCAAACAACTTCTCCCTTATACAAAAATCCTACAGCACAGATTTTTACTTCAAAATGTACTGAACAAAGGCAGTGTAAGGGAATGATTCGGAGATAGTGTGGATATTTTAAGGGCACTTTCTACTATTTTCCAAAATTATCAGCACTTTGAGTTTGCCTGATAAAAGTGTTCTCCATAACAATCCTCACAGCAGGCTTATGAATTGATTGAATCATCTTGTAACTACATCTACTGCCATCCAGAGGTAATTGGCAAAAGTTTGAAGAGTAAATCTAAGTTAATGGTATCACTAACAGTGAGACATGAATCCCGTACATTAGAGCAGCTCCTATCAAACACAAACTTCAAGTTCCAGCCCAGCTGAATAGAAACTACAAAAATAAAAGTTAAGTAGGATAATTCTTATTTCTCACAAGAAAAACAAACCTGACAGTATATCACGTTGATGCTGTAGTTCTTTTGGTGCACCACATATATCCTGCATTATGCTTTCAGATAATCTTTTGGACAAGTGTTTCTGTAAATTATACTCTACCATCTTATGTTTCTCATGCAGCTAAATTTTTCATGTGGTTAAAAAAAAATAAAATAAAAAGAAGGCCCAAAACTCTACAGCCTTCTTCTCCTCAAAGAAAAACTTCACTTTGCAAGAGCATCCAAACGCTGTCTGGTCACCTCACAGTAAAGAAAGCAAGCAAACAGTACAGCATTAAGCACATATATGCACATACTGTGACATGTACTGCTAGTGTTTATACTGAAGAGATTAAGTACCTCAGGGAAAGGGGGAGCAATGATAAAATTGTTTCACTATCTATGGATTTTAAGTGCCCACAGTTAGCTGTTGTCGAGCCCTATAGCTGAGCACAACCCACAGGCATTCTGTGAAATGTGATATTTGATGTGTCAAAAGGAGCACAGGAACACCAGAACAGAGATGATCAAAATGAATAAACACTTCTAAAAATTCATTATTTCAAAAATTGCTGGAAAAGTCTTTTTAAAAAGCTGAATTAAACATGACATAATAAAAATATTCATTTCCTAAAAGCTGCTTCTATAAATGAACATTCGTATTACCATTTTGGAAAGCCCAGATTTGCAGAAGCACGCACACACACATCTACTCCCTTAACAGAAGCCATGTACCTGGTTGTAATCCCCAGCTCTAAGCTGGGAGAACAAGCTCAAAGCATGGCCATGATTACTACAGTAAGCTCTGAAGCCCCTCCTCAGAATGGGACAGTTTCCCAAAATATCCATGACTATTTACAAATATTTTCCAATTTTCTTCCAACTACCACCTTCCCAACCACACTGTGAAATCACAAACTGCAAAAGCCAAAAGCAGGGTTGCGCTCTGAGGTGCAGATTCCTGAAATACATTAAAAGGCTGGAATTCAGATCAACACAGCAGTTTCCAGAAAGTAATTTTTTACTTTCTGAGATTCCTCTACATGTTTTCAGGTAAAACAAGAAGATCAGTTCCTGGCACACACTCCTTCTGCTATTCCAGTGGTAATCATAACAGTTCAAGCAACTTTGGAAGTGCAATAGATATTAATTTATCTATTATATATATATATATATAAAATAGATATTATGTCCTCTCAGCCCAAGGCATCTACCTGAAGCACTCGGGACTTTGTACAAATACAGACCAAAAGAACTCCAAGAGTTAGCTGCATAAGGATAAAACAGGAGGGCACCTGGATCACTGTAAAGGTATTAACCAGACTGCCAAAAGAGCGGACCTTGCAGTTCAAAAGTTTAAATTTATGCTGAAACCTAGATAGTGCCTATGCATGTCTTCAAAGAACTGTCTTTAAAATTAATTTTATCTGCAATTCCAGGTGAAAGTATGAGCTGCCCAAGAGAGGGCACAAAATATTATCCTATGCCATCTTGTGGTAAACAAGAAAATAGTCCATGCCAACCAGCTTGCATTCACGTAGGGATTCTGTTGCTCCTTAGTATACAAATCATGCTCAAAACGGCTGACTTGAGGAAAAAAAAATCCTGGTTACACTGTGGGTAAGTTGTGTTATGCTAGCCACTAGAATCTGAGAATCAGCTGTTTGTCCTCACCTTACCAAGCACTGCATTTGTTTCATTTCAACAATACCGTCGTGGCATTACACTCAGAATCATTTTCATCACTCTAAAACTAATGTAAAGGCAAAGAAGGGATAATAACTTAGAAGAAAACTGTGCCTTGTATAAAAGCACCCAGCATTTCCCTACGCTACAGCTAAGTGCTATGAAGAGCTTGTTTTTAGGGCACTGGGGATCAGCTCAAAATATCATGGCCACACAAGCCAAATCACTGCACAGCTATAAAAGGATTCTTCTGTAGCCCATTTGTTTAAAAATAGCATGGAGGTATCTTTGACCCACCTGACCTTTAGGAGCACACCATATCATCCCAATCACCTCAGTTATAATTATGTCTGTTGAGACAGCTGCCAGATGATACTGCTTCCCAAATGCTGTTCCTCCCCTCCCTTCTCTGCGGGGAGATTTACCCACAACACCTGTGTCAGTGTCAGTGTCTGTGGGGTTGTAATACAGCACTTGAACTTTGATCCTGTGAGGAGCACTTAGCGGGACTATTCTACAGCAAGGAGCATCAGAAAGAATCATACACTTAAAAAATAAACACCATCAAAACCAAACAAAAACTCAAAACAAAAGCATATACCAAAACCAACAAACAAACAAAACACCCAACAAACAAACAAAAACAAACCAAAATATATGAGAAAAGTATGTTCCCATGTCACAGTCTCAGTGTTTAGATGCCATGGCATGTCTGGAGTGCAGGCAAAGGCAAGGGAGGCTGCAGGACCCATTGACTCTACGATAATCCTACCTCTCTGCTTTCAGCATTTGCCTCCCCTCATGTGCTGACTCTTCCCATGTATTTTCCACCTCAGCACCACTCATGGTGGCAGCAGGAGACAGATTTGGGGCCACCTTGAACCCCCACACAACCGCAGCCTGGGAGTCACTGGGGATTTCATCAATATCATTAGTGATCATCAGTATAAGTGAAGGGTTCAGAAGGTGAAGTCCCATGAGGAGCGGCCAAGGGAGCTGGGTTTGTTTTCCTGGAGAAGAAGAGGCTCAGGGGCGATCTCATCCTTCTCTACACCCCAGCCAGGTGGGGTTTGGCCTCTTCTGCCAGGCAACTAGTGACAGGACAAGATGAATCAGGGATTAGAAGATTTAAAAGTTAGAAATGAACTTAGTAAGATAAAAGTAGTATATTTTGATTGAGAGATTTAACAAGAGGACTAGAAGAAGCTAGAGGTTTAATTATTAGCAGATGAGTAGAATTGGAGTAGCTAGAGCGAAGACAATATATCATGCATTTGATCCAGAAGCAATAGGGAGTATACGTAGTATTGTGAAGAACCAAGAACCGAAAACGCACCTGGCCTCTGAGATAATGGGAACCATGAGAGGGAGCCTGGACCATGACTTGGAGGGTCAAGGAGCCCTGGCAAC
>VXBU01013641.1:2156162-2243060 GCA_013400315.1 Bombycilla garrulus | reverse complement strand
GGCCATCCGCCGCAAGAAGAAAACCTCGCTGGTGTGGGACGAGCAGGCCAAGGAATGGCGGCGGCGCTGGGGCTACCGGCGGGCGGGCGGAGACCCGTCCCGCGCCTGGCTGGCGGAGGTGCCGGCGGGCGCCGATCCCGAGGAGGACCAGTTCGCCCGGCTGCGGCGGGAGAAGCGGGAGCGGGTGGCCCGCAACGAGCTGAACCGGCTGCGCAACCTGGCCCGGGCCCACCGCGCCGGGAGAGCCGTGCCCGCCGCGCCCCTGCACCCCACCGGCCACCAGGACCGCGACGAGCTGCGCCGGGTCGCCCGCGTCGCCCGCGTCTCCACCGCCTCGCTCGGCCGCTTCCAGCCGCGCCTGCCGAAGGAGTCGGCGGAGCCGCCCTCCCGCAACGGCGGCAAGAAGCGCCGCTTCGAGCCGCTGCTGGGCAACCTGGCGGCCGAGCGCAGCCGGCAGCTGGAGCTGCTGCGGGACATGGGCAGCAAGAAGCCGGTGCTCGACATCACCCGCGCCGTCAACAAGCAGCTGCGGCAGGAGGAGGCCGAGGCGGCCGCCAACAAGGGAAAGAAGCAGTCGAAGCGGGGCAAGCGCGGCCGGCAGCAGCAGCGGCCGGGGCGCAGCGGCAAGAAGAGCGGAGCCCGGCGGCAGCCCCAGCAGCGAAAGGCTGCGGGCGGTGGCACCGGCGGGGCCCGGAGGAAGAAGGCGTGAGGGACAGTGTGCAGCACGGGCTGGGGATGTCCACCGAGGCGTGGGAAGGGACTGTCGCTGCCAGCCTCCTGCCCGGTGCTCGATTCACACACATATATGTCAATAAATGCGTTCTGACCTTTCTAAAACATCCTGCGTTTGGCTCTTGCCTGGTAGACAAGGAGGGCTGTGTTCTCCGTCCAAAGGAAATTGGTGTCCTGTGAAGGGGCCCCGGTTCCACCCAGGCTGGGGGTTTCACAGTGATTTGTTTCACAGGTAATGTTGCTTCACAATTGGCCTGTAGCGTTTCTGCCGGGACAAAAGCTGAGCAGAGCTGTCCCGTTTTCAAGTAGCTGGGACCGGACCGCAGACGTGACCTGGACTTTTGATGGAGCAGCAGCTACAGGTCCGATTAAATTGGGGTGTGGCTGCTGCTCTCTGCCTTGGGCAAGTGGCCTGACGGTGGAGCTCTTGCTCTGTCAGTCAACTTCTTCCGCTCGGCTCTGAGGTATTCAGGTTCAGTTACGAAAGGAACATGGAAATTCACTGTAAGATTTATTGCAGGGCCTAAGAAATTGTACAGATTTTCTAAAGCATTTTGTTGATGAGAAAAGAAAGTCAAAGCTGATGACCAGCTGTTGAGTTCAGCAGAAAAATGTTTGTATTGTACAGGTTAAAACCTAAATTTCTCCCAGTAGTAACAGTAATTCATCATTTTATGGAAATAATCTTACAATGTTTACCTAGCAGTTTGAGAGCAGATAGTAGAAATTCTCCCAGGCTTCTTCCTGTTGCTCTTTTGAACTTTGTAGTGTCACATGTACAGTTGAAATAGGAAAAAAAAAAACCAATGTGTGGCTTAGCTACTGCGAAGATGCTCTTCCCTGGTAAGAAAGTTATAGAACAAATTTTGGTAATCTCAATTAAATTAGGTTTTCAAACTTTGAGGTTTTTGAGTGGTTAATGATACTGTGAGTTTTTATGAGTTACTGCAAGTGAGTTTTTGAAAAATCTGGGTGACTTTAGCAGTTCTCTTGTCTTGTTCTGTAGCACTTCAGTTAGAACAGCATCTTCAGTAAAAAGCATCAGCGAGCAAATCCTCAGCAGCAGGGAAGCTGCTGAGGGCAGAAGGGGCGAGTACACCTTGGAGCTTGGAAGGCACTGATGAGCTGACCACTGCCCAACCTATGGGCCTTGCAGAAGGTGTGTTCCTTACCCCCCTCTGATGCTGCTTGTCCCCATGCTGAGCTGTCTGCAGCACTGCAGGTTGCTTTGGACTTGTCAGTGGCAGGAGTGGTCTTGTGGGCACAGTCCTGTGTTACCAACTCTTCAGTGTAAGTAACAGGGCAAAGCAGGGGCAACAAACGCTTGGACCAGTGGAAAAGGTTGTTACAGAGGGTCATTCCAGACCTCTGATCTTCCAGGCGCTTCCATAGGGCACATCTTGTACATGCTCAGCCTGAGAGAAGGGCTCTTTCTCCATGCACCTGATGAGAGTTCTGTGCTGCTCACAAGGCTGATCAACTGGTCAATTTTCTCCACCAATATCCCATGAAGTGTGCTCATCTCCAGCAGCAGAGTGGTCATTTGAGGTGCTCCTGTGGTGTTGCCACTTTCTCATAAGTGGATAAAGATTTTGCAGTCCTGTGGGGGCCTGAACAGGCCACTAAGCTTCTTTCCCAAGCTCAGCACCTTGCAAAATCATGAGTTTTAGGCGCATCTGATCGACTTATAGAATCGTTAATGGTATGGGTTGGAAGGGACGTTAAGATCATCTAGAAAGGCATAGAGAGTATGCAAAAGCAAAATACTTATATCTGTTACAATAGAAAAATGTTGCCTTTTTTGTCAGAATCCAATGTTTCCTTTGCTTAATACTGGTATACTACTCTGCTAGCACCTAAGCAGCATAGATTACAGCTTAAAAATTTGGTTATAAAATTTTGATCTTTCCTGCACTGTAATTTACCGTGATTTCCTAGAATTACAGAATTGTTGTGGTTGGGAGGGACCTCTGGAGATCATCTTATCCAAGCCCCCTGCCAAGTCAGTCACCTAGAGCAGGTGACACAGGAACAGGTCCAGGTGGGTTTTGAATGTCTGCAGGGTGGGAGACTCCATGACCTCCCTGGGCAGCCTGTTCCAGTGCTCGGTCACCCTCGGTGTGAAGAAATTCCTCATGCTGGTGATAAGCTTCTTGTGTTTTAGTTTGTGGCCATTCCTCTTCGTCCTGTCACTGGCCACAGCTGAAGAGTCAGAAAAGTATTTCACTGAATTTCAGGACCATGAGGGGTTATTTTATCATTTTCAATTTGCAATTCCATTACTTTCAATATTTTTCTGTGACAAATACATGACATGCACTCACTCCTAATTAGATTTTAGTTGCTCTTCTTTGGCAATATGTGCTGCGTGTTTTAGCAACAAGATTTTGCTTGCCTTAAAACAGGCGTGAGTTGGGTTTTGACGACGCTGACCGCAGGACCGAGGGCTGGGCATGCTGAATGAGTCCCTGTTTGGGTCACCCGTGTGTGGGGTGCGGGGCCGGGCAGCGGCGCTGTCCGGGGAGGAGGCGCTGCCGCCGGCCCGGGCCCCGTCCGCAGATCCGAGCGATGGCGGCGGGGCGGGCGCGGGTGTCCCGTCTGCTGCGGCAGCTGGAGCGGGCAGCGTGAGTGCGGCGGGACGGGGCGCGGGTCCCTGCCGGTGTCCCCTCCCGGGATCCCTGCTGAGGTCTCTCCCGGGCCCGGGGCCACGGCTGGAAAGCGAAAAGCGGCGGTGTCGGCCGCTCCGTCCCCGCGAAGCGCCCCCCGTGCCCGCTCCCGCTGCGCACCGCCGGGCTCAGCTGCAGGCCTTGGCACTGGGTGCTTACAGGAGACTTTTAGGATGTAAAGCTTTAGTTTTCCCCTGTTAACCATAACTCTTTTTTTTTAACATTTTAACTAGTTGTCGGTGCCCGAGCCATGGCCACACTTATTCCCAAGGTAAGGCTTAATTCGTTTCTCCAAAATAATTCTGTAGGAGACCATGGCCCTGCAGAGGGCTGTATTGTATCCACGCAAGCTGGGCAGAGGGCCCAGGTAACAGGTGGGAAGGAACAATCTAAAGGAGAAGGTAAACACCCTGTTGTTTTGCAGTTGTACAGTGGTAGTGGTTATTGTTGGAGGTAGTTGCTATTCCCACATAAACCATGGTTCCTGCCTCCTGTCCCCTCCCTCCCCATACTGCGGGGCCAGTTGATCTGAGCTTTGCTCTGGCTGGCGTCGCCTGAACCATCTCAATTTTAGATCTGCTTTTGGATACACATCTGTTACATCAGAAAGCAATATGGATAGAAAGTAGCTTTTCACAAAGGTGTGTGTCTGGGGAACAAAATCTCCATAGGCTTTTTATATGGTCAGTCCCAAGAGCACAGCTCACTTCAGCCAGGGTTGTGGACTGTGAGCAGGGCAGCTGTGCTGAGCAACCCGTCACCCTGGGAGGAGTTGCTGTTTGCATACACTGTAGGGAGGCTAGGAGAATATCTGTCAGCCTCCAGATAGCTGGTGAGTCTCCAGATCCACTAAAAATTAGTGTTTTGGGCCATAATTTAAGGAGCGTGTAACTCTCAGTAGCACGGTTTCACATGCTTAGACCACGTCTTAAAGAATTGTCTTTTTACAGATGGAAAAGCTATTTTATATGTTCAAATACTTGTTTTGCCTAAGACCATCATACAACAAGACAGTAGTGCAGCTGAGAAATAGAATTTCATTCCTTTGCTTGTCTGCTTGATGACCTACTCAGTCAATTCAAACTAAGCTCTTGCTAAACTGAAGCCTGAGTTAAGAACCCTCTCTGAAAGTTTTAGGCAGCAGTAGAATCTATAGTACATCAAGATGATATCAGTTCAGTAAACCTCTAAATAGTGGGAATTGATTGAATAGTAACTATAGCTGTAAAAAAGAAAAAAAGCTCTTTGTATTTCTTGTCAGCGTTCAAGAAAATAGTGCAATTTTTGAACTCAGTAAAATTTGCTCTGAAAGTTAAGTTTGATTCAAGAATGTAACAGCAGGGTGTCTATTATGCTATCAGAAAGCAGGAGAGCAAATGGTTTGGACGTGTCCTTAGCCTGTCGAATTAGTGACTGAAAGTACAGCAGACTCCATTTCCAGGAGAGGTCAAACATGTACAGCCTGGCAAGAGGTGGCAATGAAAGAGCTGATAGCAGCTGGCCTGTGCTTGAATAGAAAGCACATAAAGGGTTTTAATGCATCTATCTGTTACTGTTGTGGGTCAGTGCTTCAGTGCACCCCTGCGTGTCTGTAAGACTCATTGTGATGGCTTCACTCATCGGATCGGAATCCAAATTGCATATTTTCAATGAATATAGCAGACGTAAGGCATGACTTCAGCAGGAGGAGCAGAATGCTTCGCCTGATCTTCTATTGGAGAAGAAAGGGCAATTTTGGTTGATGTAGTTTGCTTCACTCTGTGGCAAAATCAGAATATGCCAGAAAGTGGGTTTTGTGATCATTCATGAAAAATGACATGGCAGAGAGAAGCTGTGACTGAAATGCTGTTCTTGTAAATCTCTTCTAATTGAAGTTAATAGTACCACACCGATTCTTATTTATTATTAGCAGTGCATGTGGTAATTTTCTAGCAAACAATTCAGTTTCACCTGCAAGTTCAGGACTAGGCAGAAGTAAAAAGAAGTGTAAACACCTGCTAGTATCACTCGTATGCATACATAAGGTGTTCTCTATCCAGGTGCATAAATAGGATGTCTCATTAATTTCTCTTAATCATTGTTCTGAAGGTTATCATGCAGCCCCTACACATTTCTAGCACCTCTGAGCTTGTATGTAGCAGCCTGAGTGCTCTACATCTACTCAGTTCTACCTTTTATGTGCTGTTCTTGTCTTTGTAGACTGCAAACAAACTCTCACGCAACCTTCCTATTAATTTATTCATTTGCTATAAGAAATACTTAATTCTTGAAAGAATTTGAAAAAGCTCATTTATTTTATTGGAGTGTATAGGTCAGAGCAAGTACTTGGATCATTTCATCTCATACACAGCAAGGAGTGAAAGGGGTAACTGTTATCCAGACAAGCTGAGATGACATGTGGAAATATGTTGGTGATTCTAAAAGCAAGGGAATCTGTCAACTCTAGAGCTGAGAAACAGATTGAAATAGCTTATTGTTCCCTAATTCTACTGTTTTATTTCCATTCCAGTCCCTGAACGGCCCACCCTGGGGAATACAGACTATGCATTTGAGGTATATTTAATAATAAAATTTATTACATTTAGAAGTGGTACAAACAATACTTTTTGAGAAATATGGCATTTAACAAATATGTACATTATTAAGTATTTATATTTCACTTTGAATGAGTAGGGCCAGATGCCATTTTTGTTGAGAAAAAGAAATTTCCTTTTTTTTTTTTTTTTATATAGATGGCCATTTCAAACATCCGATATGGAGAAGGAGTCACAAAAGAGATTGGCATGGTAAGCTGCTGTGGTGTAAGTCTATCACTGGTGAAAAGTTATTTTCTAAAGGGCTGTCAGTGCTATCAACCCACTTAATAAAGGAAAGCTTATATATGGTGTGGTTCTATGTATCAGTTTAAAAAGGCTGGAGCATACTGTTGCTTAAAGAACAGAAGCATGGTGCATCTGAGCGCATGGTGCATCAGAAGCACAGTGCTGCTGTGGTATATGAAATGCAGCTCAGGAGATAATTGGGTCATTGATAATTTCCTAGAGGTACACAACAATGTTTTTCTCTGACAGGAAATTTAATTCAGAAAGTTTTGAATCCTGGTGACTCACCAGAATTTTCTCAAGATCACTTTCATCTTTCAAGCACTCATTAAAATGAATCAGAGACTTTCTATTTAAGTTAGCCTGATATTCGTTCAGCTCTCAACTTGCACTGTGTAACTGTGGAAATTTTGTTTCACCAGTGGGAGATGGTCCATCTGAGTACATTGTGCCAGTATGCTTTTATCACTGGCTTTTTAATTTATAATTTCTCCTTCTTTTTGGCATTTGTAGTATTAATAGATCTCTTTTTTAATTTGAAAATTTGTGAAGTAAGGTCATAGTCAGACAGTAAATGAAACTAGACAGAAACTGTCTTTAAACAGCACTAGATAAATTTAAACATGTTGTATAGCTATTGTGACAATTAACTTAGCAAAGATTAGGATGTAGCATTATTTTTCTTCCTTTTGCCACTTTGTTTTGATTTTTCATCAATTAATTAATATATATTAAATTAATATTAATAGTATTACATTTTCAAGATTTTAATGCTGTGCTTCGGTAGGCAGTTAGTGAGGACAACCTGTGAAAAGGCCTTTTTCATTTTACTGTAGTTTAAAGTGATTCCATGTGGTTCAGCAACTTTAGTTTTCTTCTGGCATAAGACTTCAACTATATAAATTTGGCAGCTTTAAACTTCATTCTGCTTTCTGTATTCTATACGTGTGTGGTTAATGCTCTTTTTCTTCAGCTGATATGGTTTAAAAAATTTTACAGTAATCAACTATTTTTAAGTCAGTATTTTATAATTATCAAATGGTTCCGTTGATTTGGATTAGTGTTTAAATAGTGAAGTGTATGATTTTATACCAGTTGTTTGGTTTTTTGATTTGTTATTGTAGGACCTGCAGAATTTTGGTGCTAGAAGAGTTTGTTTGATGACAGATAAAAACCTCTCCAAACTCCCTCCTGTAAATGCAGTATTGAATTCCTTGGCAAAATATGGTATAAACTTTGAAGTGTATGATAATGTCCGTGTGGAGCCAACAGACCAAAGGTACAATTTACTTCTGACAGTGCACTTCTCCAGGTAGTGCCTAGGCCTTTACAGGATTCCATGTGGCTTTTGAAACACCTCCTTGTGGCCTGCATGCTGGTCTTAATTAGTTAGCTAACTTAATTAGTTAGTTTCCTTGTGTCCTGGTTTTATCCTGACTAATTGAAAAATCTATCTTGTGTTCTAAGTTTCCTGGATGCCATTCATTTTGCTAAAAAGGGAGAATTTGATGCCTATGTTGCTGTTGGAGGTGGGTCTGTAATAGACACCTGTAAAGCTGCCAACCTGTATGCATCGAGCCCTTCATCAGAATTCCTGGATTATGTCAATGCTCCTATAGGGAAAGGGAAGCCTGTCACTGTGCCCCTCAAGCCACTTATTGCAGGTAAAGCATGAGGAGAGTGTGTGGAGAGTTGGGGCAAGGGGAAGGTGAGTCATTCTGCACTCTGATGTTTCTACTGAAACCAGTTTACTGTGACTGTTTCAGCTTCCTTTGGGCTTACTTCTCTGGTTATATTCAGCAATCAATTTGCTATTTAATTCAGTGAGGTAAAATCAGAGGTTTTACCATTACTTGGTCTTGTTTAGCTCAGTTACACTCCTTTACTGAGAAAAGAGATCAAAGTAGCAGTTTCCCTTTGATCTGTTGGCTTTGGATCAGGGATACCTCCAAGATTTCCCTGGGTCCTGCATTTTGGGTGGTGTTACTATTGTGGTTTTATTATGTATTTTGCAGTATTATATATTTCCTATTATTTGTTGTTATCCCCATCCTTCCTTTTAAGTTCCTACAACATCTGGCACTGGAAGTGAAACCACTGGTGTTGCCATTTTTGACTTCAAAGAACTTAAAGTTAAAACCGGTGAGGTTTTGTTGCTTTGTTTTGGGTTTTTTTGTTTGTTTTGTGGGTTTTTTGTATGTTATTCAAGACAATTGCTTTTCCGATGTCTTTGTTATTTCCTTGCCTTGAAAGGAAATGATACTGCATGTCATTTCAGGTGTCATTTTGTTTGATTCGACTGCCACAGGCAAATTTTAAAAGCTGAAAGGTTTCCTCCTTTAATTAAATTTATAGCATATTAACATAATGAAATACCTATGTAATACAGTGGATTATAGTTTGTGGGCAAAACAGGAAACTAAAATCTTTCAAGTCCTTAAATGGCAGAAAATGTTAATTGCAAAGGAAATTTCTACTTATATTCAGGGTCAACCAACTGTTCCTTATTTCCTCTGTGTTTTTCTTTCTACTTTTAAGACTTCTGTTTCTTTGTTGTGTAATTGCAACCAAATGTTCCTGTTCCTGGCTTTGGAAACCTCAGGCCTGGGATGCTGTGTGAGTGAGGGACACTGTCTTCCTTTGGCCTTTTCATCCCTGGCAAAAAAAAGATTAAGGCTAAAACGTCATCTTGAGCTTCATAACTGTTTTAAGGTTTTGCTTCTAAACATGTGGATTTTATAGGCCACACAGTGTGCAGAACTTGGGACCCAGATGGGCGTGCTAAGGAGGTTTGACAATAGCTCAAGAGTTTTCTGGTCTATACATAGTCAATCTGTCTGTCTGTCTGTCTCTCTCTGAGCTACATCTTTGCACCCTTAACTACAAGGATCCTTAAATACAAGGATGTGGTTATTACAGATGCTGAAGACAGCAACTGGCAGTAGCAGCTGATTGTAGGTACAAACCAGTTTTGCCCTCTGACTGTCCACAGAAGATACAAAGCTAAGAATGCTGCAGATGCCACAGACATTTTGCGAGGCTGTTCAGGGAAAGTTGCAAACAGAGAGAGAACATTGTCTGGTATAATCCACTTCAGGCGAAAGTCTCAAATCATATAACTCTTTTGGAGAGACTTCATCATCAGTCTTATATTCATAAATACTCTCTACCCTGCCTTCTCTCTCTTTGCTTTCCTGTTCATACTTTCATATATTTTTTCCCTCCTCATTGTCATGTTTTGAACATCAAGCTTACCTTGTCCTATTTTGTTGCAAAACATCTTTAACTGATTTTCCTCCCTTTGCACATTGCAGGCATTGCTTCAAGAGCCATTAAGCCAACATTAGGCATCATTGATCCTTTACACACGCTGTCTATGCCTGAACGAATAGTGGCCAACAGTGGCTTTGATGTGCTTTGGTGAGTTTTCTGCATAGGCTGCGACTTGAATTTATTTAAATTTTGTAATTTTACTATGATGATTGTGGAAAAAAAATGTATTTTAAGAGCACGAGAGGATGATCCTTTTTTTCTCTGTTTGCTGTTCTTGTTAAGGTGAGCTCTGTCAGAGTTTCCTCTTCCTTAGTTTCATTGCCTCTCTCAGAATGTACAGAAACAAATCCTGCATTTTCAGAAATTGGAATGTTTTTGCAGTGCACTGGAGAAACTGTTTGCTTCCAGAATAACTATTGTCAAGGAAGAGAGTCCAGATGTCCCTTTTTAAGGGATCACGGAGACAGATGATTAATCACAATTTTAATAGCATTTATCATGAATCACAGACATGGCAGGGAATAGAGAAGAAGAATTTTCTAACAAAAGCCATGATGCGTGAAGAAAAATTTGTAAAAGCTTGTGCAATACTAGCAGGTCTTCACCCAGCTATGGTCATCTTTGGGACCAATCTCATAGTTTGCTTTTCACTCGGCACAAAATTTTATTGATCTTAAACCAACAGCTTAAGTGCGCAAAATGCATTGACATTTCTATTTGGAGAGCTGGAGCTTAGTTTGCTTCTGGGTGCCATGTATATTAAACTAATTAATTATAATTTTATTTTTCATATATATATATAATGATATCTATTACTTTAATATATTAAAGTAATAGATAAGTAATGAAAATGTGGTTTCTCAAGTGTGATGAAGGACCCTGGCCTGCAATGTCTGTAGTGGAAAAAAGGCATTTGTTCATCAATGAAAATTATTTGTCTGTAGTTTTGTTCATTTTAATGGAGCCATGTAGGCAGTGCCCCTTCTTTATGCGGTCAGGTTCATGAGTATCTGGGAGATGAGACTATTGGCAGTTCCATTTAGCTTAAATATCATAGAGTAATTTTTTCAGTGCTTTTTTTTGATCAGTACCTTATGAAGTTTCCAGTGCTAAAGCCTCTTATGGTTCCTGTCCTTCAGAAAGGAAATGCATTCGTTGCACACATACAGCCCTCCTCAGTGGAAAACACTGCAGGTGCTGGTGCATCCAACCAGCCTTTTAGCATGGTGTGAACTGATAGAAGGGGATTGTGTTTAGATTGCCTTCTGTGTCTGTTGGAGAGGAAGTGCTCTGGAGGTGCTGGCCCAGCATTCTTCCAGTCGTCTCTGAGATTGTATTTCTTGTTTCAGCAGAAACAAGTGGGACACCAGAAATAAATAAGAATCTGCATTCAAAGGGTGGTAAAATGGAGCTGTGCCCCTTAAATAATTGGTTTTTCAATCTTTCTGTTAGCCATGCCCTGGAATCCTACACTGCTCTCCCTTACAACCAGCGCAGTCCCTGCCCCTCCAACCCCCTGAACCGCCCAGCCTACCAAGGCAGCAACCCCGTCAGCGATGTGTGGGCTCTGCACGCTCTGCGAATTGTCGCTAAGTATCTGAAAAGGTAACACATGTAACAGCCATCTCCCCTGCAGTGCTTTCAGGGATGCTTGCAAGAATGTAAATGTTAGGCTAGAATGAAACAAGCTGCAACATTATGCTTTTGTTTTCTACCCTGGATTTTCTTAAATAGAGCAAAATATTTTGCAAATAAAAATCAAAGTAAAATTTGGATTAGTAGTTTGTCTTGAGGAGGTAGCTGTTTAATGCCTCTGTGAATCTGTTTTACCTCAGTTAAAGGTATTTCAAACTGTTCAGTTTATTGGGAGCAGCATTTACATATTTTTTCAAGAATCTCCTTTCTGTGACAATATAGGGGGAATG
Source organism: Bombycilla garrulus (assembly GCA_013400315.1). Lineage (NCBI taxonomy): Eukaryota > Metazoa > Chordata > Aves > Passeriformes > Bombycillidae > Bombycilla > Bombycilla garrulus. The sequence continues at coordinate 2,231,642 of VXBU01013641.1, read as the reverse complement.
TGTAACAAACTGAATAAAATACTTCTGATGTTATTTCTGTGGCCTTCAGTGTAAATTAAGGCACTTGCACATCCATCAAGAAGGTAATAGCATGCACTTAGGAATGTGAAAAATTATGCATTTATTGCAAACCTGCTTATTCTTAGGAGACCTTCGGTTTAGAATAGGTATTGACTTAGCTGGGAGTTGGTTTTGATCCCTGTCAATAAAGTTTTAGCCTGTTTGCAGCTTTTGCACACCATGTGTGCTTCCATTGAAGATCAGTGTGGGTGTTTTTGGTAAAAAACTTTTCACAGTACCTAGTGAGTCAAAGTAATTGGTTTTTGTTCCTTTGGAACCTATTAATGAGACATTTCCTCTTTTCTGTCAAACAACACAAGGATCCTGAGGCACAGGAAGGCAGGGAATCCTTCTTCCCACACAGATGATGGGGTCTAGAGCTCCACCTAATGAGATGGTGAGAAAGCTGGAGTGATCCTGGAGCCATACATAGAATTACCAAGATTCTAAGTAGAATTTTTTAAATTCACCACTGAATTGAATATGGTTAAATTCACTGTATTTACTTGTTTTTTGGAAAAGGGAAAGGACGCTTGCCCTTCACTGAACCAATATGATCTACTTAAGTGATCCAGATGCAGGATTGTTCTTTTACCAAAGCGTGACTTGATTGCATTTCCACCATTTTTATCTCAGCATATCTTTTAGTTTTTTGTATATCTGTCCCTCTCTCCCTTTTCCCTCCTGAATCATCAATCTGTTTGTGAATTCATTGGTTCCATTTGCCTCCATGGTGCACAGAGCCATCAGAAACCCTGAAGACCGTGAAGCAAGAGCCAACATGCTCCTGGCAAGTGCTTTTGCTGGTATTGGCTTTGGCAATGCTGGTGTTCATCTCTGGTGAGTACAGAGAAGTAGTAACCCCATCTGAGGTCAGCTTGTAGCTAGTGTCTGTTTCAGATTGTCAAAGATGTTGCTGCCCTTGTTGCTGAATGTAGAGAAGTGATTGTAGCCCGGCCTGTGATGCTGAAGGACCTGTGTGCTTTAACAAACTGATGGGCTCTTGTCATTTATGTGTATAAGGATTGTGTATTCTGGGTTGTGACACTCAAAACCAATCACGTGGAAATTACAGAACAAAGCGTTCTTTACTTTCCTTCGTAGTAAAAACAAGAGTAAAGAAGTCAATGACATTTAAAATGTTGGATTTCATGATAGCTTTTCTGCAGTGAGGCAGCAATGATGTAATCGTGAGTTTTTCCTGAGCTGATGCAATTATCTGTAAGTTTGTCTGTGGGCTAGGCAATCGGCAGTCTGAAATGAGCTGTGATTAATATTGCAAGGCAATATAGTTTTATTTGGATGAAAATCTCAAAGAAGCAAAGCCTAAAAGTGAATTGTGCAGAAGTTATTAGCAGTCATTCTCTTCAGAGATATTCCTTTTATTCCTTCTCTTTGAGAAAGTCTACTCTCTTAATTATATCTTAAAATTAAAGTTTCTTTTTCTCAGACAGTGTGAACACATAGGTATGCAGACTATGATATTTTTGGCATATCTACATTACTTTAGGAACTGAACATCTTTCAGTCCAGTCAGTGAAGTAATGTAACTTCACACTCACGAAGTAAGGAGGTACTGTTTTTCACAGCTAGGTCCCTGAGGTGCGGAGGGATGAGGGTTGTCTGTACCTAATGCCCACACCATACCTTTCAATACCTTCTGAGTATCTGTACTGAAGAGACTTGCATACTAAAAACTGACCACAAAAGGAACTGAACACAAATTTTCCAAATACCAGGAGAGCTGCCCTAACCACTCTCTCTCTCTCTCTGCTCTCTGTTCCAGCCATGGAATGTCTTACCCTATTTCTGGTCTGGTGAAAACTTATAAACCAAAGGATTATAATGTGGATCACTCTTTAGTGGTAAAACTTGTTTACTTTTGGGTCTTTATTATGCATTTCAAATACCTGTTATCTGTCATTAATGAGCATTAACGTCCATTGAAGTTAAAAGTACATGTCCTGTTGATGTGTTCTATTCTTTTTTTCCTTCTTTTTTTTTTTTTTTCCCCAGCCACATGGCCTTTCTGTGGTGCTGACATCCCCAGCAGTGTTTGCTTTCACAGCACAGATACATCCTGAGAGGCATTTAGAAGCTGCAGAGATTCTAGGTAGGAATCTCCACGGGTACAGTTCTCGTGTACAAATGGAATTCTTTCCAAAATGACATTTTGGGACTGAAAAAACTTGTGTGCAAGTAATTGTCATTGGTTATTAGGAGGAGTTTAAGTTTAGAAAACAAGATTCTGGAATTAGGCGTAATGCAGATTAGATAGAATATTGCTGAGTTTTGATATTGAATGATGTAATTAGAAGAGCAAGCTGACAAAATCTGGTTCTTGGCCAGAAAAGTGGACAGCTGAAGTTAACTGGAGGTCTGTTAACAATCAAACAAGAGTAGCTGTGATTGGCACAACTCTTGGTGCTTTATGAAAAGTAGTTACCATAAAGTGAACCAGTACTCAGGGATATTTGTTAGCTAGAAGGAAAGATTTTGCCTAACAAATTCCCTGTTGTGGCAGTGAATTAGAACAGCAATATTCTGAATCACTCCTCCACTTTTCCCATGGCACACAGCTGTGGGTTTTGGTCATTCTAATGTAAGCCTAAGCTTGTTTTTAGGTATTGGAATTTCTCAGTGGCTGATGTCAAGGGAAAGCTTTTCCTGGAGTAGCTCTTCTGTGGGCACATATGTAATGGCTAAGAAGAGATTAATGAACAAAATGGCCTTTTCTGCTTTTTCACAGAATGAAAGTGAATGCTGCAAGCTGACAGCTTATTTAAAGGTTATTTTCTCATACAGTGCCTTGTTATGTGTGCAACCAAGGGGTGTCCTAAGAGAAAGGATAGCTCTTCATTACACCTCCAGTATGACTGTGTGTAATAAACCAGCTTCCAGTGATGGAATCTCAGAGCTGTTAGCAGTCTCTCTGGGATAGCGTGGCTCTGCACTGAGCTAATTTATTTATGTCAAAGATCAGTGTTTTTGCCTGCACTATGTTTTGTGTTGTGGCTGCTAATGCCCCTGCTGGCTAAGGAGCAGTCACAGCCACATGCACAGCAGTGCAGGGAGTGGAAAAGAAGTGGTTAGGCCAGCTCTCCTGGTATTTGGAAAATTTGTGTTCAGTCCCTTGTATGGTCAGCCTTCTGTATGCAAGTCACAGCAGTCCCGTCACATGTATGAGCTGCTTGTGTAAGTAATCTCAAAGCATTGGGGATCTCAAGAAATAATGGGACTTTTATATAGACAACAAAAATATCACAATATTTTATAGAGGGTGTAAAACAACATGGTCAGAAAAACTACATTGGGTGAAAGTTCTGTTCATTTCATAAACAGTCTGTGAGGTTGTTCAGGCTTCCTCTAAAGTATGCTGTCCTGCCTATGGTCAAAACCAAAACACAAACCTAGCTGGAATCATATACTAAGCTCATAAGTATCTGTGTTTCTACAGCAATAACACACATCTAAAATTAGGTGAAGAAAATATGTCTGGATAACTGGTCGGCATATCAGAAAATTTCAGCTCTGGCTCTTGATTTTAAAACAAGTGACTGAAAAGCAGTTCTTTTAGGTTTTGTGGTATTAACTTCTGCCATAAATTCGGTCTCTAAAAGTTCTGTTAATTTTCTCAGTAGAAATTTTAACTATGTCATTGTGTGCCTTGCTGGTAAGGGACTCTGCTGAAAACATGTTACATGGAATTGAATTTATTCATTCCCATCTGGCGTGTTTACTTTTACTTCTGAGTCCACTCCAGAGTCCAACTGACTTCAGTAGCTGATTCAAATCTGTCGTGTTGCCAAATGCAATGACTAAGGAGGTATTTTATGACATGAAGCAGATTACTAAATAGTTATGTTGTGTGTATGTACAGCTGAGAACTTGGGTACAGCCAGAAAAAGCTTAATACCTCCCTGGGTGGATTCTTAAGCAGTTGAAATAGGTGTGCATGTGGCCAGAGATTTTTTAAGTGCAGTCAAAGACTGATGTATCTTTTAGGCTGAGCAAAAAGAAAGTGCTAGAACTATACCAATATTTTAAAACTGCCAGTCATATTTACTGTCATGTTTTATCCTCTTCCCTTTCCCTTTTACTTTACTATCTGAAGATAGTGGGCTTATGTCCTAGTTATCCCTCCACAGCAAAACCCAGGATAAACTCAGACTTCATGACAGCCCCAGTAGCACAAGACTTCGTATAAGACTCTGCCATATCTTATTTATCAGTTTTTCACAGACATTTTTTTGCTACATTACTGCCAGTCCTACTACCTGAATATCTGAGCTCTTCAAGTGAGCTTGTAGGTCTCCCATTCACTTAACTCCCTTTTAATGTTACACTGAGCTGCATGAGGATCATAGAAGATATTTTTTTCCTGTAGCTGTGTATTGTTCTTGCTCATCTCTCAGTATGGCACTTGGACATAACATAGTTCTGGTGTAACATCATTGAGGTTACACAGAGAACCAATTTAGCTCAAGTTACTTTGAAAGAAATCATATGGAGGAACTTGGGTCTCCTGTCTGGACATACTTTTATTATTACTTTTAAGTAAGTCCTGAACATTCATTGAAGAAGGGAACACAAGCCATTCTGTAAGAAATATTTGTAATATTTCATTTTATACTGGTGTTTTCATTACTGTTCAGTAGATGTTTCAAAGAGAGCAGTTCCTCCTCTTCAGTTCTACAGTACCCTACACCAAATTCAAACAGCAATAAATTTAGAATTTACTCAACCCACAGAACACTGCCCTGCTGTCTCCTGCCCTCTTCAGCCTCTATCCTGTATCCATGCTGTAGCAGTGCTCTCTGTGAATGTGTAATTGAACGGAACAGTCCTCTAGATGTCAGCAAACTCAAGGCCTAAAAGTGAAGTTAGCATTTGGCACACTGTCCATACAAATAAATACCACTGACGTTCATGCTTTAGCTTCTTTCCTCCCAGCAGTTAGTCAGACTGAAAAGTACTTCTCCCTGTAAGCACAGAGTGAAAGGAAGTTAACCTCATGTGGCAGTTAGTCTTTCTGGCAGCAGTTAACCTGCTTCTGATCTTGTTTTATCTCACCTTTTACTAACTATTCCAACTGTGAAATGAAGACTGATTCCTCTTTTTACTTCATGTTGCTTTTAGGGCAGTGGCTGTTATGTATGGATATGTATTCAGCTGATATTATGATTAAATTAAGTCCAGGGCAGGCTTCCTCTGCTCTCTCCACCCTACAGTCAAGGCATTATGTCTTATTTTAGGAGCTGACATCCGCACTGCCAGAATCAAAGATGCAGGGCTTATTTTGGCAGACACACTCCGGAAATTCCTGTTTGATCTGAATGTTGATGATGGCTTAGCTGCAATTGGTTATTCCAAAGCAGACATCCCTGCATTAGTCAAAGGCACTCTGCCTCAGGTAAGACAGAGAGCAAAACAGTTTTTCTTGTCAAATGAAATAGAATAGATTTTGGCAAAAACAGAAGTGCTTCTTTTGCAGCAAGTTTTTTTTTCTATTCCTACATAAAAACTATTTAAATGGAGAAAATTATGGATAGCCAACTATATTTTGTTTCATTCTACAGCTTAGGCATTTCTGGAGTGCATGCTGCTGTTTTCACCTGGATTCAGACAAAGGGGCTAAATGTTTGGTTTTGGGTTTTTTAAATGTTACAGTTTTTAAAAAGAGGATGTTTTTCATAGGCCTGTGTTCTTTGTAGTAGATACTGCTTTTTCATAACTACCTTTCTTAATTATGTGTGCAGGTGGTCTGTAGATAAAGCCTTAATACCAAGTGCTATCTGGTAGAGTGACCAAACTCACTTTGCATTAAACTTTCCATATTGAGAAGTTGCATTTTTCTTCGCAGATGGCTTTTTTGTTCCATTGACCCCCCATCAGAATTCGAAATAAGGTCCCCTGGGATGATATAGATTAAAGTTGTAATACCCTTTATTGTTTCAGTGCCCACAAAGACGCTGCAAAAAGCAGCACACCACTCTTAAAGCAAAATCCAGAGTCTTCCTTGTAAAAAGACAGTTTGAATCATATGCTATGGACCTAATATTTGTTTCCACCAAGTCTCAAGGGAAATATATACTAAAGAGAAAGTGAAAATATTTTAGGCCAAAAGGTTATCCACTTTTTGCAGCAGATCCTGTATAGTTCTTCTCAGTCATAAATCTCAGAGTACCTTAGAACAGCTACATTAACAGTATATATTAATATTCCTATTTTATACCTGAGAAAGTGACACAAAGGTGCAACTACTTAGGATCACACACAACAGAGCAGTGGCAAAGCCAGGAAGAAAACTAAGGTCTCTGAGCACCCATTAAGTAGATCATGCATATACATTGCTATGGGGCATTTGGAGGGTTTGTTTTGATAAACATGTTTTTTGAAAATAGTCATTGAATTCAAGTTTTGCAAATCTGGGGGAGGGATCTTCACCAAAAGATGTTGAAGGGTTTTTCTGTCTTCTTATGGTATTGGTGATTAATTGTACTGTGTAAAATGAGATGACCTAATACTTTCTCAGCCCTCATTTTTTTGTGTGAGATGTGACATGAAGCAAATGTATCAGTGTTCCTTAACAATCTGTTAGTAACCACAGGTTAATCCATACGGTTTATTTTTTGGTATAAATTTTTTTTACTTGTCGTCTTGCAGTAGGTTTGCTTTGTAATACAGCAATGGCCCATTCACATCAGGAAAACCATGTGGTGCAGTGGTGCTAGCACTAAAAAGTTTGCCAAGTATATTCCATGCCCTGAAGTGCAAGCTGCAGGGAAAAATGTAATGTGACTGTTGGGATTTGGGGTAGGACCACTGCTGGGACAGACATCTGTGCTTGAAGTTAACACAGAATTTTATTTCCCTTCCTAAGTGAGTCTATTGAAATTGATCTTATTTACAGACAGCAGTTATTCTAGCAAAGAAGAAGCTATCTCAAAGTTCAAGGTGGCTGGGGGGTGGTGTTAGGAGATGGGGGCACTGAAAATAAGAGGTTGTGGAAGGGCTGTTCTCTGTCCACCCACCCCCTGCAGACATCCCAGAGACAGCTACAGTGGGGCTGAGCCAGGGATGAGTCCGGAGCTGCTTGGTTTGGCACGAGACCAGAATGCACTGAGTCAGACTGAGGGAGCCAGGGCCCTGCTGTCTGGGCACCAGCAAACACCAGCGAGCCTGTGCAGAGGTAGTGATGGTGCCTCTGTGTCGAGGCGTACGGGAGGAGCACCCGTTTGCAGCCTTCTGTCGATAGAGCTGGGAAATGCTCCAGTCTGTCAGGCTGTCAGGCTGGCTGGCTCCTGTCACCCGGTGTGATTTTACAGATAACTCTGGACGTCTCAGTGCACAGAGCTGCAAAACTGGCTTTGGGCCAGATGGTCCTAATATGGTGAAATTATGAATACTTGAGCACTGTGTTGTTATATTTTGCATATTATGAGTCTGAAAAAAAAAAACAAAAAAACCACGCTATTGCCCTAGTGCTATTTGAATTTTCCGTTTGGTTGCAAAACTGCACAGAAGAATCTTAGTCTTCTCTTTGGCTGGATATTTGTGTGCAGCAGCCCTGGTGTCAGGGATGGGGAAAGAGGTACATGATTGCTACTCCTGCACCTGTAAAGCTTCTGCTGCAGGTAAAATTATGCACACAGAGCCACACTTTTCGAACTCCTCACAGGCCATGCTAGCCATGATTATGAACTGTGAACACCTCCCAGCTGATTTCTCAGCATGCTAGAGCTCTGTTTCACGTTGCTCTTGCAGTGTGGTGGCCTCGCTCGCTGTGTAACCACATCCAGCCTGCCCACAAGCCACATCCCACAGGCTGGGGGGACGTGCAGCAGCTGCAGCCTTGTGCTGTGGCATCACCCCGGGCACTGGGGTGTGCTCTGCTCCCAAGGGGCTCAGCTGAGCCTCCTGCACAGGCAGGGCACTGGGGGAGCCCCTTCCCCTGCATCCCACTCCGTACCTGAGGCAAGGACCTGAGCAAATGATATCCACTGTCTCATATGTGGAAAAAGGGGGGAGCTATAAAGCTGGAGGGCGGCATCTTCCACAAGGGAGAGGTTGAAACAGGTTGCAGCAGAAGAACCTCTCTCTTCCCAAAACACACCTCATATAAAGATAATGTGTTCCTAGTGTAGTCCTGGACTCTGTCTTTGCAGACATCTCAACCTCTCCCCAGTATTTCAATAAATGTTAAAATCATTGGTTGTTGAAATCATGAAAGTTCTAATCATAACCAGTATGAGTGCACTGGTGTTAGGCCCTTTCAGCTGAATGTTTCTGCAGTAACTGGGTACCTTCACTAACGCAGCTTCTCATCCTCAGTAGTGTGGGGCTTTTCTGAATTGCAGCCCCTGCCTTTGTGGTTATTTTGTCAAGCAGAGTGCTAAAGCACATATCTGAGTTTCATTTCAGTCAGTGGGGCTTTAGCACGTCAACATTCTGTTGAATCAGTGTCCAAGTGAAGACCAACCACAACTCCTTCGTACTATGACTCCGAGGTGTGGGGCTTTTTATCAAGCAGTTTCACACTGTCCCTTGCTGTGTCTCTTTTTTCAGAGTCTGACTTACAAGTGCTGTTTATTCTCCCCATTTACAGCAGCTTTTGGGCCTCAAAATACATCCTGAGAGATGTAGTATTTTGAAAGTCTTGGTCCCTTAAACTCTTAGGTCCTAGTTCAGTGCTGGCAAATTAATTTTAAAATGGACTATATTCTCAGGATAATGTCTTCCAGTGTACTGACGTCTGAGATGGAGGAGGCCAGTGTTTGCTGTGCCTGACTCTGAAACTGAACAGCATTCTGATCTTGTGTCTATACAGTTAATTACAGGGAATTTGAGCTTATATATTCTTGAAATTACTGCACAGTTGATGATGTTTCAACTTTAATTACTTGATTACTTATTTTGCAAAACCTTGTTATTCTCTGCGAAGGATGTTAGTACAGAGACACACAATTCACCTACTGATTGATTAATTTTATTGGTATCCATTTATAATCTGTTTTTTCTTTCATCTTGCAGGAAAGAGTGACTAAACTATCACCACGTCCCCAAACAGAAGAAGACCTAGCTGCTCTCTTTGAGGCTTCCATGAAACTTTATTAGCTTAAACATGTTGTTCTGGAAAGTGTGGTCTGTTCTAACACAGAGGTAGTTTCTCATAGGTACAGGACTGAACTTGTTTAGAGCATGGAAGAATTTGGGTACCTCTGACTTCTGTTCCATTGTACACTGCCAAAAGGTCACGTAATTCATCTTTAACTGAACAGTGCTTTGAAGTGAGGACTTGACTGTGGTTTCTTTCTTGCTCAGTAGTCAGTGGCATTGACTTACATAAAAATTGGAGAAGATTTTTTGCATTACGGAAGGGTTTTTTTGTGCTCGAGAGGTGGTTAAAGATGGAAAAAATGTTCTAAGAGACACTTCAAACCATTTTGCAAATTATGCTTCTTTTTAAATTATCCATCATTTTGTTTTTAAAAAGTCATGCTAATTAAGAAATAATGAAGGTCATTTTTAATTAGGTAGGGGAAGTCCCCTACAGAAAATGTGAGCTTACTGTAGTCTGTTCTGCTTTATCATCTTTTTACCATCTGGCTTTGCTAAGAAAGCTATTGAACTGGGGTGCTTTTTCATTGTTTGGTTAAGAAAAATCTACACACTTCATAGCTATTTGGAAAAAGGCTGCTTGAAATTTTGGTTTGGGTTATAATTCTGACATACATTGTCATATATTTATCTTTCCTCTTATAATCTCCGTAATTGTCACATATTTATCTTTCCTTTTATGCTCTATATGAGGTGTTCATCAGAGGAGTAAAACCAGAGTAAAGCATGGTCACATACTCAACAGGAACCGTGTAACAGCAAGACAGCATCCATCTGTCACTCTGGAGGAAACATCTCCCTTTTCCTGGTGTGTTCTGTGGAAGGAAGCTCTCAACTGTATCTTGCCTTGGTGTGAATCAATTGCTTCTGCTGAGCTCCTGCAGGTGCTGTCCCTCAGAGTGCAGCCACCAGCGTGAGGAAGTGGCTGTGTGCTGTGGTTCAATATTAAAAAGTGGTGGTGAAGCATTTGGCTGCACAGTGCCCCACGGGGAGCACTGGTTAAATGTGGGAATGAGTGTGCACCTTCCGAGCAGTCAACCAGCTGGTTGACTGTCAGCTGAGAAAGGGAAGTGGGGAAGGGAGAAAGGAAACTTAAATTTTAATACTATTTTCCTTTATTTAAAAAGTACACATGGTTGTGTATACAGTTTGTTTAAATCAGATTCTGCTTCATGCTGGACTCTTTCAGCATCTGATTCCTGCTGCTACCACAGCACAAGACAAACAAGAGAAGAGCCCTGTGATTTTTGGTGTGCATATTTCTTTCTGCTGGGGAGGGAGCACTTGTCAGTCACCCTGTTGAGGTAGAAGGCTCTATGCTCACACCTTTGCATTTGTGTATTTGTCTGATCAATCTAGTGCTGTCCTAGGATCTGAGGACAGATGTGTACTGGGTATTGACACGGATCCCTTTCAGTGCTGTGGAAGCAGGTGGATGGGTACTGGGTGAAGACTGGTTGTTTTTAGATCAGAACAGGTTTGGTGGCCATAGGACTGCACTGCCACTGTGTGATACACACATGATTTCCATGTCCTTCTGAACCTTTCCCTCTGCTGAATTTGCTCACAAGTACTTCTGTCATGAAGGCTGATGTAGTAGCAAGATATTCATTTTTTTTTATATTGTGCAAAGCTGACGTGTTTGGGAAAAAAAAACACTTTTTGTCAAAACCTTTTGTCCAACCCTGTTGTTCAAAGTAAGGCTGGATGAGGCTCTGAATCCAGCCTAGTGAAAGGTGTTCCTGCCCATGGCAGGGAGGTTAGAACTAGATCTTTAAGATCCCTTCCAGCCCAAAACATTCTATGGTTCTATATAAACTTTTGGCCTGTTTTGTCTTTCCACTCCTGTGTTTCTCCAGTCTGTGGTAGCAGTACAGATTCATGAAGAGACAATCTTTTTGTCCAGGAGCCTAATTCATGGCAGTCATGCTGTGTTTGGGGGGAATATACTCTCTGGGGAACTGAGCAGCATGTGGTTTCATCACTGCAGCAGAGCACTTCGATGGGCTACTTAGGGAGGTAGGATAACTTCTTCCAGCACACTTTTTATCTGCCTTTTATGCCAGTATGGCAGGCAGTTGTTGGCAGGCTGCATTTTCAGCTGCCAGAACCTCACAGTTAACTTCCTATACCAGGTAACCTGCAGCTCCTGATGGTTTGTAAAATAAATCTCATACCCACTTTGATACCCATATTTTACAGATCAGAGAAAGGTCTCATGCTTATGTTAACCTAACATAAGCAGATGGTGCTGTAAGAAGGGACATTTCTGTTTTCCACTCCTCTTTGGCTGCATCAAGGTTCTTCAGCTCTCTTAAATTGGTTGTGAAATCTCTCCCACAGACATCAGTCTCCACCACCAATTATTAGTTACCAGTAGAGATTTTCTGAGGAAAAGTCAAAGGAGTTCACGTTGCCCCAGAATACTGTCTTTCAAATAGTGATGGTGTGACAGGGTGTCACATCCTGACTCCTGGACAGCGGTAGTTTTATTCACAACTCAAGAGCTGCGTAGGGCTTTTCATGTCTTATCTCACTAAATTACTCTGTACTGGTATTTCTGTGGGGAGCTGGGGTAACACTGTAATTGTGAATGCCCAGAGGTGGTTGGGCATGTGTGTGAAATCTGGGAGGCTTGTTCTTGTGGCTCCTGTTACTGCTGTGTTACTCAAACCCTCTGTGATGGATATGTTATTTTAGATTATGCTGAAAGGCAAATAACAAAAATAAACTTAAATCCTGCTCTCAAACACTCTCAAGCAAGCATAACTCTTATTCTCTGAGCTCTGTGCAGGTAAACACAACCCAAAACCTGGTCCATGTGATCAGTCAGTCCATTTACATTGATTAGATCAGCTTTGGGGAGCAAGTATGAACAAGTGCATATGTAGTGCTGGTGAAAATAGTTTACCAGCAGGTATCATTTTATCTGGAGTACCAAATTAAAAACTCATTCACTTCACAAGGTAGAGCCTGCAGGATTGCTACTTCAGATTTATAGATATGAGAGCAGCTGGTACAGTAGTTTGTCCATCCCCTCACGTCCCTTGCCTCTTTCCATACCAGTTCTGATTTTCTCTGCAGTTAAGAAGAGAATGAAGCAAAAAATGTGTATCTAACATGCCTAAATCTTCAAAAACTCCCACCTGTGTGAATAAACATGGAAGAAACCAAGTATGTATGCACATTCCTGTTGAACTGTCTTGTGCTGTGGCTGTCATCTCCTGTCTTGTGGTTGGCTTTTCATCTCCCTGAGACCTGAAAAAATGGATGAGAAAGAGCAGTGGTTAAGGGACACAGCCATGCTCTGTCTAGGCCCTTTCCATAACCCCTGAGTAAATCTGCTTAGGCATCACTGTGCTCCAGGACACGTGCAGTGTGCCTTGGATTCAACAGCTCCAAACAAATAAATCCATCACAGCATTAAAAGTGTCTGTGCAGAGGGGATGAGGGCAGCCTGATGCAAGGCAGCAAAAGGCCTAAAGGTAGGACTTTTCCTCAGACCATCCCTGTGTGCTTCCTAAATAAAAATGAACTTAATTTAAATCCAAGCACCAGCTAGTGAGTGCAGAAAGTGATGCCACCACTTTCCTGATGTCTCCAGCAGCCGTAGCTCACACAGAGTTGCACAAACTGCTTGTCTGCTGCAGTGTCAGCCCTGAGCAGTGAGAAGAGGGTCTTCCACATCTAGCCATCTCTGCTAATCCTGCCTCAAGATCTGATTTAATCTTTGACATGCCACCTGGCCGCCTGTAAAAGAAGAGATTCCTCTGAGCAGTGGTGTGGCAAGATTGTCAGTGACCAAATTTGCAGAGGTCTCAGCTGTCTGTGCACATGCATATTTTTCAACCTTTCTTTTTGTTTACCTGAAGTGTATGTATGAGAAATCACACTGGGTCAGTTTGTCATAAAATGTTTAGTGCATAATTTTTAGGTGTAGTGGTGCATGAGAATAAGCAGAAGTTTCCACTGTTTGCTCTGAATTTCTCAAAGCAAGTGAGGCCAAAAAAAAAGCCCCACACCTGGGTTATCATTAGGAAGGCTACAATTCCCTTAGATGCAACATTTCTGAATGCAGCTTTATACTTTGCCAGTTCTAGTCTTCCATGAACTCATGAAAATGCCAGTTTCTTCTTCTTTCAGTTTCTTTTTTTTTTCCCCATAGTACTAGAACAGTTGCCAAGACTGAGTTGGTAGAAAATATTGTGCAGCCACAAAATAAAAGGAGGAACCATTTGACAAAGCTCAATTGAGTGTTAATCAGGTTCTTAAGTTAACTGCTTTCCTAGTAATAGGAGGGGAGGATGAAAAAAATGCTTTCAGTTTTTGGTTTCTATTGAAAAATTACTTGTAACCCATTTTCAGAGAACTCTAACTACAACAAATGGCAGCAGATACTTTCCTTATTTCTCTGGACATGAGAGTTAAAGGGGAAAATTAATTTACGTCCATGAGATGGCACAGTTAAATGAAGGCAGAGGAAATGTGACTTGTATCCTTTGGAGATAATTCACATGTTAATTCCTGTCACCCTGTAGAGCCACACAGCTTGGTTTCTCGGCCACAAACACTTGCAAAGCATACACCACCAAAGTCAACTGAGCAGCAAAGGAATATTGCTTGTGCTGACACTGTAGTGTGAGCTCCCTTTAAATGTTTAATTTAATCTAGTATTACTTTATCATGAAATATACATCTCATAGCCCAAAATGGTTTATTGATGATGAACTTTGCCTCCGTTCCCTGACTTGCAGTGACTTTGACCTACTTTAACAGTGCACTTGTGCTTTTTCTGGGTGTTTGACCATACAGCCTTAAATCAGCAAGTTGACATTGAAATGCTGATTTACACCTGCAGTCAAATGGATAACACATGTTAAAGGCTGATTGTCAGCAGCTCCAATACGTTATCACTTCATTCTCTGGCATTGTTTCTTGCCTTTATGGGATTTAACGACGACATTGTGTGGCATTGTTGTTATGGCTATGGATACAGCTGTGGGGGGCTGACACTGTGTATGGTGTTTGTCATTTATCTAAAAGCTGACATCACTTTCAAAAAATGACTGTGAAAGTTTAGATGTTTCAGTGTTGCTGTATGTTTTAAGACAGCATTGGGAATAAAAAAGCTTTTTTTGCTGGTATTAAAAAAAACCCATAACAGTTAACATTTAATAACTTGCTCTTCTGACCTTTTCACCTTAAGGAAGATTAATGGTGGTTTAGACCAGAACATCCCCTGATCAGGGTCTGAATGCTTCAGGGATTCAGACAGACAAAGAAAGTCATTTCACCCCTAGGTCACCAGCACAGACCATGGTGTCTCACTAGTGACCACTGGATGATTGCTCAGTAGTTCATGTGCAAGAGTAGGTGGTCATAATCCATTTTCCAAAGAGCAGGTCCCTGCCTTATGAAAGCTGTCACCATGTGCTTATCCAAGCCGCAAAACATGGGAATTAACATGAACAACATGCATTACGTTTGCCTTGCACTACTAAAATCTCAGAGCCTCTGTGTTGCAGCGGATCAGTCTCTCTCCAGGAAGGGCTGAAGCTGTGCTGGTGCTGTTCTGTGAGTGGTGGCACCTCGGTGTTCCCTCCTGGAGGGCTTCTTCTGCCTCTAGAGCACACAGGGCTCAATCAGGCACACTCACAGTGTCACCACTTGCATTTAGGACATCCTGGAATGTCACGTCCCACAGCTTTCTTGTAGCTCAGGTTTGGTTCTTGGTGTGGTCAAGCTGGTGGACTTCATACCTACTGTACTTGCATTTTAAATGGAAGACCTGAACTTAGGACTCCTCAGTAAAACTGAGCAGAGAGCTGGCGGGCAGGTTTTGAATGTAAAGTAACTCTTTGTGACTTCTCATGTCAGAAGTTATAGTGTCACCAGCTGGAAAGCCCAACTGGGGGGCCTGCCCAGCAGAGCTGAGCTAAAAACACCAAGGTGCCCAACAAAGGCAGGGCAGGGTTGGCTGACAGGTGCTAAAGGTCTGAGGTGTCCTTCACCAGGGACATCTGCATGCACACAGCAAGCCAGGCTTTGGGAAGAACTGGCATATGAGACATATGAGACAGACATATGAGTACGGCTGTTCACAGCTGCCTGAGTATATAACATGGTTACACGTTACAGGGAGAAAAGGTTGGAATGCTGGGATCTAGGAGTGCTAGGATCTAGGAGGAGTCTAGAGTTATGTAGTTATTGGGTACCATTGATGCCTGGAAAATGCCATTTGGCTCTGATACCTTCTGGACTGCAGCTGGGCCCCCTGGGAGTGCCAGCAGGGTGGGGGGACAAGATCTGGCTGTTTCTCTGGTCCAGGAATTTTCCAGATGCCTGGATGTCCCATCTGGGGTGCCAGAACTGAGGCCTGGAAAGGCTGACCTGGAACAGAGACTAGACAGAGCAAAAGGAATAAAATAGGTATTTATTGAAAGGCCTTAAAAGGATGCACCCTGCACCCAGGTAAAATCCAAGATAGATCCCACTCATGAATTACTGCACTTTTATAAGTTTTGTTTCATCTACATATTGGGTTCAAGAATCCATTTATAGCTTCAGGTTATGAAGTCTCAACCCTCCTGGTTTGCCCCCTTCTCTTTGTGCTGTTTATGCTCTTTGCGTAATGGTTGCCTTTGATTCCTTTGATTCCCAGAGAAGGGATTGTTTTATCCACCTGCCCCGTGGAGAGAACTTACTAACACCTAATATGAAGTTCAGAGTTCCATACTAGCAGCAGAGAATCTGTAAAACATAAAAGCTAAAACCCAAGGCATCACCATGTCCATAGCAAGGCCCACAAAAACTCTTTCCTGCTCCTTTTTGGTTTTTTTTCTACCAGGGTTAGCTGTGTACAGTACTTTCCTAGTAGCAGACAGAGCAGCTGAACAGATTACAGGTAGAACTGAAGTAATAAAGGCAAATGCTTAAGTGTAAAGGCTAACAGGATAAAGGAAAAGGACAAGCCTTTACTTGAGATCATGAGTTCTGCGAAAATCACAGATCTCAGAGGCTGCTGCGTGACTTTAAAAGTACTGACCTCTATGTAGCTTATAAGCTTGAAAATCCTCTCCTATGTATTTGCAGCATTAATTCCTCTTGTTATCTGAGGTGATCTACTTTAATCAGATTCCTACAAACAAGTCAAGTGCTTACAGCAGAAGATCTTTGACACCGCTACTGGCAGCATCAGTGGAGAGGACAAAGACCAAACCAGCAGGAAGATCAGATAAATCATCTCATCTCAGCAAAAATTATTTTAGGATAATTTGCATCAGAGGTTTCCCTCCTCCAGGCTCTTACCTGTATGCTCTATGGTCATTTGATGTACTGGTTGCACAAAAGATACCTCAAAATAATCACATTTCAAAGACACAGCAATTCTGAAGCCTCCTCTGTCACAGTGCCAGCTCCTGTGCTACCTTGCTTCTTCACACAGGCCACGTAACTTCAGTATGGATCGAAAGGGCACTCATAAATTTGATCCTGCTTTTGTGCCTTTAGTGCAGCTTCTGCTTCCTGTTTTCCAAGTTACTAGTCCCATGTTCTCAGAGTCCAAATAATGATGGTCCTTGTTTTAAATTTAATCTCATTTTCACACAGAGCTTAAGCCAAAGGAGGCAATGCCATCTGATACCCTCCAAAGACCTTTCATCCCCATTGGAGCACATGTATTGCATGTGGCAAAAGGAGCTTGATGGCTCTGTGAGGACACACGAGATAGGTAGGGTGACGGTTCAGGTTGCCTTACTCTTTACACTTATCCATTGGAAAAATCCCAAGTATTTTGTGTCTGGTATTCAAGGGCAGATTTTATTGCATATGGTGCAAGACTCAGGATGCAGTGGCAGCAAGAGAGCTACCACTGGCTAAATCCAGGAATCACAGCACAAACTTTGATTAATGTGCTTGTTTTCCCAAAAATGGTTATGTTTATAGCAGGAGCCAACAGTCAAAGTAATTTTAAGACGTTTTAAAGGAAAAAATTGTGAGTGAAAAAGCCCTGTCTAAAAGGGTTTATCAGGGGAATAAAGACCTCACTGATCAATTAGCTTGAAAAATTAATAAATCCAGGACAAATGTAGTTAAAGATTAGCATCTTAATGAGCTATTGTTGTCACAGCCCTGTTTGGACATATCGCTCCTTTGTTGACATTTTTAATGCTTTCTCTGGATTACCAGTACATGACCAGTATATGAAAGCTTGTTAAGCCTCCACGTGCTCAACCTGGCCCTAGCTTTAATACTGGCTTAGTGCAATCCCTGCTGTTGGCACAAGCTCTGTGGGACTGGAGCCTTGTGGTGCTGGGCATTGTGTTTCTACCTAATCATCATATGGACCTACTCAAGTGTGTTTTACAAGCTTAGGGAAAATTTGTGAATGCCCAATTATCTATATGTAACTTTTATAAGAGAAGCCAGCCAGGGCCTTTTTTTTCCTTTTTTCTTTTTCTTCTTTTTTTCAGAATTCTGCAGTATCTTTCTGTAGCTAGTGGGGGGATGCTTTCAGCCTGGCTTCCAGGTCTGGCTGGTATTTCCTTTCCCAATTAGCAGGGAAGCCTGTCCACTCATCTTTACAACAAACTGCACGGCTCTTGCATCTCTCTCCCCTGGTTCCCTGTGGAGAATTTAAAGTTCAAAATGTGTTTTAATGCCTCAATCTTATTCTCATTCAGGAAAAATCTTTTACAGCATCTTCTAGACAGATGCAAATTCACATGTAACTTTTGAGAGTTCTTCACTTATTCACAGACCTTTAAGCTGTGCAGTGCTACTCAGTTTTGAACTAGCTTTGCTGTCTGCTCTGAGTGTGAGGTGAAGTTACTGATAGTGTATCTGTCTCTCTAATCCTCTCATCCAGAGAAAGACAACAGATTATGTATGAGAAACTCACTTTATAGTTTGGTTTTTTTGGTTGGTTTTCCTTGTCAGTTATTTGCAGTTGTACTTCTGTGGCCCTAAGCCTAAACAAAGTTTATTTTCCTTCCACAAAAAAAAATAAAAAAAGAAAAAAAAAAAAAAGAAAAAGCTGGCATTGCATTATGCAGAAGAGGTTTAGAGTAGATGCCTGCAGTATGCATGTGCAGTTTTATCCCATCTTATTTTTAAATGGTTATCTGCACATCTCTCTGGTCCACAATCCTATTCCAAAAATACCTGGGGTTTATCCTTATCATATTGCCCAGCTAACAGTAAGAAATAGGCTCAAGTGGCTCAGTACAGATTAGATTTGCCTCTTATGCAACGAGGTACAAGATCCAGGGAGAAGCCAGAGACCTGCATTGGGAAGAGCTTTGTCCTCCGCGGGCCAGGGAATCCCTTGGCAATACCCCTTGCACATGTTGAGGGCATCAGGTTGCTTCCCAACCACTTCACTGGAAAAATACTGCACTGGAAAGGGATTCATTTGTTCACAGAGGCCTAAATAAGGTCTAGAGATTTCTGATTCTTATCTTAAATAACTCAAAGTTTTGATTATAGTTTTTGTAACCATAGTTTTTAAATTTTATTCCTTTCAAGTTAACCAGCTCTGGCATACTTGGTAACCAGGACAAACATCTACATTTGTTTCTTCAAAAAATGTCCTAACAGATTCAGGCTTTGGAAAAAGCACCCTGGCCAACTCCCCAGAGGGACATTTCACCAGTTTATGTGATTTTTCTGTCATTTTTACAAAGTTTGCTGAGACTTCTGCTGTTTTCAAGTTTGGGTTTTTCTCTTTTCAGCCTCAGAAAACATTTCTTTTTCTCTGCCTTTCCCTCCTTTCTACCCATACTCCCAAGAATCAAATTCCAAGAATCAAATTTCCCTGTGCCAGACCTGCAGATAAGGTTATATGTGTGTTTTGTCAGGCAGCATGTGTCCTTTCTCATGTCTGGAGTTGTCCTCCTCCTTCTCCACCTCCTTCTCCTTCTCAGTTGTCCCCGTTCACCTTTGGTAATCTTGTTCTGGTGCCAGGAAATGTTTCAATCCTTTACTGTCAACACCAAGAGTGGGCATTTGGTGAACTGCTGTATCACAGCTCAGAGGGAGGAATTTGGATTCAGCATGTTAACTTGGGAGTCTTAGGTCAGATATAACCCAGGGCAAAAACTTCTCAGGGTCTTCTCATGGCTGCAGAGGCACTGTGTGAATTAAGAGCTTATTCCTCACTTAAGTAGAGAAGAAAAAAATGTGAGCCTGATTTCTAGACATTTTATGTAGTTTGGGGAACAAAAAAACCTGAGTCAAAAACTGGTTTTCTTCTCCCACCACAGACTGGACTCTTGCTAGGTGAGTAGGAAGCTGGAAGGAGATACCATGTGAGATTGTCTGATGTGGCTCTGCAATTCCTGGGTTGGACATCGTGGAGAGCTTCTCCTGCAAGTCTAAAACTACTGCCTACACTTCTTTACCAGGTACCATGCAGTAGAGCTTTTGCAGTACACTTCCTGCAGATATAATTACACCTATTTCATAGCTAAACCCAACATTGGACATTTGCCCAAAATATCTCCCACACAGGTAGAAAAAAGTTGCCCAATATGTGCAGTTCTTCTCTTGAAGTCACATTAAGATTTCATATGAACTCTGAGCTTTCACAGTGCTCAACTCCTCTGCAAGATCTGGACAAAACTAAGCAAACTCCTTTTCATGGACAGGGGACAATTCATTCCCAGATGAGGATCTCAGATGAGACATATTGTATCTGTCCTCCTGAGCCCTATTTTTCTGTCTGAAAGTGATGTGAGTCCTGTGCCTTGTAAAGATGTCTCCAAAGCCTACCTGTCTTGTAAGGCAGTACATGGCAGCTGGTGACCAGCTCTAGAACCTCACTTCAGATTCCACATCCCACCAACCCTCAAAGGATGAAGAACCCAGTACTTGTTCTAATGCTAAACCCCATTTATGATTTGAAAATGTCTCTAGGTCATACCTAGAATTAGGAAAACAATGCTTAGGTCCAAAAGTGCCACTCTTCACATAGGGCTCTGACTATCTGAAGGTGAAATAAAGGGTGGGTTAGATTTGTTATAGCTTTTTTTTTGCTTTTTTCTTTAATCGACTATTCAGTGTTGGTCTTCATTATTTTTTTCTATCCTTTTGAAAGCTTTCAGAGCCTCCTGCATAACCGTCTCTGCCCCATTCAGTGCTGAATGGACGGTGCGCTGATCTTTTTCTCGGTGGGTAATGGATTTGGGTTGATTGCTTGACACAGGGACAATAGGGGGGTAAACAATTGCCTTCGCACCCGTGCAGCTCCCCATCTGTTGAGTGCGTGCGCCTTCAGAGGCAGCCGGGCAGGGACAGATGAATGCGCCGGCCGAGCCTGATGTTAATGACATCAGTCATACAAGCAGAACATGTGGCGCAATAAATCAAAAACTAATTGAACTTTTGGTTGATTATATTGCCGTCCCACTGCCTGCTTCGAGCACGGCACGGTTTCCTGGGACAATGCCCCCAGCCCCGCAAAGGCTTCGCTGCCCCTGGACAGCAGGAGCCTTCCCTGGGAGGTGACAAGTGACAGCAGCTTCTCTTCGCTCGCTGCTTTCTTGAAACAGCGACACCTTCCACTCAACCAAAATGCTTCCAGGCTCAGGATGTCTGCTTGACCAATATTTATTATTTCAAACCAGAAACATTCATCAACATGACAGTGACAGCCCATGTTCACTGGCACTTTCCATCTGGGACTGTTGGTGGCACACATCTATAGGAGAAGACAACGCTTGTTTTTATGTTAATTAGACACACACGTGGTAGTAATGAAGGCTATTCATTAGACTGATATAATTTAATATCATTATTCACACTTGAAAGTGCTCCAACTACATTGGTTGCTGGAGCCTGCAAGCCAAAATTTTCTGTCTTGGGTGTCCATGGCAGCAGAAGTTGAGGGGGCTGATGTTCATAGGGGTGGAAAGGAACAATTTCTGATGGGAGTATTAAGAAATTAAAAGCTTTGGCAAGAAGACCCTTTATTGAAGTGCATAAATATGGGATTAGGCACCAGAGCCGTCAAGTCAGGAAACCATCTATGACTGAGCCACCTTTCCTCCCCTTGCAACCACAAATGTGTAGGGGGCATGGAGATCTATGCACATCTGCCTTTCTTAGACAGCTGCTTTTGAAATTTTACTTTGAAAAACCCAAGATTCCAGTATTTGTTTATGAAATGAAAAGGTAAAGCACAAAATGCTTTTCTTAATACACCTAGAATCAGCTCCTCATTATATGTAAGGAGCAAATTTTTATGGTAAATGTATTAAAGTACACATTTAACCCAGCTTATTTCAAATATCTTTGCAGTACTTCTGCAAACATTTGCTAATAGATTAGACTTTAATTATCAGCTATTTATTGCAGAGGATTCTTCAGACTGGTAAAAGGAAATGTAAAATAAAATGCCCCTATCTGAGTAGAAGCTTAAGTAAGAGCTAAATTAAATCTTGGTGTTAATATTATTCATAGAAAGGCAGATGGGAGCGTAAAATGTTGCAATGAAGAATATGGAATGAGATGAGATCACAGCATCAGTCTGTCCTTTGTAGATCTGGACAATGATCACAGAGCCAGATTGGATTAGTGAAACCTATTTACCAGAAGTTCAGAGCGGTTGCATGAAGCTGAAAGGCAGTCAGTAGGGAGAGGTGGAAAATGCACCAGATTTACAGCTGCAGCGATGAAAATTTAGAAGTTTTCACCACTGTGATTTCTTCCAAATGTGAGTACATCAAAATCTAACAACTGCTACGGTGTTGTCTTTTAGAGGGATGGGATGTTTAGCAGCGGGGGAATATTTGAAGAAAGCAGCTCATCTGTTGTGCTGTGCTGTGCTCTGCCTGCAGCCCAGCACTCGCTGCTGCTTTCTCGACCTAATCCGTGCAGGTGCTTCAATATTGTGGCTCTGTAAAATCTTTGCTCTGGCAAAATTGGGAGATCTGGATTCGGTGTTGCTGTACCTATGAGGTAACTGCTAAAGTGACAGCTTGCAACTGTGTGGCTTTTCTGTGTAATAGAAAAGAGAATGAAGTTCTGTGAGCAGTTAGAAGTGGCTGAAGTGCATGAATGTTGAATTTAAGTCTGCTGGCTCAATAAGTGGAACATTTCCAAAGCCATGCCCTGGAAATGAATGCATGATTAACATTAATTGCTTCTAATGAAGAGTAAGAACCGGACAAAGCCCAGCCTGCATTTGATTGAACAAATTAGTTTAAACTCAATGGCTGCATATTTCAGCAACAAGAAAGCAGGGAAAAGCAGGGAAAACAAATTGTGGGGCCAGATCAGATCTCTACTTGCAAGCTGCGAGCATGAGCTCTCAGCTGCTTAATTTTAGAATATAAGTGGAAATGACAAAGTGAACCATCACTGTAATTGTATTTGTTGCCCGAAATCTGGGCTGTACATACAAACATCCTTTTGCAGGCAAATCCACATACATCATCAGCAAGGATTCGTTCTTCTCGTCCTTTGCCAGCTCTCTGCAGAAATTCGTGTTTGCAGGGATAGCTTCGCAGCCCCACTGTTTGCATTGCTGCTATTGTATTCCCACGCAAGTGGGTCACTTCTGGCTACCTCTGTGATTCACCCTTCTTTCAATGCCTATTCAAGTAATTGCATGTTTGCTGGTGCTCTGACTTCCCTTTCACGCCTTGCCTTTCTTCAGCCCCTGTAAACCTTTTGCCACTCGTTCTGGCAGACAGCAGGGGATGAGGGACTGTGGATCATACGTACTCTGAAAGCAAGCAGATTTATTACTGTTAGGCACATTTTTGTGTTGTTCCTTTTGCACTAGCCCGGGTAGCATCTCTAACAGCACAAGAACACTTGCTTCTAGTGGAAATATCTGAAGAATTCTACTCCTTACTGTACCGTGTGGTAAAATACCTAAAATACCATAGAGACAAGAAGATAAATTTTGCATCAATAAACTTTTCTGCACTTGAGTGTTTTGCTTATGAGCTATTAGTTTAGTCCTCACACAGTGGAATTCCAGAAGTAAAGCTTCAAAAACAACATACAGCATATTTCTAGATTTAAAAAACAAATAAACTACCTTCATTATGTTTGTCTGGTTTTCATCCCACTCTCACCATGGTTTAAAATATGTGTCCTGCAGAAGAAGGCAGTAAGGATCCCTGAGGATATCACACTGTGCAGAACAGAATGTAATCATACTGACAGCTTAGCACACTCTAGGCAGGCAGATAACTTACTTGTGAGGAGCTCAGTGTGGAAGTGCCCTGTGCTGCAACGGGCTGCTCCCAGGGACCCTCTGGTTTTCCTGTTTCACTACAGCCACATCACAGGCCAGAATTTCCTCTCCAGTGGGCTCCTAATGCTCAGTACTTATATCCTCACTGGGGTGTGCAGGGGTGGCTGTTAGACACACGCAGGCTGTCTAGGAAGAGAGATTTTGGTCTCACTGCCAGTTCTGTGTGTACTGGAGCCCTGGAAAGCCCAGTCACTTGTTATTCCTGCCTTCTGAAGAGAGGAGTTTGGCTGCAGTAACGAGCAGCCTTGGATGACCTCCAGCTGCTTCCACAGCTCCAAAACTCTGCAAACAGTAATACGCAGCAGCGATAAGCACTGCAAGTTAAATGTATGCCAACAACGTCAAGGAAAGCTCACCTGGGGAGTAGGAGTCACCCATCATCCTGTAACAAACTTTCCTGGCG
Organism: Bombycilla garrulus; assembly: GCA_013400315.1. Taxonomy (NCBI): domain Eukaryota; kingdom Metazoa; phylum Chordata; class Aves; order Passeriformes; family Bombycillidae; genus Bombycilla; species Bombycilla garrulus. The sequence goes on along the minus strand of VXBU01013641.1, from coordinate 2,207,793 downwards.
CTTCAAAGCCTCTGGATTATGCACGGAGCCTGAATAGGAAACCCCCATTCACGTGCCTTGCCCCCAGGGTCAGCCTTTAGAATTGGAGTTAATTCTCCACATTTGGCAGCTTTCTGCAAGCCTGTTTCTGTCACTGGTGCCTAAACCCTGAAGCTGTGCTAGCCTGAACACAAGGCAGGGTAAGATAGGATGAGAGGGAGAGCGGGGAGTATCACAGTCTTTCAGGCCAGTTTCAAGTCTAACTCAAACAATGAAGAGTTTAAAGAGCCTTCACTTAGTCCAGTAAAACCATTACCCAAAACCAATCGCTTCAGTCCAGACAAAATCTTGGCTTATGGCCCTGGCATCCTGTGTGTCTACTGGCTAGTGGTTCTATGATTTTGGTGTCTTCGTGGGTCTAAGAAATAGAAGTGAGAAATAGACTTTAGGCAAAATGTCCCAAGCTAAAGAGCTGAACAGGTCATTTTGAGGATTGTAAAAGAAAAGACTAGGCTTAGTGCAAATATTGTGCTTTGGACATCATACAGTAAAAGTGAAATAATGTCATGAGGGAGTTTGAGCTTACTGATAGTCCCTAATTAGATAAAATCATTATAGTCTCCAAGTTAATGGATACACTATTAATTTCCTACTGAAATACTGGCAGATGGAAGGCCAGATCAAAACTGAGAAAGGAGAAGGAGTGTTCCTCCTGGAAGCCTGTGGGACAGATGCAGAAACTCGGGATAGGCTGTGGCCCTGTGGCCATGGATTTCTGTATTATATAGCTAGAGCATGGTCTCTGAGATCACATCAAAAGGGAATTCCTTTTGGATTGTTTCAGCTGGAATCTTCCTTCAATCCTTTCTTCTCCCCCCTCTTCCCACCACATCCCCAGTGAATTCTTACAGAGGACTTTTTGAGGCATGTGTCCACCTCCACAGCATCCTGACCATGTTCCTGTTCTTCTTTTTGCAGCATGTAGTCCTGCACGAAGACGAGCCAAAGCTACGCAGCACATCCTAACAAAGAGTGTAAGAAAAATCTCTTTTCCTCTCCCTATTTTTTTTTTTTTTACATTCCAGTTGGCCATGCATACCCACAAAAACGCTGTGGTAAATGGGAAGCAGATCTTCCAGGGTAAAGAAGTGCATCCAGGTCTGATGCAGGGAGTGGGGTGGGAAACAGAAGGGGGAGTTTCTGCAAAGCTGCAGTTTATTTACAGAAGTCTTTGAAACAAAACAAAACAAAACAAAACAAATAATAACCAACCAACCAAACCAAACCAAACCAAACCAAAACAAAACCAAACAAAAAAAAATAATAAAAACCCAAACAGAAACAAAAAAATAAAATAAAAATGGTCTTGCCATGCAGGGCCAGTCAAAATTATCATAGTGGCTTATCAACACTGGCCATCAGAAGGAATCACATTCTTGTCCATAGAGCCTTCACAATAAGTCCAGAGAGACATGCAGGAATCAAAAGTAAGCAAATCATACCAAGTCACATCAGTGTCAATCAAGTAATAATAATAATCATGTTAATCAAGTAGCCAGTATGGCCAGTATCCTAGGGAACTTGGGAGAAAACCACCAAGCAATGGACTGTGACTCTGACCCTAGAAGTTGGCACTGAGAGACACAGGGAGGGTATTTGTCCCCTGGTGCCAACAGTGCTTGCCTGCCCTTGCCTCAGCCTCGGTGCAGAGGGCACAGAGGAAGCTTTATCCACACCCTGCAGAAAAGGTACCCCCAAATTAAAATAACTGAACATTTTTCATGCTCTCAGTAAATGTCTTGCAAGTTCAGGTGCTTTCACACATGGGTGTGAGGTTTCTCGTCTTCAGAGACAGTTTTCCCTCCTTAAATCCACCTGACCCATTCACAAACCCTTCCACAATCCTTTTAGCTGATTTGCAGGAATGACTGTCTCCTCTGCACATCAAAGCACTTCTTGCAAGTTTGAGACTCTTCTGCCAAAGCATTTATTCTCGCCAGACTTGTCTTCTCTCTAGCACTTTGCTAAAGTATTTTGCTCCATGACCTTTCCTTTTTCCATGCCCTTTCCTACTTCCCAGATCCATCCTCATTTTCAGAGAGCCTTTTCTTTGTATTCCTGATTCCCTGACCTCCCCACAGAACTGTAGGTCCTCCTGCTTACCACACTTACCTGTGCACTGGGGAAAAAAAATCTCATCACATTCACTCCCACCCTCTTTTGCTTATTAAAGCAGATTACAGGATCCCAATACACCACAGGACACTTGAAGTGGTCCCCAGGAAGAGTCTGTAATATGTCTGTCATTTTGGGGGTAGAAACCATGTATGTGTATATTTTCCCAAATTGTGACAGTCTTGGTTTGGGTGGTTTTGTCCCATAGCTCAGGCTGAGATTTCAAAATTAGTATTCATTCCAAAAGAAGATGAGTCAAACTGCTGGAGTGTTACTCAAAATAAGCCATTTTGAGATACCCCACTTTTATTTATTAAACCTTTGGTATATTTTGTTTTCCACATAATATAAAAACAGCAGAAAAGTCCAAACTAAAAGTGAACTATTCTGACTTAATGAAACAAAATGCCCAGATAATTTTTTAAAAGTTTTTGTCAATATTTCTCATAGAGCTATTCAGCTGAAAAAAATTCAGCTGGCTTACATCAAAATTGAGGGAATTTCTGTGTCTCTTATCTTATGGCAAATCTCTGTAGGTAGTTGTTTCTACTAAATGGAAGCATCCAATCTTTAATTTGGATTGGGTCAGCTGCTGTGGGAGCACAGTACTCATAAAGGCCTAAAAAAATAAGATAAGAAAGTCCCTGTTTTGTTGCTGCATTTTAAGAGGATTGGGGTTTTTTTCCTTTGGGGCTTTCCTGACCCCAATTAAGGATGTCCTTTGATTGGCTCTTAGTCATGATGCAGGCAGCATCATATTAGCAGTGGGAACATCAAGCCTGAGGAATGGTCTGCAGCTCCAGCTACAAAAACAAGGATGGCTCTCAAACCGAAATGACTGGCACAGTCAGCTCATAGACATTCCCCTTCTTCAGTGGAATGCAGCTGCTTACAGCCCCTAAGCAAGCACTGAAGTAAATTGCACGTACTGGAATAGACGTGCCCGTGAGGAAGCTGTGATTGCCAATTTCTAGACCCACAGAAAAGTCGCAGAATGATTGTTTCTTTTTCACTTTTACATCTGCACCTGCAGTCAGGGCTGTAAAAATGCCTCAGCTAACACAAAATCTTCTGCTCTGGTGATTGCACTGGATGCACAACTTTAATCCTCAGCAAGGACAAAAATAGCAACCAACATGGACATCTGCCAGACGTTTTTTTACACAGCAGAAATACTCAAGCAGTGTAGCATTAAGTGATTTAACATTCAAACTACTGACTGTGTGGGGTAGCTTCCATCACACACAAGAACTCATCCCAAAAGCATGGTAATTACTGTGGAAGGGCGACAGAAAGGGGGAAGCATCTTTTTTTTCTTTTTTAGCTGAGTATTTCACCAGTACGTATATTTGCAGTTCCTATTACCCTATTAAGAGTTATTTCCAATGACAGTAGATCCTTTCCTTTTCTTCTTCTAGCCCCAAAATCCCTTGGGTAGAACTGTCTGGACATCAGCACCTGCCTGCTTTGCAAGAAAATAGAAAATACCCCTGTGCATGCTAGAGCTGCCACGTTGAAAGTTAGCTCAGCATTAGGCCATCAAAATAACTCTTTAAATCTGGAATTTTCTCCACTAACAGGCACGTTGCTGCTTGAACTCTAACTTTCAAAGTTTTATCCAAAGCCAGATATTTAATTGTCACCTTTTCTGGATGGCTGTTGGCTGGCAGTGGGATTTTAAGTCCAGGATCAGGATGTTTGGAACAGCCTCTCTGTGACTGTCCTGTGTCCTCTATGCCCCTTTGCTCTTAACTCAGCTAATTCCAGCAGCAGGTATGCCAGGCCTCAGTGCTCTCATGTGCATGGCAAAGTCCGTAAAAACGAGAGTTCACTGAGCTCTGATTTCAGAGTCAGTGTCCTGCAAACAGACTGGGCCCATCAAAGGATTTGCAGGTTCTAATAAGAGTCGGTTTTTAGAGAGCAGTTTGCTAATTCTGCTTAGATTGGCTGACTCTGCCATTTGCACAGATTTAAATTTCCTGGTATGTCTAGAAAAGAAAAGTGACTCCCCGTTGATCCTTCTGCCTTACCCTAGGTACCCTAGAGAAATGTCAGCTCCACTTTAGATCAAAACTGAGCTACAGCAGGTTTAGTTTCCTGACCTAGATAAGTCTTAACATATTACAGTAATGGGTGAGGTAGCCAAAGTCACTGTGAAATCTTGAATTAGGAGATAAGGAACTCCCAAAGTGTGCTACAACCAAACGCTGCAAAAATGTACACTGAAAATATGTGATAGAGATTGCACTGTTGTCTTCAGCTATAATGGAAAATGGCACTGTAATTTATTTATTCATAAGTTCTGCTTTTGGCATTTTGGCATTACTGACATCACGTGTAACAAGGAATCTCAAAAACATAAACAATGTTCCTAAATAATTCATTAAGATAAAAATCCTCTTTTTTTCCCCAAACTGTATTTCATCCTGTGCAACACGTAGGCAGAATGTTAAGTTTCAAGTCCATGGTGGTTTACACTGATCAAATAAGCCACTTTCAGGATTAGAGGTGACTGCAGCCATCATCCTACTTACCAAAAATGCTCTTCCCATGACAATGCAAAATAAGTGACCGCAGGTATCTCGGTAGCAGAGAGTTGATGACATTTTCAGTCACAAACCAGCGAAGACTGAATGTGACCAAGAGCACTGGAGGTTTTTCCAGAGATGGTGGGAAAAGTTGAGCTTTGTGGCATTCCTTGAAAGCTGGAAGAGCTCAGTTAACACAAGGCAGGCTCCAAGGGCTGTCCTTAGAGACCCCTGCCAGCCACAGTCCCATCACATTAGTCCTGAAGACAGGTGTCTCCCCTGGTGTGACCCAGGTGAAGGGAGCGATGCCCTGGTGAGCAGCTGGTGAGGTTTGTGTGGTCAGGGCATGTGTGGACACAGGATCCTGTAGCCTGCAAGGACCTGCTGCAGAGGGGTGGGGAGGTGCTGGAACTGCTCCAGGGGCAGCAGGGAGGGAGCCAATGCCAACAGCTTAGGCAGCAACAGGAGGCCTCTCATAATCAGCACCATCCTCGCTCTGGAACATCGGAGCCAATGCTCTGAGCAAGGCTCAGCTCTGTTGGCTGCTCCAAATCCGTGATCAGTAGAGCTGGGGGCCAGCTGCAGCCTCCTTTAGCATGTGCTTGTCGTCAAGGACACAGTCGTCCCTTTAACTGTACATTGGGCATGTCTTTAAGTAGTTTACAGCACATGCAGCATGCTAAGCTGTGTGTCAAAATCTGCAGAAATAGGGGAAAACCCCTGCTCAGCCTTGGATTAGGCTTTGGTTGCCTCACCTGCCTTTTCCAGAAGTATTTCTGCCTGTTATCGGGCAGTTCCTGCGCCTCATCCCACCAGCCAGTAGGTTGTAGGTAATGTAGCCTTGTCCAGACTCCTGAGGGTACATGGAGACAAAAGAATTAAAAGTGGTTAGGTTGGGATTTTTCTTCTTTCCTGTTTTGGAAAACATGGGTTTGCATGTGTTGATAACATGTGAAAAACATGCAAACATGTGAAAAATCATATACACAAAATATTGCAGATTGATGTCAAACTGAATTAAAACTTTATTAGAGGAGATGGACAAAGTGGCGTGAGGGGACACACATGCTTGAATAAGGTCTTGTTTTTATCTTGAGTGTGTGTTAGAAGGCAGAGCAATAGAGAGAATTAAGGCTTTTTCTATGCCAGTAGTGGGCTGGCCAGTTGTTGGTCTCAGTCTTGAGACAAAATAACGATATTTATATCTAAAACACGTGGGCAGCAACTACCAATCATCAGTTAGATGCAACTAACTGCTTTCCTCATGATCTTCCAACATAAGTAAGTCTAATAGGAAATAGTCTGAATAGTTGCCACATGTCTTGTTTCCTTGCTGGTTTGGATCTTCACCCTGTTTAAGTGGTTCTCTCTATGACAGCAGCATTCCTCCTTTAGGGAGGAATAAAAAAAACCCAACAAAGTATGAAACACTCTGTTCCTGCTGTTGGAACTTTGATCTTGAGAAAACTCTTTCCAGACCATCCTGGATAAGAGTCCTGGTGAATCCACTTCTTTGAGGCGTATCCCTGTTTTTTCAAACTCACGTTAGCTCTGGCCTCCCCAGTTGCCTGTGGCAGTACACTGAGTGCCATGGCTTAGTCGTAATTGATTAGAAAAGAGCTTGATTTTGTTTGTGCTTGTTTTCAGGGACCATTGGAAACACCAGGGCGGGCTAATGCTCAGAGTTGCAGCTGTCAGTGAGTTTTGTCTGTGTGAGCTAATGTTTGTGAAAATTAACCTCTAGGAGCACAATTCCTCTCCACCTGGTATTCTCTGTAGTCATTTATCAGGTATAATATGTAAGTTCAAAAGACAGGAGAGACCATAAAGTAATTTACATTGTATAAGTTTGACTGATTGCCCAAGATGTGATGCAATAAGAAACTGAATCTGAGCTGTTTCAGAGGTATATCCTATTCAGCAGAGCCTGGAAAGGAGCACGTTTCAGTCTCTTGAGGAGAATACAGAAAGGTGCAACTAAGCAGCTGAGTCCCAGACAGACCCAGCAGGATTTCCCCATAATTCTACACACAGCACAGAAGCTGGAGCCAAACAAAATCCCACAAATCCCACAGTCCTCGCCTGACAAAACCCCCTTTGGATGACAGCAAAGCAATGGGAAGAACAAGCAGCCTTTCAGCTCCCCCGTGACCTCGACAGACCACCTAATCCCCAGGGCCAGGTGTGACGGGCTGCTTTGCCTCTCCCCCGTAGGTGGTCGCCATCTCGGACCGCCGGCCGCACCAGGGCGACCTGCTGCATGTGCTGTACGAGGCGAGGGGCGAGGAGGAGGCGCGGAGCTCGGGCTGCCTGCAGGGCGGGCAGAGGGCAGCCGGCCCCGGCAAGGGCGCTGCCCAGCACGGTAAGGGCGGCGTTCGAGCCCTTTGCTCCTCCCTGGCCGCAGAACGTTTTTAGGTATTGCAGTCTTTGCAGCGAAGCAGGCGCTTTAGTATGTACCTGGAGGATAATTCCACGCTTAAAATATCCGGTGGAATTAATGAGATAATGAGCGTGGCATTGTTGCATTTTTTCAGTCATAAACTCACTTTATTCAGAGTTGTAAACACTCCCTGACAATGCTTTACAATTTATTTAAATTGTAAAATTACTGAGTTTGCCTGAGTCATCTTATTATATAAGATCCCTGTTCAGTTGCTTAGAATTAACCAGAACAGAATCATTTGGGATGGATCTTCGGATTGCGGGTGTCAGCCACAGACCTGATTTTTTGGCAACCAAAGCTTGTTCAGCATATTTGTGAGAAACCGTGAAGGAAAAACAGAGCTTGCCAATACAAAACCAAGGAGATGAGTAAACATAAACAGAGTGGCCATTCAGCTCCTCCAACACTGGTGTGTTATGTTTGGAAGATTGAAGCTGGAGCAGGACAGTGCAGTTTCACATGGGATGGCTTTTTAATCAAAAACACATCTTTTGCTCTCCTTTGAAAAATCACCTAGATGCAGTCAAGTCATATGCCTTTAAAGAAATCCCACATGGCAGGTTTTTCCAAGAGAAATTAGACGTTTGGATGTCAAAAGGTGCTAAATCTCTAAATTCAGGTCCATGAAGGTGCATGTTCCTCACCCCACTAGTGTGCAACCACACTGCATGTAAGCCATCCCATTGAGAACACAACCCAGACAAGAACAGGGCCTGGGAAACTAGAAAGAAAGAAACTGAGCCTGGGACCATAAGAAAAGATCTCAAAAAGTTCTCAGGACCAGAGCCAAGATGTGGCTGACAAAAGAACTGGAGCTTCAGGACTGGAGCAGAGACAAAAGGAAGGGGTGGCTGGGACTGGCTACAGGATAAAAGATGTCAGGGAGTCAGAGAGTCAGACAGGAGGGACTGCTGGTCTCTGCTGTTACAGCAGATGAAAGGTCAAGGATGACAGATAGATAGGTGCAAACAAGAGAAAAGCTGTAGGAATCTAAGAGAAGAGCAGAAAAGAGGGAAACAGGTCTCATGGGGGAGAAAGTGAAATAAGTAGGCAGAACTTAGAAATTAAGTTTAAATTAGAACAAGAAACAGACAAAAGAACACAGATGAGGCTATTAGCATGTTTACTGCTACCATCAGAAATCCTGCACAAACAGCAAAGCAAAAGGACTGTCCATTCCAGCATGTGTGAAGGCTCTTCTGGAAGTGGAATTCACTTCTTCTGGAAGTGGAATTCGCACTTCATCCAGCCACCACTGCCCTGAGGGGAGCAACTACAAACCTGAAGCCGTGAGGACTTTCTTTTGCTTAGCTATTTTGCTAAAAGTTTGCAAGAACACTTTCTGTATCTGATAAGAGGGAAGGGCTGAAGGGAAGAATCAGACAAAGTAAGAGGAAACAAAACCAAATGAAAAGAAAAAAAATATGGGCATTAGCTGAAGCACTGTTGATCCACTTGCTGACTACTGTTAGTAGCTAATATGCAAGATGAGAGGAGGTAATTGCATTAACTTTGACGTGAGGGATACAGTAAGGTACCTAATGGAATTACTGGAGGGGGGTGGAGCGGGAAGTGGGAAGCTGGCTGGGATATTTATCATAGTCAAATATTGCCCCCAGAAGGAGGAGACAGATTACTAAGTCATGCTGGAGACAGCACTGTAGGCAGCACCCGGGCTATTTCCATATTTGCTGTCATTATTTATATTCCATTGGTCACAGCAGTAGAGAGGTCCACATTCCCACCGCCAAATAGGAGGATTGGCCTAATGAAAAAATCTGGCATCCTTCACTCATTTATTTCCTTGGCACAGTGAGCAGGAATGTCAGTGAGCATTTATCCACGGATAAGTTATCAGATGAGCAATTACTTGAAACTGAAGGGTAACCTTCAGAGTGGAGGACAGCAGAGAGAGAGATGTCACTCAGCCACAGGCAGGAAGGTGGAAATCCCTCCCTGTGATGGGGTAGACACAGCACACTTCTCTGCCCAAGTTAAAATAACTCTCCAGAACACTACAGAAAGGAGAGAATGATCTCCTATGCAGGACAAACCTGCAGTGGGAGCTGAGGAGCATCATTTGGGCCCTTTACCTGTGTGAGTGTTTACAGAGGGGGAAAGGGCTCCCACTTAGCTTGTTCTGCTAAAGGCAGCTCGTCCCCTTGTTTGAGAAGTCCAGGAGCAAGCTGAGAGACTATCCAGAATGACTTAAGCAGTTCCACAATCACTTATTTTGACATTGCAATAGATGATCGCTCTGCTCTTTTGGCTATAATCAAATCTAGTGGGGCTATAACCTGTATCTGGGCTCTGTCCATATCTGGGTTTTACTGCACAGAAGGAGGTTTTTCATACAGGCTGTGCCAATGGGATAATTGCACCTAATACCACGTTTCTTGTGCTTTGCAGTGAGAATTACTGAACAAGAGTCATCCAAGTCCTATAATCACCTGTTGGACAGAAAATCTTTGGTAAGCAAATAGAGCAAGACCAACTATCAATGCATCTTAAAACCTTGTACCCATCAGCCTGTCCCACAGTAACAGCATGTCAGTCTGTTGCAGCTCCACCAGATTTCACAGCCTTTCACAAGCCTTTGTTAAGGCTTGAAACATAATTTATGCCAGAGGATCCCTCAGCTGGGAGCAGAGACTGCCACAGGGCAGAGAACTGTCCCTCAGGAACCAGGAAGAGTGGTGGGATGGAAACAGTCAGGCTCCTGTTCTGGATGCTCAGCCACCAACAAGAGCTGGGAGAAGTTAGCCTATCGTCCCTCAGGGAATTTTAAAAATTGGGGAAAAAAAATTTCTCATGTAGAACAAACATCAAATAATTTGTTTTCTCCAGAATGCCAACCTGACACAATAATCTCCAAAGTCACAAACATCAATAAAGAGTTGATGGGGAAATTATCATACAAACCCCCAAAATGTGTTCTCTAATAGACAGAAAAAATATTTTGGTTAAAAATTGCTCATCTTTTCTAAAATGTTCTCCCTCCTGTCTTTGCCTTACAATGCTCCCCTAATTTTCAAAGTCCCTATGTTTTAATAAAAACTAACTTTTCCAAAGAGAAAAAAATATTTTGAATCGTTTCCGGCCAGCACCAGACCATGCTGTCAAAACTTTATGGTTTCAGAGGCTCTTTCGGAGCTGAAGCATGCTTGCTGGCTGATAGCTGGGCTACACTTAAGAAAAATGACAGTACAATACTTAAGGATGGTTAAAACTAATGTTATTCAGTGTAATTAACCTAATTGAACTTACCGATGATTAACACAGTTAAAATTATAAGGATGCTTGCAAAAGCAATTTCAAACATCTCTAAGTCTTAAGATACTTGAAAAACACACTTAAATGTAGCCAGTCTCAGATTAATCCTAGGAGAAGAAGCCCTAGAAAGACTAAGACCAGTTATGGTAGTGACAATAATATGAACATTTCTTTCAGGATTGCCAGTAAAATCAATAGGTGTGCTTAACTGCCTGATGAAATAATGAGATAAATTTTTGACATTTTTTACTATTTCTGGGCAATTCACGCTTTAACTTACCATCTTGGAGGATATGCTATTCTCAGAGACCTGTTTATAGGAAAACATGACTCAGTTCTTGCAGGCAATTTATGATCAAATTAGACAGGGAGGAAGTGGATGATCAGGCACTTGTGGGGCCATGGCAGAACTGGAGCATAACCACGGTGCCCCACACCACAGAGCAGCACCCAACGAAACAGGGAAACATCTCTGGCTGCTCAAGGAACTGTGATGGCTGAGACATCTGCTTCCCAGGCAGCTGTAGAGGTGGGGAGCTGCAAGAGGCAGGCTGCTCTCTCTGCACAAAACCTCACTGCCTCAGGAAGCTAAACACAAAACTAGGGAATAGAAAGCTCTGCAAGCCTCCCTTTTTTGATGAGAGGTGTAACTCTAACTCACACGAGCTTTGTGCTGAGCTCAGTGAGAATATTCACGTGAGCAACCAGTAATTGTGTGGGTGAGAGTTGGGCAGTCAAAGCCTTAACCTGCTTTCTCTTGTTAAGAGATTTACAGCATTTATTGGTTTTCTTAAAACAGCCTGTTTCCTCAGATGAACCTGTGTCCCCACTCATCAGTGGCATTTCCTAATGATGTGCTTTATCCTCCCACAGATTCCTCCATCTCCAGTTGCCCACATCACTGTGAAAGCTGTGGCTGTCACGGGCTCGCCCACACGCGACCGCACTTCTACGGAAGAGTAAGTCCCTTCCCACCCTCCAGACGTGCCTCTTGTTTCCCAAAGGCAGGGAAAGATTGGTAAAGGTTGTGCTGATTTTCTTATTAGCCGTGGCCATTTACACAGCTATCTTCAGTGCCCATAACAGCTCTGCTTTATCGCTAGAAAAAAATCGCCGTAATTCAAAATAAAAGTGTTTTCACCCTAAGAAGTCTGTAATATTTGCCCTAAAATGTAAATAGAAAATGTAATTAATTGAAGAAAAAAATGTATGTCTTGAGGTCTAATTAAGGAACAGCTTGACCATAGTACAAATGCTCTCATCACAAGGCAGTTAACCCAGACATGGATCTGGGTGGGATTTGAGATGCCACCATTGTCACCTGAGGAACAGTAACTAGCTCATTGTCCCAGTGTCCTAGCACGCTCTACACAGAGATGTAAGTTCCCCTCAGCCAGAGAAGCTCATCACTGAATACCTGGTGCTTTGGTAGAAGGGCCCTGCCCTCTCTTTAGGCAATCCCCCTGCTCCATGTTGGTCATAATTGTCCCTGCTCATTCCAGTCGTGATCCCAGGGGTGGGCCAGGCACGGGCACAGCTTTTCAGCCAGGCAGCTCTTGGTTCTGAGTGGCTGGTTGCTGTAAGCAGGGAAGAAGGGCCAGGGAGAAGCACTCTGTACACACCTCGTGTTTGATTTGTTAGCCATAGGCAGCGCTGGAGGAAGACAGCAGAGTACGACCTGGCCCTGCCACCAGGAGCAGAAGCCTCCCTGCCACTGACAGGAGGCAACCTGTATGGGACACCCAGCCTGCTGAGGAAGATGTGGATGAAGCACAAGAAGAAGTCAGAGTACCTGGGGGCAACGAACAGTGCCTTTGAGGCGGACTGATGAGGCTCAGCATCCCTTGGAAAGGCAGAAGGTCCTTTAGCAAGACAAGGTGCTTTAGGATCAATGAGGGAACAGACACAGCACAGCTCATCCAGGAAAATTATATCCTTTTTATTACTTGATGCCATTGCCTCAGAACAGTGGAAGAAAGTCTAACAGAGGTAAAAATGGTGAATATGATGCAACTCAATGGCCTTTCCTTGTTGTATTATGCTAAAATCCCAACTATCCCACTATATTTACGTCTCAACTCAATGCTGAGACTACTGCTGACTCATTCACTATTTTCTATGGCCTCTCTAAATGAGCTTGGACTTGCAACAAGAGAAGCTTGCTATGAAGAGGTTTGTGTATTCATGCAAGACAACAGATTGATTACAGAATGCCATTAAATCCCAGGGGTCTACTTGTTGTGCACCCCTTTTTATCATGAGATAAAAATTATCTCATCTTGTGATATGCTTGGCTGAGTAACACATGCTAAAACATCTCTTTTCCTTCAGTTTTGATGTTTCAAGGCAGGAGTAAAAGATGCAAAAATTCTAAAGCAGTGGGCCAGAACTGAGCAACTTTGCAAACATATGTACCAAAGTTTGCTATGTGACAAGTGATTTGTGTTTTAAGGTGTCCTGCCAGATCAAACAGTGAGCAACAGAAAAACCTCAAGGGATACTTTCTGGTGTAGAACCTGCTTATAAGTGAAATGGTAGTCAGCAGTTTACCCTCTACCCATGTGATAGAGGATATTACATTAACTGCACAAAATACTAGGAGGAAGGAAAGCATGTAAATGGTGCAACTAGGTGACTAAATATAAGTTATTTGCATGTAGGAGACCTGTGCTTATGAATAGATGGATTTAATGGAATCTGCTTTAAAAAATGTTGTCTCTTTTTTTTTTTTTCAATTTAGAAATTGCTGTCAGGTTCTCTTTGGTTTTTTTCTCTCAAAAAAGAACAAATAAGTTTTACTAAAAAGGTTTTCACTGCTACTATGGACAATATTATATTAGTCATAAGCAGTACTTGTCTTCTGTGAGTGCTCTGTTTGTTATTATAAAAAACACTGGTTTCCCTAAATACAGAACTTTATATTTAAAGCTGGAGGAGGCATATCTCCTGTTGTTTATGGTAATGGTGACCTCTGATCTAACCGCCAGTGCACCAAAGCATAAATTGAAAATATAAGTCTGGCTCTGTGACAGCAGCAGAGGGAAGGAGCTCCCCTCTGAAACTTGCTTGCCTGCAGCCAGTGCAGTGAAATGCTCTGGGATGCCATCACAGACCGTGCCATGGTAGTGAGGGGCAGCAGGCCCTGGTCAGGGGCCACCAGCTCAGGAGTACCAGGGGACCACCTGGACGGGAGGGAAAGACAGCCAGGACTTCTGGCTTTGGGTTGAGCAGGATGGAGCAGCACACAGGAGAAGTTTGCAGCTTGACAGCCTGAGCAACCAAAGTTCATGGGATGGGAAAACAAATGGAGCAGCCCAGTAGCTTTACAGCACATATTGTCCTGATGACTGCAAGGAGGGCAACAGGGAAAACCTATTTAGGGTTGGACATGCTGGAAATGGTAGTAGCATGGGGATGGAAGTTCTTACTTAAGAAGGTACTGTGGCATTTCATGCTGCTAGGGCCAAGTCAGTCCAGAGTCTGCCAAGGAGAGAGGCACTATGCCTTCATGAAATACCTCTGTCAGGCCTCCTGTTCAGCTGTCCATCACTGCTTCAGTCACAGGCTCCTCCTTCACAGGTGCTCAACTGGTCAGAGGAAAACTGTGCCTCAAAACCACTCAGACTCTCCCTCCTCCTTACCAAAGGCAAAAGTCCTTCTCTGGCCCAGCAGCCTGAGACAGGGATGATCTGTTCTCCAGCTTTTGTTTCTCACTCCTAAAAAAGAAGGAGAACACAGTTCCTTGTGACTCAGTATCGACCACGTGTTCTCTGCCCTGGCATGAGAGAGCAGTGCTGACACCCACTGAAGGCTGCACACCTGAACGGTTCCCTAGGAGAGGTTTCTCACAGGGATCCACCCCACCTTTAAATCTGAGCCCGGCACACTGATCCTGTGCAATAGTCTGAGCACCCCAACCCTGCCAACATCAGGTCCTCTATGACTGAACCAAGCTGGAGCCAAGGTCAAGAGTTTCCTGAAACACTTTTTACAGATATCAGTAGCCACACTTCAGCCCCTTCCTCAGCCCATAGAACTCCTGCCAGAAGCCCATGTGTGTATTTTTACACATATAGGTAAACCCAGTAAATTCAGTGGGACTGCTCCCTTGCATAGCAGTATATACATTCAAAGAGAAGACCAATCACTGCTTCCCTTTTTTGATCTCATTTCCTAAACAAAGAGAAAATAAGGATGATGGATAGCCACTGGGAAAAGTCCATTTACTGAATTAAATGTAGTTAAGAGAGTGAACAATTTGTGGTACCTGCCCTTGTAGTTAACATGGCCCATGAAGTACTCAAACACAGTCCAGCAAGAGTTTTGCTTGTTGAGGAAGTTGCCTTGTAGTAATGGTATTTAATTTGTTAATTAATAGCTTTGAGCAGTATGAGGATGGAGACGGAGATGATTAATATTTCTTCTTAATAATTGCTGTATCTTGACATGTGTATTTATGTGTTTCTTATTTATTTATTTATAATTTGGATCTACAAGAGAAGGAGCTATTTACAAGAAGCATATTTAATTTCCTTGTATTCCAGAAATTGCTGTGGAGATCTTTTGTATTGTAATAAATATTTATTTTATTGATTTAAAAGTTTGTTCTGTTCTAAAAAAAAAAAAAAAAAAAACCACAAAAAAAACCAACAAAATAAACAAGTAGCATGTGATTACATAAAGATCTCAGAGACTTGAGAGTTTTTGGGAAGCATTTGGTGGCAAGTAAAGGAGAGCATATGGTACCGAAAAAAATGAAACCCTGATAGCAAAGAATGTGAACTTTGTTCTCCACAAGGTGAAAGTATAATTTTGAGCAGCTCCAGTATTGTACAGGTGACAGAACCAGTTTATCAGGTGTGCAGAGAAAAGCCCTGGCACTGTCAGCAGCTGGAAATCAGATACAACTTTACACACCTGACCTCAAGCACATCCCAGAGACGACATTTGTGTCACCTCCCTCCCATCACATGAGAGTGCCAAGACAGAGACCCCTGAAAGGGCTCTGGTAGAGAATAAAGGTAGAAAAGGTAGAGAATAAACCCAACTGAGCTGTCAAAAAAGTCTCTGAACTTGCCTCAAACACAACCCTGATGCTGGAGATCCCCTGCTGAACCACAGCCCCCAGTGAGGTGGATGGCACAGGACTGCAGGAGCCCATCCTAGGGAAAGTGACTCAGGACTGCAAGTGGAAAGAATTCAGGATTCAAGGAAAAAAGCAGATGCTGTGGGCATGGTCCACCAATCCAGACCTCACAGCTCTCCCTCAGAAGATGACTTATTCCCTGCCTGCTGCACTGCCCATAGTGACACAACCCTGGTGAAAATTTGTCACGTATCTGGCTCTTCCATTACAGGCACCATCTATGTTTAGTATGAGCAGCCAGGCACTGTCCTCTCAGTGAGTGCCCACACCACAGGAGCTGGCACGGATTTTTTCCAGGACCTGGCCTCTGCTGGAAACTCGCCTGTGGATACCTGACCTTTAGCTGTGCATTAAAAATACTGGCATGACTATGGAAGTGCAATACATTTTCCAGATGAAGTTGTACAGAAAGCTGCATTAGGTTGACTCCTGCACACCGTCAGAAAAATGTAAAATAGTGATTACAAAAATACGTGAACTTCGGCATTTTTCCACCAAAGACAGAAGTTGTTAACTGTGCAGCCAAAAGCATCACCTCTGGCACTACCAGACACAAGCCTGTTGTCATAATTTATAACATCTGTGAGAAGATGCATTTTTTCAGATGTGTTTTGTGTCAATTTATAATTTGGTGCTCCCCAGAACTAGAGACTGACCACAGCACCGATCTGACAGAAGGAGACTGCATGATGACAGCCCATCCCACTTACAGTCATTTATAATTCATTTCTCCCCGCCAAAAAGCATTTCTAATTTCTCCCCACCATTTCAAGACCATCTTTGTGATAGAGCTAATCACTAAAATATGCATAATTAGTTTGCATACCACTTTATTTAAATAAACTGTAGTGAATTTAGGCTAATATATAAAATAATTCCTAGTGATGCATGAAAAAAAACCACCTCAGATATTCCTTGCCCGCCTTTCTTCCCCTTTTGCTCTCACTTTACATGCCTTGTAGCAAACGGGGTTGCCAGAAGAGTCAATCACAGACACATCACTGTTTGAGGGAATACCACAAACTTTGTACAGGAAGTATTTAAACTCAAGCATTGACATCAGCAGAATAATTTTACTTCTGTAAGTTACCCAGTCAGAAATGTTGCAATATCAGAACTTGCACACACAAAAATGGAAACAAGTCAGATATCTCAGATGAGACCCCTGATAAGAAACTCTACAAACAATAGAGATGTCAAGTAGACACAATGATCTATGCAAAGTTTTTAGTATCTCAGAATTAACTCTAGAGATGATTCACAAGTGAGGAGCTAAACCCCAAACCTTCGAGGTGAGTAATGATGTTATTCTGGGTAGTCCCAATCTCCTCCTTGTGATTACCTCCTGTGAGTATATAATCAATGTACTGGTAAGATTTCACTCCCTCCTCCACTGGTATCTTTTCCAATTCTTTTGCCAGCACATGGTGAGCTAAGGTGGGTGAATGCTTGTATCCCTGAGGAAGCCCTGTTCAGGTGTATGGTTGCCCCCATATCCAAAGGCAAATTAATGTTGATGCCCTCGCTGCAGTGGCACCCTACAAGACATGTCTTTAATATCAGTGGTGGTCATGACCCCGTGTGCCTGCTCCTGCACGGTGTCTGTCAGCTCAGTGATGTTTGGCACAGCTGCTGTTAAGGGGTCTGTGTCAGCACTGAGGGAGCCGTAGGCTACAGCTAATCTCCACTTACCATTTGCTTTTCACACTGGCCATACAGGGGAATTGGAAGCTGAGTGAGTGGGGATAACAATTTCCCATTTTTCCAAGTCCTCTAGGACCGGGGCAATTCCCTCCCAGGTCCCCCAGGGCAGTGGATAGGGCTTGGCATTTGTTAGTTTTGAAGGGGGAAGGTTTGGAGCCATCTGCAATAGTCTAACTTGGTGGCTGGTGGTTCCAAAGGACCACTGGCACCCCAGATTGTCATGCCAAGTTCTCCCTTTCAAAATATCCCAGCAAACTTAAAGGGAAGCCCTTTATTGCCATGGTAACAGTTATGGAAGCTTCTTCTCCTGATGCCTTAAGTTTTAGCTTTTATGTTTTTCAGATTCTGTGTTGGTTTAGTTCTGGGCTTCATATTAAGTGTTAGCAAGGTCTCTTCACAGAGTAGGTCATGGGGGCTGAGGTCCCCATTCCCATGGGTAATCCAGATTAGAAAGATGTAGGAGCAGCAATACTGGGGCCTTGCTGGGATCACCTTGACCTGCCTTTTCCAGCCCCAGTGCTCCTGGAGCTGTAGGCTCTTTGGCTCTCTCGACCCTAAACCTAAGCTATGTGGTATTCAAAACTTTTTTTAAGTGGCAGAACTCTTATTTAAACCTATGGGCGCACAAGTCACTAACATAAAAACTGAAGTACTTATAAGGACAAAAAGGAGTTGAATATTTAATTCAGTGAGATGAAGGTCCAGAAAACCTCAGGAGTTTAGATCAAAGGGGGACAATTCAGGATGAAATGGAAGCACTGTTAATGATGCACATCTTCTTAGCCATCAGGTTGGGGTCCCTACTAAAAAAGACATCATATTTAACAACCTTTAATTAATAAGCCCTGTGGAGTAGTACAGAGCCTCAGAGCTGGCCCAAAGGTGGCAGATCAAAGCAGACATTTGCTGGCAGCCCCCAATCCCAGCCAGGTGTTTCACCACATCAGACCTCCTGCAGATTCACCTGCCTAACATTTGACTCTGCTTTATTTTAGACTGATATTTCCCTACTGAGCCGTCACGTTTTGCATAGCAGTGAAACAGCAGGAGGTAGCACACACTCTATTTGTCTGATGCTCCCTTTTCTGGGGAGGATGGGGTTCACTGGACTGTAAAGCAGAAGAGACATGCAAAGGCCCCAGCAGCGCACAGAGTTCCTCACCCCTGTGTCTGACGAGGCACTTTTGGGTGAAGTGAGCCCTGGACACAGCTGTGTCAGGAGCTGATGCTGCGAAACCAGACACTCTGCCTGTGATGTGCCAGCACAAGCAAAGGTGGGGCTCAGGAAACAACAGCCCTCTCACCAAAGGTGCTGCCTTCATAACAAGGACCACAGTACACACAGCAAGAACTTCAGAAATTACAGACCACTTTGGCAGTGGCCTGAAAGATCATCTAGTTCCAAGCTCCTGTCATGGCCAGGGACACCTTCCACTACACAGCTTGCTAAAAACCAGCTTGTCTTTGAATTCTTTCAGGGATGGGACATCCACAACCTCTCTGGGCAACCTGTTCAGTGCCTCACTACCCCACAGTAGAGAATTTCTTCATAATATCTATTCTAAACCTACCCTATTTAATTTTAAAGTCATTCCCCATTGTCCTGTCTGTACATATCCTTGTCGAAAGTCCCTCTCCAGCTCTCTTGTAGCTCCCTTTAGGTACTGGAATGCTGCTCTAAGGTCTCCTAGGAGCCTTCTCTTCTCCAGGCTGAGCAGCCCCAACTCTCTCAACCACTCTCCATAAGGTAGGTGCTCCGGCCCTCTGAGCATCTTCACGACCCTCCTCTGGACTTGCTCCAGCACATCCAAATCTTTCTTATGTTGCAGGGCCCCAGAGCCGGACACTATAGTCCAGATGGGGTTTCACATTACTTATCTACAAGGAACTCATATAAATGATGTCCATTAACATTCAGACTCTTACAATGTCTATTCATTTAGTCTCAATTGCGATACATAAAAATCCAAGCCTGGCTAACAATTTTTAAAAATAATTTACAAATAAAAATACCAAGTTATTTAGCTGACAACAACATACTGGAAGTGGGTCATCTCAGTAGCTGAAGAGACACAAATATTCAAGGAGGAAAAAAAAATAAGAAATAAGCCTCAAATAACTTTCCTCTGAGGACAAACCATTTGACATGGGTATTCTCAGGGGCTGACACGCTGGGCTCCTGTGCCTCAGTGCACCAGGCACATGCAGCAAAGGTCTGTGCAAAGCTGATGTGGGGCAGGCAAGGCTGTGAATGAGGGTTGCTGTCACCCATCCTGCAGGGTTGCAAGGGGACCTTTATTTTGTGACTGTTGCCCACACCTCAGCTGACAGGGGACCGATGCACTCTGGCTGTGAGGCTGTTTTGGAGCCAGGCACAAGGCTCTCACCAGACACAGGGTCTCCACGTGGAAAGCAGAGATGCTCAGTGTCCGTGCAGTGCCTCAGGTAATGCCCTTCCTTCCCTGAGCTCCACCACCTGAAGAAATAGGACAGTGTGACAGAAGAGTCGCCCCAGCTGTGCAAAACAGCTACGGTCTGGTTGCCACCGCTCCAGCACCCGCCTTGCCCACGTCAATCCCCGCTGTGGGTAAGGAGCGGGACCCAGCCATGCAGTCCCAGCCCGGGGACCCCGTGGTGCAGAAGGACTTGGCCCATTCTGCCTCCCTCTGTGGCGCATGACACTCCCAGCCATGCCACAGTCAGCCTCCCATATCTCCTGATGCCAGGGAGGGCAGGCCGATGCTGTGCTCACACATCTGTTGTGGCAAACATGTGGAACAGGGTCTGGCCTCATTTGCACACCAGCCACAGCAGCTGGACACATCAAGGGCCTCTCTGCAGCCCATGCCCTCAGCTTCAGCTCCCAGGTTAAAAATACCTTCCTACTGCTGGGCTGGAGACACTCATGTGATGAAAGCTTAGCCAGCATGATGAGTAGAGGTGGAAACACTCCAAATCCAAGAATTGTGGGGGTCAGCAGCCTCAGCCCCACCAGTAAAGGGTCAGATAAGCCATTCCTCACCCAGCCCAGGGGCTAAAGCTGGCACCAGAAGCTCTGTACAGACAGCAGAGTAAAGAGGAAGACTACACATTCCAGCTGATAACGATCTTTGTGCAAAAGCAAGAGAAATGGGTTATTGACACAACTCTTGTTTTTAGCCATGAACAGCTGGCTTACAGCAGCCTTGCCACGACACAGCAGCCCCCAGCAGGCATCTGGAGTATTGTATGAATTACCAGTGCACACATCACACACCAGCATTGTCCTGACACAGAGCATGGCTTCAAGTCAGCTTCACAGATTTTCTCAGCCTTCAGGTCACCTCACTGTGCTGTCCAGGTCCACAACCAGGTTTTGAGAGTGCATCACCCTTCAGAAACCCTGCAGAGATATGGGAAGGTAGTGGATGCTCTTCCCAGAGGTTGGGAGATCCCTCCCCTTCCTTTCTGGGTATGCTCTATTAGAGAAGAGAGGCAGGCAACCACCGAGGTGTGCAGAGACAAATGCTGCTTTACTCAGACACAGGCTCCATCTTCACATCTCTCCCTGTGTGGGCAGCTAACCTGGCTGGCTTTATTACCTTCTGACTCATAGGTGCCTGCATTTCTCTCAGGAGAGTATTGGTTTTAACGAGCTTGCAAGTTGCTGTTCTGCAAGACATTTAGAGGCTCGGTAAAAGCAGACATCAACAAAATAAAAATGTACTCCAGCTAATCCAAGTGCCTAAATATAGGGTACAAAACTGCTCTGCTGTGATAAACCTACATGTGTTTGTAAAGTCACAGAATTGAATCACAGCCACTGAGCTGAAAACTTCAACAATGACTGTTAAGATGGGGAAAAGTAAGTTTCAGAACTCAGAGCATGCATAAAGTTACCACACAGCTCCTGATGTCCCATGGACTGCTCAGTTTTCAGTAGTTTACCTGAAACACAAGGCGAGCACATGATGCCAAAGTGCTGAAGGAGGCTCTGACCAGTCCTAACCTCTGGGATTGTGCCCTGCTGCTATGGGAGCCCTCTCCACAGGCTTCAGAGGAGGGGGCTCATTTCACGCCAGAGAAGAACACTTGCCTTCAAGAAAGGGACCCACTAGTGCAAACTTCAGCTCAGTCTGTGTTTAGTAGCTCACAGTTTTGGACCTGATACTTCCCATGTGGGGCAATATTTTTTGAAAGAACTCAAGGCAACTTGAGCACTTCCTTTTTCCAGGATCTGGCAAATGCTAAAAAGCCCTCTGCCCTCTAATCTCTTTTCTGATGCAGCATAACAGACTATTTAACAGATGTTTGGGGTGAAGTTAGAGATAGATGAGATTATGGAGCCAGATTTATGCAATAGTCAGGTCACCCAGTTACAGCACCACTTTTGTCCCTAGAAATCATCAAGTCAGCACCAAAACCCCTTAAGTAGTTCTGCCACAGAGCCCACAGCAGAAGGAAAACTCCCAGGTCACCTCCTCAGTATCTAGTTGTGCTCCCAGGTGTAGGGCTGTTAGTTTAAGCAGATTATTTCAGAGAGAAAGTAGCGCACACATGAGCCCTGCAGCAGCCCTCTGCGACACAGGACACAACAGCTGCCTCACAGAGAAACCCTTCACAAGATCAAGGAGATCTTGCCTCACACTTGCTGCATAGAGGGTAGGTGCTGCACAAAAGCACCCACTGACACACACACACTTTCCCCTGTGGCTCAACACCTGCTCCCAAGTGACAGTGCAGCAGTGTCGTGCTGAGGCGCCAAGCCAGGGGACATCCGGCTTCACCCTCTCCCAGCCATCACCCACTGCAAAAGCAGCTGCTTTACTTCTTTGCATTTCCCATGAGGAAACAGCACAAAGTCCATCTAATCAGGGCAAATGCACACAGCTGTTATCCAAGCTCCGGCACCTTGATAACCGGTGCAGGCACAGAGTGCTGGCGTTACGCACTGGGAAACCAAAAGACTTCCATCATATGTTGGAAATGGTGTCGTGCAAAGTTATTCTATTGCTGTTCCATAAACATCCAGGACAGCTGGACACTTGCCACCTTAGGCTACACAAAGCTGAGTAAGAGGCTGCCTGTCTCCAAGACCCCAGACTGGCTGTGCACTGTGACCCCTGGTCAGCCCTGCACCTCAGGACACCAAGGTTGCCCGTGTACCACAGGCTGCAAGGCAGGGACAGCACACCTGAAACAGCCCTTGTGTCTGCACCCTTGTGAACAGCCGGCTCCAAGTCTCTGATTAGGTTTTATTTAGGTGGCACAAACCTCAGCTTGTTCTCAGTGCGTGGTCTGATAATTAAAATTCCTCAGGAAAATATTTTATACAGCAAATGTGATAAGAAAAATATTCTCACAAATGCATCAGCATCTTCCAGTGCTATGAGGCACCCAGGTGTGGATTTAAACTGCTTCAAAAAGTAAAAACTAAATATTTTTGAGTTTCCAGGCCAGGTCTGTCAGAGCACCTGTGTGCCCCTGAGCACAGACTGGGGACTGGGGACAGACTGAGCAGCACGGAGTCAGGTCAGTGCCTGTGCCATTCACCTACCCTGCTCATCTAAAACCTTCACCAGACTTTCAGAACCAAACCCCTCCTTTCTCACTCAAACCCAAACAGAATTTTAGCATGTCTGGCTGATTGCTGCTGTATATGAGGTCACAGCAAGGAAACAAGCAATGAAGGTCACTGCTACAAAGCAAAGCTGCTGAGGTGTCTGAAGTTCTTTCTTCCCTCCAAGATCTATGTTCTGCCTGCTTTGCAGCTGTCATATTGCTTAAGTAAATCAATAGCCAATAGCTTCATTCATGTTCAGTAATGAGCCAGAAAGACTTTTTGTTCTGGGTTATGCACAGAAGAAAAACTGTGGTCCATAAACACTATGCTACAATGTAGCCACTTCTATTCTGCCATCACACATTTTGTGAGACTAAAAATTGCAAAAAACTCTGCCTGAAAATATTATGTCCCCAGTCATTAGACATAAAAAATATTTCCCAAATGATCTCTTAGATTTTGAGTTAAAAACTAAATAAAATTTTAAAAATTAAATTTAAAAAATAAAAATTAAGCCTAATGGGGAAAAAAAGTTACCAGGACACAACGATAATAATGGCTGGCTTTGGTCCAGCCACCACCTGAAATTCAGGGGTGTGTGCATGTGGGTTTCAGCTTCAAACTTTATGACATCTAATATCAACTCTCAGTCGACACACAGATGTAATGGCACTCAAGGCGGTCCTGCTTACTTAGCTCTACAAATTTTAACTAAATCAGCATTATCTTTTTCTCCCATCCTGCCCCAGTCAGACCTTGTACAACCATGGTGTATTTTTTGCAACATTTTTCATTATTTGCATTTTTAGTCTTTAAGTAGAGCTGGCTTCAAGCACGTTTGCAGAGCATGCCTTTGCTATGGATGCAAGCAGTCTCTAGCAACAGAATTTAAAGGACATAGAAGGATGAGGTAGACAAGGACTGCTGCTGACAGCCAGATCCTGGGCTTGTCCATCTACAGAGCTGAGCTGCTATGGGGCAGGGAGCTGGGCTGGAACTGGGGTGCTCACACCTCCCTTGTTCCAGAGCCTGCCACTAAATCTTGGGAAAGATGGACAGGATTAGAGGCTGCAGGCGCTTCTTCCCTAAAATTGTGTTTGCAATCACTAATTCTCCTCAGGGCAACATTTCTCTTCTTACCTTGCTGTTACCTTCTATTTAAAGGTGGAAAGGAGAGAAACAGGAATGCCTACTCATGCCTTCCCCAAGGGCAAGGAACACAATGCTAACCTATACAGGACCAGGCTGGGTTATAAACACAGGCCCTGATGACTCCTGGGCAAGTGTTTACCAGCAGGAAACTTTACAGAACTTCAGAATATGCTGAGTTGAAAGGGGCCCACAAGGATCACTGATTACAAATTTCAGCCCTGTACAGGGCTATCCAGAAAACTGCTGACCATGTCTGTCATGAGCTGAACTGAGGCTCTGGATCTAAAAGCTCTACTGAACATGATTTCCAGAGGATTCAAATTCTCTAGCTATTTACAGACACATGGTTGAGGGTCATTCACTATATGCATGAGGTGGGAGCATTTCAGGAGAAGAGAAATTCTCCTTTATGTTGTTAATACCCATGTTTGCTCCTGAGCCATTGCTGAGGGAGGGAGTCTGGTGCCACACATTGTCACCAAGTTCATCAGGAGCTCTGTGGGGAGAGAGGCATCTGCTGCCAGCCAGCCACAGCTCTCTTCTCTGGGGCCAGGACCAATGGAGCCCCCGTGCCTGCTCGGACTTTTGCCGCCTCCACTGTGCCCTGAAAAGGGTGACCTCGGGTGACCCAGGCCATGTTTGCCATTTTCCCCCAGCCAGGCAGACAAAAGCGATGGAAGATGTAATATGTTTTGCACATTTGCCCAATGCAATTAGCAACAGGCTCTTAGCCGGGGGGCTGCATTGTCACACTCAGCTGGAGCCAGCTAAGCTGATTTGTCCGTGGTCGCAAAACTCCCCTTTCACAGGCCAGTGCCTGTGGTCAAAGGACAAACCGATGAGTCCCATGTTGGCCCCAGCTGCCAAAAGGTCCACCCACTCCACCTGGCCCTACAGGGAGACTGGAAATTTCTCTCTTGCAGTTGGACAACCAGGTCCATGCTGCAGGAACTTCCAGGCTCCCTCATTCTCCTGTTCTGCACTGGAACTCTTCTGCCCCAGCTTGGCTGGCCAAGTGGCTAAAACACCCGTGCCAGCACTGCAGGCCAGTATTTACAAACTACACAATGTACAAACACAAGCATAACCATCGCTTACTTTTGGCCCAGGGGAAAATGCTTGCACTCCAGAGTGCTCACTACAAGGCACAAAAGGAGCATCAGCTCAGCAAACACAGGATGCTCCATACGCAGTCACTGAAAGTTTGCTAAGGGAGATGCTGTATTAACAATAACAAAAAAAAAGGGAAGAAAAAAAATAAGGGGGGGGCAGGGGAAAGAAAAGAAAAAACTCTCCTCTTCCCGCCAAAAATTATGCAGCAGCAGGTCCACAGAGTGTCTGCCAGATGACCCGCTTGTCACACTCATAATTGCTTCCCATCTGGTGTCTGGAGCACACAAAGCCTGGCCGTTTGCCAGCGCAGGACGACGCACAAACTGGCCTACTTCTGGTGACACGGGCCCTCCAGACAGCGCTGATCCCCCGTTTCCGTATGGCCGAGGAGAACGTGGCATTCATTTGTAAATTGCCGGCGGCTGATTTATCCGGCTATTCGCCCCGCTCAGCCCAGCTCACGCTTCCCCTTGGCGGAAGCGGCGCAGCCCCAGCCCCGGGGCCGGGGCGAGAACTCTCGGACACCGAGGAGCCACAAGCACTCGCTTGCCAGCGTGAGAAGCAGGCGAACACGGACGCTGGCCTCCCGCACAGCACTCAGCTTCGAGGGGAGCGCAAGCCGACTCATGCCTACAGACACATGGAAGCGCATATTCAGCAGCCGGGGTGTACAAAGCTGATTCCTTTCCCAAACTCTGTCTCTGCACCTAACATGCAGGCATAACTCGCGCTGTTCAGACAGCTCCTACAAAGGCCTTTGAGATACTTTGTATTCATTGCATATGAGCAGTCTTCAATAAGCACTTTTCCTTTTCTTTGTCTGCTGTATTGGTATGTCCTATTGACAATCTTTAAATTGCTTTTTTATTTAGTGCCTGCTGGTGTAAGAATGTGACACCGTCAGAAAGCTGAGCAAATATTCCTCAACCTATGGGACAGACCATTTCCAAGCAGAGTGCACAACAGTCTAAGGGGTGCTCTGGAGCTCTGAAGGCTGTGTAACCACCAAACATCACTTTTACAAGGAGTAACTATGACCAAGTAACCAGCCAGTGGTGGGTGAGGAAGTAAATGCTGAGTAAGCAGAATTCTCCCTCCCCAAAAGAGAGAAGCACCCCTTCCCCTCAGACCATGACACAACCACCGTCACACGTGTCCATCACTGCCAGCCAATACACAGCCCATTCCCATCTTGCTCACAACTAAGGCCCTTAACATCCACTCTCTCTGTAATCAGAGGGTGTGATGAGACAGGAAATCAGAGGTCAGGTAAATAATCAAGAGGACTCTAAAAATAAACCCAAATTAGAACCCAAACTTTCTGTAAAACATAGTAGCAGGTAGGCATAATTCCCAGTTGCAATAGCAACTGCGTCGCTGGAGTGATACAGCCCAAGAGTGGGGACTGTCAGAAGGCTCCTTTCAGTTCTGTACCACACAGAAATCATACATAGCAATGGAGCAGAAGAGAAAATGAAATTAAGAAAGAAAACCACACACCAACAGCAGCTGAAACTGAAGAATGCCATGTTGCACACCTCACATGCAAACAGAAGCTGCACTACTGCGGTTTCTTCATTAAGGTGATAGAGTATGAACATTTGGATTTTTGCTTCAAACAAAAATGTAAGGTTGTGTATAAGTGTCCAAAGCTTACCTGTTCTTCCAGCTCATCATGCTAGCAGAACTACAAGGATCCCATTGTTCCCTTCAGCTGCAGGGCAAGAATCCAACCCACTCAAGGGATAAGCTGGCTGTCTCCAGGGGAAGCCACACAGACCAGTATGCTGCAGCTTCAAGAGGGACCAATCTTATGGCTCTGCTGGCTCAGAAACAGTAATCCACAGCTTCCTCATGAAAGTAAGCATTTAAGCCTGTAAAGCTTCAGCTTATCCAGCATCAAGGAAACTTAAGAAAAAAAATTTAAATGAGGTCTAGCACTAGAAGACATCAGTGTATTTTCTGCCTAGGTACTGAACATTTATCAGAGTAATTATCACAAAACCAAATGCAAGAATCAATTTCAGTTTCCAAATTTTTGGTGTTGGCATTGTGTGTCTTGGTCACAGGTATGGTGTGACCTTGGTTCATTAATACTCAGTGTTAAAAACCCTCATTTCACAAAGCCTGGTTCACTCACAGCACTGGATCAGTTTTAGTTTGGTGCAAATCTAGTGAGTAATTTTCATGTAATATCTGACTGCAGCAGTAGCAACTGGGATTATTCTCACCAATCAATTCCTTAAAAACCACTTCTTCCAAGTAAAACTGAGACCCATAAGAAATCTTCCAGAGTTTTTTATGCAATAAAACTTGGGACTGTAGCTCCTGCCAAACCTGCCTTACTTGCCCATCCATCTGCTCTACTTTGTTTCACTGAGGAAAGTCAATACAGAAAAATGAACTTGCTACATCATTAGACTTTGCTTTCCTCTACCTACACTTTGCCCCCATTTCAGACATCAGCAGCCAGCCATGACACAAACAAAAGCTCCAGTTCCACCTCACTTGTCCCAAGTGATGGAAAACTTCACACTTGCAAACAAACGTGAGCACATCTGCAGGTTATTCACACAGTGGCTATGACAGCCAAATCCCCAGAAAAGCCCCTGTAACAGTCAAGAGTTTGCTCATACAGTTTAAAGCTAGATGATACAAATTACCAGGACCTATTTCTGAAGAACTAAGTCGTGCTAGTCCCTCTTGTCCTTTTCTTTCAACAGATTACCTTGTCATTTATACTGTCACAAAAGTGGGAAAGGAAATTGAAATTTTGCTTTGAATGCCCATGCTTCTATCAAAATAAGAAAGTTTTAAGTCTAACACTAACTCAGATAATTACAAGTACGTGAGAACTACTCAGGGGAGGAAAAAAAATAAAATCACACTGCACAGCTTACAGCTGCATTTACCTCCAAAGACTCAGGCACACATACAAAAATGCTTCTTCTCTGCAAATTAAAGGAATGGAACAAAAGCTTTACACTATCAACATTCATTCCTCCAGTTGTCTTCTATACATAAAAATCTGTGTCACAGCTTTGAGAGACAAATACAAACTGATAATCAGATCCAAGTAGGCCTACATGCAGGTTGGATTGAAACAGGTAACCACCCTGCTGTGTAACCCACTGATTTCCACATTTTGCCCAGTCCAGAAAACACAGCTCTCTTGCAGTTCCACAGGCACACATCCATACATGTTGCTTTAATGAGCACTGAGTGTTACAGTTTTCAAACAAAAGACACTTACAGTAGCCTGGTACATAGATGCTTTATTTCTGACATTAACGTGGTCTGTATTGTGAGATTCCCTTACATAAATGAAAAGTTTGTAGTACAACAAAAACTAAGATAAACAAGGCATTTGTTGCACGTTATGTCAAACCTCAGAACAAAAATATGGTGTAATATGTATTTAGGTTTCATGCAAGTTTGGCTGCTGCATGTACAATTTACCTATAAACTGAAAGAAATGCAAATGCACACAACATTCAAAAAGTAATAAGATGCCTGACATATGAAAGATTAAAACCTTCCTGCTAAAGCAACAAAGTAGGAGTTAACTAAACGATCCAACCAATACCAACACAAATTATTACTACTTACCATAAATCTATGCTTAAACTTGGTATAGGTAGCTTTGATGATACCATTTCTACTTCAGTATACCATCCAGATTCTAGATAGTCATAGTCTTAATGTCTGATTTCATTTTTTGTGAATTAAATGCTGTCTCCAGCATTACACGTTGCTGTTAAATCCATTCTGGTAATGCACACCTAAATCTAGTACTGCCAAGAATTCCAATTGACTCCTCCAAATTTTGCTAGGTCAGGAGTAATCCTGGCATGATGGGCATTTTCTGATCCCTTGCTTATAAGAGGATTCCCGCCCCCCCTTAAAATTTTGATGTGAATTAAAAATACCTAAAAATGTTTGTACCTATTACTATCAGAGCCAATATCAAAAAGCTCGTAAAAACAAGGATTATAAGCTTTGAGATGCTTTAAAAAAGTTTAAGAACCCATTACCTTCCTTGTGCCACTCGTCACATGTTAAGTCTCCATTAATTAATTCTCTACCATCTTTGATATTAAAGTGATAGGAACACTTTCCACACCCTGCATAGTACTGGTTGATCTCATAAAGTTAACTAGAGAACCTGACATCGTGTAATTTTACATACAGTGCATATGATGCTCGCTCTTTCCATCTCTCATAGCAGCAAGCCGATTCTGCCACGATCTGTAGCAGCACACCCGGGAGTGGAGAGGAAGAGTGTTTGAATTATAAATAACTAAAACTACAGTGTACAATTCTATTTACCTGTCAGTATCTGTTGAGAGCACTCCATTATAACTTGCTTGAAATTAACTACATAAAAATCTCTACAACAAAAGCAAACCAAAACATTCCTTCAAAACCAAAAATAAAGACATAAAATAAGTGCAAATACCTAAAATAGGTAACTAAAGCAAGTGTTGTGACCTGTATACCTTTAAATAAGGACAAAGATTTTTTTATAAATAAAAGAATGTTCTCTTTGCTCTTCAAACATTTAGTCAGTATATAATGGTCAAACTTAAGTGCAGATAACATTGTTTTGAGATCCAAGGTGCCAAGTTTCGTAAAAAAAATAAAATAAAATATATATATTGAAAATGCATTAGTTTTTAGTTCCTATGCAGGACAAAGTACTCCTCAGTCACATATAAGACCCCACCATTTCTTTCTAAATATATTTAAACAAGGTACAGGAACAGTTGTATAATACAGGAATACCTTGTAATTATGTTGTAGACCAACATGATTTTAGGGCTATAGTGCAATCTTTATGTAGATGTAACATACAGTATAGATTTTTACACTTCACCACTGTAATTCTTCTGCTATTTCATATATTTTAAACTTGTCCTTTTTTCATTTTAGCTGTTTTAACAGGAAACAACATTGGCCTCTAGACAACCTGCATACATATAAATATCTACATTTAAGCTTTGAAATGGAAATAAATTATAAAAAACAGACTCCTTTCCAATTTACAAAATTTTGCTTCTTCCTACATACTGTACAATACATTCAACAATCATCTCATTTTGAGATTTATGAAGAAAATACTGATGCTTTACACTAAACTTAATTCACCCCCCTCTGCCTACTTCTAGTACCATTTGCAAATAAATATATTTAACACTGTAGTTAATTTCATTGTTTTGCAGCATACCAAAAAAAATTAGTAGTGCAACTTTCTATCCTTCCTTTGTACTCCTTTCCATTGTGTTTCTTTATATACTAGAAAAATGCTACATAAGCAAAAGCACATTCAGTCATGTATGTTGCTCATTTGGAAACCAGTAACAACCTATAAATCTACTCTATATTGAAAATGCTCTAACAGATAAAAAAGCGATGCAAGTCAAAAGAATAAATATGAAAAATAGACCTAAAAACGGTACGTTGTCAGTACTGCAATGTATTTTACCCTTCTTTATATTTTAGGGAGTTACTCTTAATATCTAAAAATTTCATTGCAGAACTGTTTGCAGTATCCCTTCGTAAAGAATGCAAGAGCTTCATGTCTGTTCTTTGTCAGTCAAAAGAAGAAAGGAAGCTTTAAGGTTTCCCTTGGCAGACTCTCTCAAAGACTTCATTCCCCAAGATTGGCAGGGGAATCGCCTTCAGCATTGTTTCAGTTTCAATGGAAAGAGATGGTTGTCAGCTGCAGTGACCATCACAGTATCAGAGACCTTGAATTGCTGTTGGTAGCTGTGTATGTGCTCAGATACCTTCTTGCTTGTTCAGTCATGATAAGCTGGTCTTCTGTTTTTCCATAAACAACTGCCTCCCAGTCACGATTTGGCTGCATAAAATAAAATTCCATTAAAAAGGTTCTTTTAACAAACTAAAATACTTGAGCAATTATCATACAGTGTTTCAGAGTAATAATAAATTATTAAAGCCTAGCAATAGTATATTTTACTGAGAAGGATCCAGTTCTACACTACAATACCTAAAACCTGTGACAAAGCTCCCTCACCACCCCTTAATCCAGCTCCCCAGCAGTACATCTGAGTTATGCTTCAAGTTCTAACACACAAAATGAAAAACACTCTTCAATAGTCTAACCAGTTCAACAGTTAATACATAAAAGGGAAGCTAATTAAGTTACCTTCGCTTTGAATACCTTCCTCTTTAAATGCGCTAAGTTCAACAGAACTGGCAGAAAAACACGTTACAGAAAGCTGACTGGAGACACCAAGGAAGGTAAACTTATTTGGGAGTTGGAAAAAGGTTGTGAAGAACTCTACTGAACCAAGAGACAGCTGTGGAAGAATAGTCAGATTTCTGAGGAATATATTAGAAATGGCAAAGGAATTGGGAATAATAATGATGAATGGAAGAATAATTAAGTTACTAGTCCTGCTTTTTCCATGAAGCAAAGCCTACATCTTCACATGATGTACTGAATCTTGAGCTGATTCATTTCAGCTCCAAATTGGACCTAACACTGACTGACTGTAGCATGATGAAGAATGTAAGATCCTCGCCCTCACACATCGAGCTAGAAACTGACCCAAAGCCTCAGTTCCACGTATTGATTCACAAAGAAAATTAGCTCTTTGAGTTTCTCCGTAAATTTAGCAGAAATCGATTCATGGAAGGGACTTGGGGTTAGAGAGGCCACAAAACTGAGAGGGAATTTCTCTGGGGAAAAAGGAAAAAAGATGGTTCAATTAAAATATTTGTGAGTACACTATGACTAAGATCTCCTTTTAAGTATTCTAAAGGCCATACTTCTGAGCCAGATAGATGCATTCACCTTTTCTGCAATTCACAGCAAAAGAAATTTTTCTTTTTCTTTTTAATTTTAGTATCACAGTTAAATTAACTGTTCTTCTTCCTCATAAGATCAGAAAGTAATACTGTTGTCTCTCTAACTTAAAAATGTCATTGGTAAAGCAATTAAGTAGAATATGGAAGATCAGGCTGCAGGTGTCCTGTTTTTAGGTTTGTTGGGGTTTTTTTTTAATTTTTTCATTAATACAGAGCTGCAGATATTCTGAGAAGACAAAAATACTTTATACATTAACACCCTATGGGGCAAACTGGAATTGGTACAAGGAATCAGGTCAAAGAATCTCTTCTTAAAGCTAGTGTTCAGGACAGAGGGAAAACTAGGTTCCATGGATTTACCACTATGGAAAATATATGGATGTAAAAAACAGGCCTGTAACAACAACAATTATCAAACAGAACCCGTGGATAAACTCTGCTTAATGGATCCCACTGGGCTTATTATGAAGAGTAAGCACCAGACAAATTTGAGAAACTAGAGCCCTAAAGAAGTTTACTTTGAACCAGGTTAAGTTTTCTAACTCCTGGTCTTGGGCAACGAAACCTGTTTTGTAGGTCTCCCCTATCCTGCTTTTTTTCCCCTCTCATCTAAATCTTAGTGAAACATCAGTTTGTATCACTGAAACAAAGTGTGAAACAGCAGAGTTGTATTTAAAGAATTTAGCTATGAATAAACACTTTGTGGAAAAATTATCAACTTACAAGAAATAAGAATCATGGAAACACTGAAACTAGATCACTGGTTTCAACAATTCTAGACAGCAACAAAACAATAAGAATTTTCTTTGTTAACCCAGTAACAGAATTCTTTGCATCCAGACCTGAAGAGCTTTCTCCATTTTGACATTTTTTGTAGCACATGCATTCAGTTTCTTCTTAATTACTGCATTTGCTTTGTTTGCTGGATTTGTATCCTGTTTTTCTGATGTCAGGTTACATCTGTTGTCCTGTATTTCCAACAATGGTGTCATTAATAAAGATGTGGTATATGCATTTTTGGACTATCGACAAAAAAGAGAGCAGGGAACAGGAATAGTAATTAGTAATTAACACAAAAAGACTTCAACTGTTGTGTTGAGAGAAGCCAAAATGTAAATAAAAAGCAAATACTATCAGAAAGGCCCTAGGAAAGAATCTGAAAAGAACACGTAATGCACTGTATATAAAGAACTAGCCTGGTCCATACTGGGATCCACAGTCAACACTAAGCACAGTCCAACAAGCAGCTGCTGGCATGGTTTAGCTATCACTAAGCAGACAGTTCCTTTACTCTAAAGCCACGTCCCTCTAATACATTTTGTTAAGAACAAGATTTGGTAAAGTGGTAACTACAGAACAGTTCTAAAAACTTTTCACTTTCACTTCTAGGACAACTCTTGTGAAAGTAAGGACAAGGAGACTAGAGTAAAATAAGTAATATCACATCAGTTTAAGGAGGAGGAGGAGCTGCTTTAAGAACTGAAATAGGCACTCGGCGGATCATTACAGAAGAATTTTATATATTGGTAGTGTCTATTGAAATAAAAAGAAATGAATCCAGCTTCATCATACAAAAGAAGATAGATATTTGTCACTTTTAAAGACCAAAAATTAGATCACAGTAACAGTGGCATAAGTACTTGCTTGCTTACAAAAACACCTCATTAAACTGCATTAAACCACCTCTAAGTATTTATTCTACCTCAGACCTTATTCCTAAATCATCATCACATGGACACATAATTTCTATTTAAAGACTGGTATATTTTTCATTTTAAAATAAGATACTACCACTATCTCTCTTGCTAGGAGTGAATTTTCACGTTGCACCAACATTCCTCACGAAAATGAAGGAAAACCAAATTTTCTCAAGTCCCCAGCGTTTAATGGACCACAAGATCATGGTGTATCTTAACGTGGACTCAGTGATGCACAATGTGTCATAACAAGATATCACCAAGAGAACAGCAGGCATTTTGGCCATGACTGGAAGAGCTGCAGCACTGCTGCTCCTCCAAAGAAATGTTCCTGGGGAAGCTGGCAGTTCCCACTAGGTGGCAGAGTCCCCAGCACCCAGCAGGAAGATACCAAGGCTTGGCACAGAGTTTAAGAGGCACTTTTAGAAGGGAATTTAGAAAACCAGCTAGAAAGGAGTATGACCTAAGCACGTTACACAGTCTTTTTAAGGACCTTGGCTCCTACATCCCGTGTATAACCTTAAACCTAATCAAGAATCACACACATTTACTCTTTAAGCATTAAACACATACATGCATTAAGAACTCATTAGAACAAAGTTTTCCTACATGACTAAAGAGTAAGCGATTCAATTACTCAACTGAAAAAAAAATTAAGCTTCTTTTTAAAGGAAAGAGGGACCAAAATAGCCCAATATCTGATTTCTTCATGCCTTGGTTGTTGAGGCAGAGTTATTCAAACTCCTTTAGGCAGAGGAAGCACACAAACTTCATCTTTTACATGCTTGATATTTCTTAAAAGTATTCCCCTGCTATGTGAAGCAGGAAAAACATGCTGCCTAATATGCAATTAGGCATTTTCATAACACATCTGCCAAGACTCTCAAGCATGCACAGCACAGGAACAAATGCCATCTTCCTGGTATATTACAGAAAGCTTCAGCATGCTGGGTATGCTAAAGTTTATAGGTAAGCAGCATGAGAACAGCTTTGCTACAAACCTGTAATTTTACCTACTCAGAAGGACGGAAAGGAAAAATTCATGCATGACTTCAAATCAAATGCTCACCTTAAGTACTTAAAAGAGTATTTCAAACTGAAGTTATTTTTCACTTTCTGGATGTATTAATTTAGCAACTTCAATCCAAAAATTTATTTTTGGGCAGAACAAAAGACACAGAGGTCCATATTAACATTGCTGCTAGTGATGCTGTTCAGTCAGTTTAGTTTAATTCTTACCTGTACATCTAAACTATTGTCTTCTGTCAAGCGCTGGGCCCCAACCTCTTCTCTCTCCTGTGGATCTAGGACCAGTGATTTTCTAACTTTTTTAGAAGAGTTGTGCTGAAATAAACATTTTACAGAGAAAAACTGTAAAATATTATTTAAAAGCAGTTATTCTCCATTTGAAATTACTATTGTCATATTACCTCCTGCTTGCAGCTTTTATACAAAGTGTCATCTTCCTCCTTGGGAAATATATCTGTTCCAGTTTCCTCTTTCAAAACTTCCCTAATGTCTTCCTCCGAGAAGGCAAGTGGTTGTGACTAAACATTAAATAAAATTGAAGAAGAAAATACAGAAAGGCTATTAGTGGCCAGTTCTCACAACATTCTACTTTCAGCTAATCTAGGCCTGAAAAGAGATCTTGCAAAACATAGC
This sequence comes from Bombycilla garrulus, assembly GCA_013400315.1. Classification (NCBI taxonomy): domain Eukaryota; kingdom Metazoa; phylum Chordata; class Aves; order Passeriformes; family Bombycillidae; genus Bombycilla; species Bombycilla garrulus. The sequence goes on along the minus strand of VXBU01013641.1, from coordinate 2,172,542 downwards.
AAGAAAGGACCTAAGCTACTGTAGTTAAAAACCACAGGGCTACATTTCAAGACTATGAAGATTATTTTAAGTTCATTTTACTCCACATTATTTTTAGCCAGATAAAACATATATATGCACACAATGCCTAAAAAAATGCAAGGTAGCATTGAAGAAGACAAGCTACTTATTTGCAAATGGTTATCCACTGATAAAAGGGATAAAAATAATTTATATACACTAAATACCTTCATAAACATAAATATGTATATATACATGCATAAAAACATACTAAAACTGTACTAGAAATGTATAACTGTTGTTGTGAAAAGAAGTTATACCAATTTTAACACAAACCTTTGAATAAGACATTGATAGTGCTAAGTACAGCACAGAATTTCACAGAAGCCATACAGATGGCTCCTTTGTGTACCAACAGGAGAAGAATTCCCTTAAGCCCTCAAAATTTGATTTTGAACAGGAGGTTAATAGTGGACAGAAACAGGAATGCCAAACCACTCCATTTGCATAGTGAGGGACTGTGAATCTATAGGGTAACACAGATGGTGCCAAGCCCTGTGGCAAAGTCTGAGCTACCTTCTGTGTTTGCAGAAAAGAAGCAGTCAATATATATTGGCTGGAATCTTTTTAGAATTTGAAAAGCATATGTCTCCTGAATTCCAAAAGTTATTATGCATTAACATACCTTAGCTAGGCTAGGAAGAGAACAAAAATTGAATTCATTTGGAACAAACTAACAAAAAGAGGTAACATTATCCATAGTCAACAAAACCAAAAAAAGTGTGTGACAGCCAGCAGAATCAGAGGATCATGAACTCCTATACTTAAAGTTGAGGATTTAGGATGAAGAAAACTGCAAGCATCCTTCAAGATTATCACACTGTGGTAAACACCAAGTTTCAGCTGTAGTGCTGGTAGAAGAACCAAAACCAAGGAACAACTTGGCTCATACATAGTCCAGAGGATTCAAAGATAATGCAGTTTTTCAAGTGAAATGTGAAAGTTGTTTAAAATAATGAAGTCAGTCATACTCATCTACAGCAGCTTGCTCTAACCCGATTACCCAGCTGGAGAACCCACACCCATTCATTCTCTGACTGACTTAACAATTTTTCTTTTTAAAAAACAGAATCTCAAAGTATTAAAATTAAAATTTCAGGCAATTATGCACATACCTTGTAAGAAATATAGTGTTAGCAAAGACAGGCAAATTTAAAACAACTCACAAACACAAAACTGATGCATTTAAGATTACTGTGGATCAAATGATAATACGTACCAAATTACTATTCAAGAAGACAATGCCTTCATACTACACTGAAAGATACAAGTCTAACAACCAGATCCAAAGTTGTTTGATTCACACTCTAGTTATTCTCTCAGATAAGAAAATGCTTTCTAAGATCACACTAAGGCTTACAATATCTCAAAACCAAGAGGGTATTTAGACTTCAACAAAGATGAAAAGAGAGTATCATCACATACCATAAGTCTGAGAGGACCATACTTTTTTTCCTGAGCAGCCAAAGCATTTTTAAAAGGAGTTGGTGTCCTTGGTGTTGAACCCAAAAGGGATCTTCTCATTGTGGGACTTCTAAAACTATTCAAGCATAGAAAAGTGTTTATACATACATTTTAATATTTTATTATTATTAGCAATGTAATAAAAATTAATCTAAGAAACATTTTAAAATACCTTAATTTACACAACAGATATCACCACCATGAATCTGAAAGTACTGAGCATTCCCCCATGTGTATTAAACTTTAATTTAATAACATCACCAGATGTTTAATGTAATAAACCTACCCCACATTTTCCTTTTGATCTTGTGGTGTCACTTCCTTGTGTAGAGGAGTCGTAATAAGAACTTTCTGCCCACAGATTGGAGTCGATGTAAATGCAGGATTTTCAAAGTTAAATTGTTCATTTCCAGAACAAGTGTTGAAAAACTAAGCACAAAAAAGAAAAGAAAAAGCAACCTTACAGGACAAAATTTCACCATTGTGCTCAACACCAAAAACCTCCAAATGATACACATATATCTGAAAGACTTTTACTGACAAATCCCAATACTCTATTCTTGATATACATTTATTGCTGAAACCTTGATTTTCTTTTTAAAATCGCTGCTACTTAATTAGGTCACAGAGACAAAAGGCATCTATCAACAACTATTTGCATGAGAAAGTGTGAGCTGAGACAGAGGTTGCCACTGCTGCTGCCACCCTCCCCATCAGTCTAAAACAGAGGTTGATCAACAATATATTTTTAATACATTTACCCTTATGCAGATGTTTCAAAAAGTTTTTTGCCATATTTATCTAGGCTACAGTGTACTACTATAGAAGAAACTGCTTACAATTTATAACCCACCCAGCACAGTCTCCATGTTCAGCCATATTTAAAGACACACCCACCTGTGATGGAGAAAATGGTAGTGTTTTCACTGGCGTGCGCTTTAGTGCAACATTGACGGTGTCGTTACACAAGCCATCGTTCAGGTCAGCAACCGGGGACTGCCCAACACGCAACCTCTTCTTCTTTCTCAGGATAGCAGGTGGATTGCTGAACTTAGTTAAGTTTGAGCTTGTTGAAAAAGCTGTTTCCTCGTCCCCACCGATGCTGCTGGGGTTTTTGCCATCAAGCATAACGCCGACGTTATACTGGCACTCGGCAGCCCCTTCACCATGCTGAAGCCGCATCAGTTTTACTGGAGCTGGCTTGACAGGGGATACCACAGCCTCGGAAAGCTCAAAACACGTGTCACTCCATGCTACAGGATCCTATGGGGCAAGACGCAAAACGCAAGCAGGGTTATCCAAGATTTCTTCAGAATGTCCAAGCCAATCTATCAGCCCTCTACCTCCACAAGCCACACACTGAATTATTCTCCCTGTGTCTTTCATACAATCATGAAACACTGGATGTTTTAAAACACAATTCTTTTAAAACAGGCTATAAAGCACTTGATTAGGCAGAAATTATAGACAAATACATAATAAGGTCATTTTAAGAGTATTTTACACATATTGTGCAAGTTGACATTCCTAATTAAACATTATTTTTAACAAGGAATACAAACTTACAATTTCCATAAGATCTAGTGTCTCTGCAAATTCTGGAATGGTTTGTAGAGGTGTTAACATTCTGTTTGCTTCTACACCCAAATACTTAGGAGGTGAATCCTGCTGAACAGGCGTGATGCGGGTCTCGTCCATGCTGTAGAAATTACTTGTTTGGTCCTCAAGGCTATTTAGTGTGTTAGGTATACAATCCTCCATGATAAAATTTCCAGACCAACAAGACAAGCTTCCAGCTTGCTAAAAAGTTATGAAGAAACACATTAATCTTACTCAACTTAGAGGTTGAAAAGAGTCAATTACATGACTGCAGGGTGTAAAAAAAGTAGTGTGTGGAAAGTCTAAGCATTAACTATTAATTTTGGCATTTTCAAATACTAATTATCTGTTTCAATTAAAGAAGTTAGTCTTCTCTTTACATTAACATGCTCAACATTTTCAAATTGTGTAATATTTTCATCTTACCTCCTATTCATATCTTATACACACTCACAACTTAGGTAATTATGGGCTGTATTGAAAGCCATTGCTGGTGCAAGTTTCCTTCATACCTGAACACCAATGTATTATGAAGTCATGTTCAGTACAGAACACTGAACTTCTAATTTTAAGATTAGAAAATGTTTCTAGAGTGCGAAATACTAATTAATTGATCTGGGTCTTTTTAATGCAGATTTTGCATTTATAGTTCAGTAAACTTCTAAAAGGTTATCCCATTTCAGTAAACTGCTTAGTACCCAAGAAGCAAATTTTAATTTTCACTGGAAATCTAGAAGCAAACTAGATTCTACTAGTTAAGTAGAACTGCACTGTTTCAAAAGAATGCCAAGAATAACTCCACCACATAAAATCTGAAATTCACTGCAAATCATGATCAATATGGTTGGGTTAGTAAGGAGTCTGATATGCACAGCCCTTCGAGGAAATCAGTGACTGTCATCTGAAAGTCACTAAATTCACACACAAATTGTGTACAGTGCATACTTACTTAGCGTTTGTCATGTCCAAATGTGGATATTAAGTATTACAAGCACTCACACTGAAGTTTGAGGAAAATATTATCTACGGGGTATTTCAAAATCAAATGGGGCAAAACTCATGTACTTTTCCCCTTTCTCTACTGAGCAGATGATCAACATTGCTGATCCATAAAACTGGCAATGATATCAAATGTGTAACCTCCTGAAGAGGATTAAAATACTGGGTCTTAGGAAGTGCCAAATTGCTGGTCATATTTCTGCTGTCTTCAAAACTTAGAAAACTCAGTTCTAATACATAGAGTTTTGTTTTTCAATGCAACAGCCATAGGTTTGATTTTAGAAGGTCAGGTGAAAAAAACACCACACTAAACCACACAACCGTTACTGAATTTCTGAGGATTAACCTCAGTAATGCATATTCAAATATTTAGAGAAATTTACGGTCCTTACAGAAGACATTTGTTTTCTTCTGATTTCATTCTCTGCTGACATAAGTAGCAATTCAAGTTCCTTTATTTTCTTTTCTTTATCAGGATCATCATCAATAAATGGCTGCTGAAAAATTTAAGAAAGAAGCCATTACTATTTTTCACTTCCACCACCTCTTCACACTAAAGATTCTGTATCATAACACAGCTGTATTTTTAACAGGAATCCACACAGCGAACAGAACTGTTCAGGTTGTATCATATTTTTTAGTACAGAAGTCACCCACAAGTGAAACAACTCCAACTACCAGAAGATGGATCTGGTGTTGAAGTGATGCGTAAGGTGGAATTTTAACTGGATTCTAATATGGCCTTTAAGCTATCAGTGTGCTAAAGCACTTTCTAAACTGAAGTCCCTACATTCTATCTTTAACAGGACCAAGTGCTGGCACACTGGGTTTATGTGTTTGTGTTTTCACATGCCTTCTACAATTTTGTGTTATTTATCCTCACTAAGTATACAATAAAGTCTTTCAAATCAGCATTTGCTGACACAGTATCTATATACAAGCAATCCCACCACTACTATCAGAAAAGAAAATGAATCAATTGGTTTAGATTGGTTTGATTGTTCTTAACCTCCTTAATACTGCTATAAATATAGGTGAGGATATATGCTATCACAAATTTAGAGTACTTCAAGGAGCAGAAAGTATCTTATACTTTTCTGTGTAGGGCAATCCAGACTGTCCAAAGCCATTTGAGGCTTTGCTGTGATTTGTAGTCTTATACCACTATCAGGGAAGAAAATACAACATGAAAGAGATGACCTGCACAGGGAAACTTTAGGTTAGGCAGAGAGTTCTACAGAATTTCTCTAACATGTATTATTCCCTGCATCAAAATACTTCTTTCCCTAATTCCAAATTCACAAAAATTCTTCCAAGGCATCATATTAGAAACCAAGATCTATATTCATTCTGCACCACAGGAGGAATTTCAGATATATTCCAAGTGAGCCCAAAAAAAGCAAAAGGAAATAATTTCTACTTGTTTTAAAGTTTCTTAATTCTTCAGTATTTAGTATGTTGCAAAAGAGCATCTTCAACTGATTGAAAGATGTTTATCAGTGATAAAGCAATAAAACCTAATGAGAAAAAAAACTCACAGCCTGAAGTGTGACAGTAAGTTGAGTTTTTGAGATAGGGTTATATTTATTTCATATATATAAATAATAAAGTCTTGCCTTTAACTCTCTCATGACTAAGGTAATACTAATATAGATCACAATTTAGCCTCAAGATTTAACAAGCAAACTACATTTTAAGCCACAATTCTGTCAGAAATAAGCACAAACAATGGGTTTCTGGGATATAGAAAGAGAACTTCATTTTTCCTACCTAAAACTACCAATTACACAAGCAGCCTTACTTACAGAAGAACCTATATAAATTTAGGTGAATGATAAAGACTAACATATTTTGAAGACACACATCTTTTCATTTTACTGAATAATATTATGCAACAAATTCTGTTCAATTTATGAAGGCTGCTAACAATTTACCTGAACTAGGTTGGAAGAAGATGGAGCATGTTCTAGACAGCTGCCTTCTGGTGAGGCATATTGATAGGCTGGAATCTAAAAAGACATAAAATATTTTACAAACCCTCAAGAAAAGGAGGCTACAAAATTATCTCTAGTTTATTATACATAAACTATTTACAAATCCTGAGTTGCCAAAAAAATCACTAAAATTCTCAACAGATCTTCAGTCTTTGAGATTTGTTTCTTGTTTCAAACCAAATCAATTATTTGAAACTGGTAAATGCTTATTATTCTAAATTTTGAACTTACATGTGTCTGAACAGGCACATAAAGTTGATTCTGAGTGTGCAAGTGTTCCATAGTCAGACAAGGTTGGGGCTGAAGCTCAGCAGAACTAGCACTTTCAGACTTTATAACACTTTGCAAATATCCTTCCTGTTCCACCTTTCTTCGCATTGTTGAATTCCAGTGATTTTTAATTGAATTATCAGTCCTAAAATGAAAGTATAAAACAGTGACTGGTTTCCATATCTCAAAATTTAATGTATGACACAATTTAAAGGGTTTGTAGAGCAGGTTAATCTGAAGCTACAAATCCAGAAAACTCCAGCAGCTTAGACTGAAAGTTCTGCTATCAGTAGGGTTTTGGAATAATGACTAATGTGCTACTCTTTTTAGAACTTCCTTCTACTAAACTTCAGGTGTGCTGGAAATTAAAAGCAGAAAAGGAGAAAGCCTTGGTTCTGACTGTAATCATGAGGGGCAACCTTTTTTCTTAGATACTTGGAATAATGTAGTGAACACAGTTATTTACCCCTAACTTCTAAATCTGCAGTAAATGCAGTTAAGACAATCACCTCACTGTCCCACAACATAATAAAGGCACTTTGGCTGGTGTTTGCCACTGGAAGACATCTCTTCTAAAACTCACAGCTTGCAACTCCCAATCTGCGTTTTATGTGCAGCTTTGTGGAAGGACATCCTACTACCTCTTCATGCCTTTGCTCATGGATTGGGTAAAACAGGCATGGCATTTTGACAAGCAGGCTGAAATCACTTTTAACACTAAACAAACATTAGCATTACAGTCAAAAATACTAGCATTATTATTCCTAGCCTTAGGTAGAGGTACACAGAAACAAAAATTCGTTAAAGCCCCATTCTTCATTTAAGGTTGACTCAAAGAAGTATTCCCCTTTTTCATCCCACTAGTGTTGAGCGCTACAAATCTTCTAGGTCTATGATCTTTAGCAGTCTTTAGCTAAGCATCAGATTTATTGACAGCAAACAAGCTAGTAAATAGGAATTCTTTGGCCAAACTCATCTTCCCTCTCTGAAATTCTATTTAGATGCAACCCATTCTCTTCTCATTCCTCCAAAAGATTTACAGTGAGCCATGATTATGCACTTAATCAAAACACAAAACTTTTAAGCACATATCTCTCATTACACCAAGATAACAAATGCTGACATTCCTTAGGCACAGCTAGACACTCACCTCTTGAACGCACAAACTGAATTCAAAAGGGACAGCTCAACACCGAATCGCAATTAACAGTACAAAGTACAAGAATTATTTCACTCAACTCTTTACACATGAAAGTTTTGTTTTCCACAACCACAGAAACTGGCAGCAAAACTTGAAAGAAATATAAGGCAAACAATGCATACAATTAATTCTTAACTTAAAGACTTCATGATAGCCAACTAATTTTGCAATGTGTGACTGCTAAGCCTGGATTTTTGAAGGTTACTAAGATTTTCCTTTACAAGCGTCCTGTTCAACAAGTGCTACACAAAAAAAAAGAAAGAAAAAAATTGGATCCTAAACCAGGAAAGTCACCCTCAAATGCATATTAAAGAAGGCACTTTGAGATCAAGTTTGATATCAAATCATTTTTCTACTACTTGCAGTTAATTCAGTTCAGCTCTACTACAGTGGGTTTTTAAGTGATCAGGAGGAATTTGAAGATACCTTCAAACCATTAGAGCTGTTTCTATGGGTTTTTTATCTTTTTAAGAATACAGAAAAAATCAAGAGATTTTTAGCATCTATCAAGATAACTATGTTTTGATGCAAGTTCCAACAGATGCTCTCTGACTAAGTTAATATTTGAAAGGCTACTGAGATGAGCATTTTTCATATTCCAACATTTAACACAAATAGAGTTGAAAAGCACCTTCCAGGAAGAAGTTTTGCTATTTCAGCCCATCGGTTTCCCAAACGCTTGTGAGCTTCATAGATTATTCTGTCCTCTTCTTCTGTCCACGAAGACTTTTTTACCTCAGGATTGAGATGGTTATGCCACCTTTCTCTGCATTGCTTGCCTATTCTTCCTTTCAGGTGTTTTGCAATTAGAGACCAGCGCTTTGGACCATACTTCTGAACTAATTCAATAACCTGAAATACAGATGAAAGCACATCATAATTTCAAAACTTAATTTACCTAATCAAAGGCTGAGAACACTGATAAACTCACATTTTAGAATAGCATTATAATAATCAACTGATATTAGGCGTAAGGAGGCAGACAGTGACTTGGGGGTTTAAAAATGATTTTTCAAAAAATCAAAAAGTTACTAACTCCAAATTCTCTGCACTTAGACTGTAAGTGTATACTGATGAAAACATTCATTTGGAAACTTCCCTTCTATCACCCAGTGCATAAGCTGACATTAGAAAAGGCCAAAAAAGAAACTGGTAAAGGCGTTTCATCTGACTATTTTCAACAATATTCATGTCGAAAGACTCACACCTCTACACCTAGAAATGGAATGGATGATGTGAGCTTTTACAAAGTAGAAGCTTTCTCTTAAAAAACTAATGAGGAATGTAAAAAATAGATTAGGAAGACCATATTCATAAATTGACCAACAGCAGTTTAAAACATCTTAGAACAGTTTTAAACAGTAGAAATAAGAAACCAATTTGAAATGCCACAGGAAAGCTGCATTTGTATCTCCCTACCAGGCAATCCAGGTTGTGCAGGCAAAAGGCTACAGTACAAATTAACAACAGTGAGGTGAAAAAGAAGCCTAAAACACTGTGCTACACATAACACAAAGAAATGGCTTCACAGAATATTCTGAGCTGAAAAGAAACCAGAAGGATCATCCAGTGTCCATACAAGGAGTCCAACGGCCCATACAAGGATCACTCTCACAGCCTTATTAGCACTATGCTCTAGCCAATGAGCTGATCTCAGGGCTGTAACAGTAGGTTATGAAATAATTTCTCTTATTCCCAATCCCTTCAAGTCTGGTGAGTTTGAGGAAGAAAAGATGTAAACAAGACCTTTCATCTTTAGTGCTACAAAGAGATTCCCCCTCTACTTGGTAAGCTAGAGTAATTCAGCTAGCAATCTCACTAATGGGAAATCAAATGTTTGAGCAGACCCAACATTCCATCTACTTAAGAGAGATTTTTTTTCCTCTCATACATTATAATGTAATAAAAGCATCCATGTCACAAGATGCATCAGACATCAACTATATGGGAATGGAACTTAAAGTACACATTCTTAGCAGTCATATGCAATTTTATTAAAGAGCAGAGTATCAACTAGTTTTTGTTACCCTCTGATCTTCTTCTTTAGTCCAGGGACCTTTAATCAATTCTGGGTTTAGTACCTTCTGCCATCGATGCTGGCACTGGAAATCTGAACGATTCTGAAACAGTTTTAGAAGAGCAGTGTAGCTGTTAAACTCCTGAATACATAAAGCTGTAAATACATTCTAGCATGAATTATTAGCTTATTTCAAATTAAAAGACTTATTTAGAAATCTGTTCTGTGAATAATAGTTAAATTCTCCCTCATTATTTCTTATTCCATTTGCTTATAAAAAACTCTCCCCCGGAAAAAAAAAACAAGCTTGCATGAAGCTCTAATCTAATTAGTTCAATGTACTAACTTGATAATCAAATTCCAAACTTGCTCTCCTTTAAAGAAAAAATTATATTATTTCTGTCCTCATTACTCCACACTTTCTCTGAACTTTGTGGTTGATCTATTTTTGGCATTATCTATAACTTAAATAAGGGGAGAAATTTTTTAAGGAAATACTTGTTCTTTCAAATAAAAGAATACACTTCTTGCTAAACCCCAAATGAATGTATTCTCAGTTCTTTACTAGAGTGTTAAGGAAAACAGATTTAGATCAAATTTATTTAACACATACTAATTAAACAACATTGCTTTTGCTGGTCAGAACAGATGGTGCTTTTCTGTACCTTCACTAAGGATCTTTTGAAATACTGTTCCCAGTTATGAAGGAGAAGTACCCTTCACTCAGCCTCCTAAAAACTGTCCATATGAAAGGGTTGGTCCAATGCTTAGAAATATGCAGGTAAGAGCCTGCCCAGGACAGCATAAATTTTTAACACTAGGACATGATTATTAACTTGCTCCAGTGCAAGTTGGATAGCAAATACCAATTGCAAGGTTTTGCTGGTCTTGTCAACCTAGTAAAGGTGTTACTATGCTAAGATGCCGTTAACGAAGCAGCAGTCTGCAAGACTGGAAAAAACACCCAGAACAGTAACACCTGAAATTACACTGTTTGCAGCACCTTCAAGTTAATCACAAATAGTAACTGTATGATTAAAAGCACACTACACTATTACAAAACATCATCACTTTCTGTTGAAGACAAGCTGCAAAAGACAGGCTCAATATAGAATAACTGTTACCATTTTGATGAAAAACATTTTAAATTGTGGCCTTTTAGTGCTTTTATCTTCCAGATATTTCTGAAATCATAATACACTTTGGAGAGAAGAGCAAAACAAATGATGGAATGAAACCACATAATCATTTCAATCGGCCTTAGCCACAAAAAAAAAAAAAAAATAAAAATAAAGAAAATCCAAAGCGATTATAAGCTACACTCCCTCTCTTGAGAGGGACCATGAAGCCACCTTCACTTTTTTTCAGGCAGAATGGAGGGAAGGTTTACCTGTGCCCAGTCCGGCAAAGAAATGAGGGTTTGAAAGCATAGCAGTTTAAGGGCCTTTACAATTCAAGATACCCTTGGTCTTCCTAGCAAAAGGCCATCAGTAACGAGGTAAGTGTGAATTATGCCAGCCTCTATTATTTGGCTGTTGCAACAGATCACCTAAAAAGGCTGTGCAGGCTCCATCTGCGGAGATAATCAAACCCAAACACTGTCCTGGGCAGCCTGCTCCAGCTGTTGAGAGGAGCTGTGAGCAGGAGCTGTGAACTATGTGACCTGCAGAAATTCCTTCCAACATCAATGATTCTGCAGTAAGCACCTGGTTATGCATGTTTCCTATGATAACTGGGGAATGTCTTTTCAACCTCACTTGGGCCCAGCTGAACAACAGGTTTTTTGTCTCCAGAAGCATTTGTTTTCAGCTGGAGAAATTTTTACTAAACTGTTAGATGTGTTAAATGCAATTTCATATTACATCTGCATATCAGTATCACCAAATGTATTTTCAAACAGCTTCATATAAAAGCTTTTTGATTCTCCTCTGCCATCCACTCATTTCACTGATTTTTATACGAGAATAATGTACATGTAGTAAGGAATACGGGTTTGATTATGCATGACTAAATTTAGAAGCTTTGAGTTTATTACCTGATACCTATATTTTGCCACTTGGAAAAAATAAATCAGAAGCATCACAGTTGCACAAAAATATGATGAGAATAATGCAAAGTTATAGTTGTTGAGCATTTAGAATTCAAATCCTTTTTTACCTTACAATGGAATTTCATACAACTGCATCATCCCACACAATACTGTAAGAATCTTAAGGGTAGGAGGAGGTGCCATTTTTTGATTTCTAATATTTCAATATTCAGTATCACTTCTAGGAAGTGATTTCAGCCTCATATTCTACCACGTTTTTACAGCAGGCATTTCATAACGTTTGCTCAGGAGAGAAACAAACACTATCAATTCTAGTTGCAGGTACTTTCTACCATTACCTCAGGGAAGCAGTTTTCACTGCAAAAAAAAAAAAAAATCAAAACCAAACAAACAAAAAACCCAACAAACACATACAAATAAAAAAATAAAACACAGGTGCCCCCTTGCCTATGGTGGTTAAGAAATTCATCCTGCTCCTTTCAAGCAATCTTTCAGATGCAACCTACTCTCCTAACTGTTTCAGAAGCAACCTGTGAACTGTGGATATAGCCACCAGGAGTAATGAAACCAGTAAGATACAGGAATCCATTCAATAATGAAATGAAATAGCAAGTGTGAACAGAAGGTATTTTTTATCATTTCAGACTATCACTGAAGACTGAGGCAATAAAGTTCTTCAAGGTCTGAGCTAGATCTCAAGTCTATTTTAAAAGCATCCTCTAAAATAGCTTTTATTACACACTTCTGATTCTATTTCACTTCATTCCCAAACTAGACATATGACCAAGGTAAAAAACATTCAGAGAACTTAAATGAAACAGAGAATCAACTTACTTGTAGATGACTAGCAATGAAAGCCCAATCATCTGTACCATTTTGTTCCACCAGCTTCTTTAGCCTTTCATCCTGTTAAGACACAACCTCAGACAATAAATTTTACATGCTAGCCCAACACAATACTAAATAATAACATATTTCATGAGCTAAGAAGATCAGGTAGAGATCAGACTAAAGCAACAAAAAAGTATTACCTCTTCACGGGTCCATTTCACCTTGCTACATATCTTCTTCAAACCTTTTTGCTGTGGTACTTCATAGTCATGATCCATATATTGAAAGTCATCGTCTTCCTCACTGCAAAGTACAACAGGAGAGTTTAAAATACCTCTGAACAACCTTTTTTTTCTAATTACTTGTAGCCTTTTTCCAATCTGTACATAATGTTCAAAAATGACATATGGGATTTGCATGATCACAAGGTCTGCCTCCAGCAGTTCACCATGTCAAAGTACCAAAACAATTTTAATTTCAAGGCCACACACTGGACAGATAACTCATTCCAAGTCAATATTTAAATCTGAAGTAAAAACTACTTTTTAGGATTCATGTATTTCTAATACATTTTTTCATCTTTATTTTACATGAATGAGCTTATAGAGTGGTTTGTTAGACTGTAAAATACATTCGTGACCCACCTCCATAACTGAAACAACACAACAGAGAATGTCAAAAAAGTAAATCTCAACTTGAGATTTTAAGTGGGCTCTCGACTTGATGAAAAGCGTTGCCTCAGTGTTACAGGAAGTAGATACAAATCTTAGAAGACAGATAACGCTCCAGAAGAAATAACTTCGACATCAGTGCTGAGCCTCAAGCGCAGAGCCCGAGGGGCAGGGCAGCCAGGTACCTCTGCTACTCGGCGTATTTAACGCTCCATCTACTGGAGAAATGCGGAACTCCGCAGCTTGGATAAACAAAGCCTTCCGAACAGGCGGCACAGGGAAGCGTTTCACGGAATCATCGCTTCAACTTCTGCGACAGTGACTCATGTTAGCATAAATTCAACACATGTGGAAACCTAGGTCTAACAACAACAGCTGCAGTGCCCTTGCATTAATTATACCAAAGGCACAAAGAAGGGACTTCCATACAAATACACTGCTTAAATTGAAAGTGGTTTCCCAGTGCAATTTTTTTCTCCATTTTATTATTGGAACAAGGCACAATTAAAATATCATAAATTCAGGTTCAAAACAAAAAATATTTCTGGTTATCCTTGACAATTACTTCAATTTTTCAATCATAAGTACTAAACAACCCTTCCCCGGTAATGAAATTAACCTGTGCTAGTGTCCCAAGAACAGATTCGATAGAGGATCTCTCCATTATTTTCCAGAATGTGCAATGATCAGCACAGCATGCTGATTAACCACTTACACATTATTTGTTATTTCCCATTAAGTCTGTTCTTGTTAGCCACTGAGAACATACTTTACTCAAAAGCATTACCACGTGATAGTAAATGCCCAACTCTTGCAGACTTGCTTCTGCATCCTACACCACATCTGTATTTGCCCTGCTTAGCTTCATGATGCAGCAGTAAAAATAAATAAATTAAAACTTTGCTGAATTACTGAAAAACAAGGCAGCAAACTTGTGGCAAGTTCTTCATCACACTTTGGAAAAAAAATAAAAAGAGCTGCAAACACAATGACTTTAAGAGGTTTGCATTAAGCGGCTTAAGACTTACAAAAAGAAAACTTAAACTCAGAAGTAACAGTTTTTTCTGCCTCCCTACCAACTCCTTTTTTTTCTTCCACCCACAGGTACTTGACAAACTTCAGGGATCTACCTTAGGATTGTAATACCAAAATGCACTTCTCATGAATACCATTTCATACCATGCAGGCCATACAGTTCATTTACGAGTAAAATCGGACCTTCCTGTAAAGCCCTTTGTCAACACAACACAGCAAACTGTTTCTGGAGCAGCCTCCAGTTCCGTGCCAAGTCCCAGGGATTCAGGAGAAGAGAAGGGGCTCCGTGCACACGGCAGCGACGCTGATGAGAGCACCAGGGCCGGGCGAGGCGGGGCCCCGCGGGCAGCGGCGGTTCTGAGCCCTGCCCGGGCAACTCTGCGGCCGCAACCGTGTCCCACAGCCACACGGGGCCTGACCGCTCCTGCACCTCGATCCCACCTGAACAGCCACCTAGTCCTGAGTCTTGTTTAGATTAGTGCCATGACAGGCTATAAATCAAACCCAGATTAACGACTGGGACAAGTACTTTTAGTTTGCAATTAAAAGGACATTTTTAAACACATTACAGTTCATTTGACAATTCTTTTGCGGTTATGAAATGGCTAAAATACTGCACCAAAGTGGAAGGCAGCCACCAAGTTTCATAAGAAAGATATCTGGGACAATAAAGTATGTATTTTGTGAGACCTGTGCTAGCTGTTCCTTGCAATTCTGAGTTGAGAACCATTAAAAGAAAAAAAACAAGCTTGAAAATGCAACAACCAAGAGCAGGTTAACATTAAATGAATATAAGGTTAAACTTAATACCATTTGGTGCAAAACAATTACACTTTCTCCTTACTCCACACCCAGATTAAAAGTCTTGAAGTCACCCTCATGTAAACTCACAGCATCAATGGCTTAGTTTTGGAGATACCATCATCAGACACTGACAACATCCGCCTTGGGCTACCGATCTCTAACCAAACCTTCCTCTGCTATCCACAACCCGCTGTACTTTCAATCATGAAACCAAAGCACTCCTCAGCCATGGGATATAACACAAGATAAAGCTTGACAAGAACGAAACTACTGCGTGTAATACCACAGGTGAAAGTCCCTTAAACTACAAAATGCTTAGGAGGACCAAGAAACATGCTGTCTCTGAGCTGTTCTTGGAGACAGACAAGCACAAACAGCTTCAGCAGTCAGCCTCTGCAAGCAAAGCCCTTGGTGGTTTACACAACTAGAACACCAAAGCATTGCTTTCTTGTTTTAGTTGCAGTTTTGCAGAAAAAGATTCTCTTATAATTTTTTTCCGCATCAGAGGAAAACACAGAAGCAGTTTTAATATGTGTAACTTTGAAACCACCCCCAATTCCATGAAAAGCATGCATTCACAACAAACCCCAGATGCCACAGATAACTCACCAAGTATCCTTTCCTTTCTCAATCCTAATCCTTCTCTTACATCTCTCTATCACTTTGCAGAAACTGATTTAAGTCAAGAATAACCATAGCGACAAAACAGTTCTCCAAGACCCACCTTCTGAATACAAAGCAAAGACACACCCATTTTCATATCAATATAACAAAAGATGTATGAAAGCCATCTAGGGCAGCTGCCGGAGCTCTTGTGCAAAACGTTATCTCTCAGGATTATTTCAGGCTAGACTATGATATCTTCAGTCAAATAATATGTCAGATGAGAAAAAGTAGGTGCATTGAATACACTGGAAGAATCAACAAGCCCAAATCTTACATCAAGGCTGCGCCAAAGCCACTTGGGAGGTGAAAAGCAGAAAGCGTTACTCCACCAGAAGGAAATAAACCAGCACGGAAAGCTACTGCGGAGACAACGTAGCTGCTACCGACAAGCTCAGTAGCCCAGGTAAGCTACAACAAAGCCGACCTGAGCGAAAGCACAGAAGTGAGAGCAGCTGCCAGGGGAAAGGCGGGATTTGTATCCGAGAGGTAGCGCCCATAAGTCCGAGAGAAGAGATACCTGCGAGGGTGCCGGAGGGGAGGGAGGTGGGCAGTGACAGCCGAGGCCGGGGCGGTGGAAGGAGGCCGGGAGCAGCGGTGAGGGGCGGGGCGGCACCTGGCTGGGATCCCGGGCCGCGGGGGGAGCACCTGGCCGGGATCCCGGAGCGCGAGGGGGCACCTGGGCTCGGGGCGGCGGCTCGGAAGGCAGCACTGCCGGGAGG